>VZTG01001067.1:282178-330545 GCA_013397845.1 Melanocharis versteri
TCCCTTCCCTTTTTCCATTTTATGCAAAGATTCTGTCAGTTTATTGTCAGTGTTTTTCAGAAATTATAAATATAGAATGAAATCTCAGGGTTTGCCCATGGTTGTGATTTGGAGGGATTGGAGTTCAAAACACCATCAGAACTTTGCAGCGTGCACATTCTTTCTGCAGTGCCTGTAAGAAATGAGGTAGCAGAGTCCTGTTAGTGTATTTTCTGTATTAATGTTCCCTCGCAGAGGCAGGGCTTCAGCCTGGACCTGGGGGCAGATGGGCCTTGATGGCTTAGCTTCTAATTGCTGGACTGGAAGATAGGGGAGAGAAGGATGTGTAGGAGAAGGCAGATGAGGCTTGGTGCTAAAGCAGGGGATCTTATATCACACGCTGCTTAATTTGTTTGCATCATCTCCCACTCTTCCTCTCCTGTTGTCCCTTTGGCAGCCCACTGGCAGGGCCTGTCAGATCCACCTCAGTTTGGGAAGAAGTTAGAGGCTTCCAATTGCAGTGGTGTGGGCACGGCACTAACCTGTCCCAGTGCAGAGTGACCGTGTGCCTGCAGCCTGCTGCTGCATGACCAGTGGGCAAAGGCCTGGGGGCAGCTCAGGACTGCATCCCACCACAGACCATGGTCCTTCACACACAGATGCCAACACATCCTTGTATTGTTTGGCTTTTAAAGCACAGCCTTGGGCTAGTACATGAGAATCAGAGAATGGAAGCGGGTAGACTGTTTTCATTGTCTCAGCTAGGAGAAGTACTGACAAATAAAGCCAATGATGCAAATAGCTCAAGGTAGAACGTATTTCTAGCAGGCTTCCTTTTAACAGTCCACATCATTAATGATGTATGGCGTGGAACCAGATGATGCTTTTTTCTGGAAATCTAAATCTATAATAAAGTCCAAGTCTGAAGGAAATAGCCAGTGGGTTTTGAAAGCTAAAAAGTTCCCAGAGAAGGGATTCTAATCTGAGAGAGGCTAGCAATCACCGTCAATTGCTCGAGGATCTCATGGCTGTCAGGGGGAACAATCCTGCTCTCCCCAGCCCCAGGGAAAGCAGTTCAGATGCTCTCCACTGTATTGGCATTGCACATGCGGCCACAAGGTGAATTGGATCAGCTTGCTATTCCAGCTGAAACCTAATCGCTTGTCTTTATCTTTCTTTTTGCACCACTAGTTTGCAGTCGCATGAACTGAAGAAAATGGCTGGGCTTTAGCTGGCTCAACCCATTTGTTGACATTTGGTTGCATAAGACTGCTTAAGTCTATTGTAAAATTACATGTAAAAATGCCATTGTGAAACTGTCACAAATAACTGTCACAAAAAATGCTCCAACTTTTCTTTAGAATGAGTAACATTATCCAAGTGGAAAAATAAAGCAGTGTACTTGTGACATGTACTTGAGGTTCCATTAAAGCAAGAGTTAGGGTTTTTTTTAGTCCTAGGAAGGAAGTAGTACCATAAAGTACATCTTTTTACTTAAATTGTCAGACATCAGTGTTTCCTTTTAAAAATTAATCTGGTTTTATCCTTAAGCATGAGAGATAATGCTTACAGACACCAGCTTACACTAACCAATGAAACACTTTTAAAGGATTGTAATTTCCAGACTCTTTTCCTTTGGAGGGCATGGTTATGGAGATAGTATTCTCTTCTCTGTTTTAGCTTTTCCTCACACCTGTGTTAGGAAGCAAGCCAAGTACTTTTCTTTCTCACACTTAAGCCTCAAATAAAGGGTTTGAGTCAGCTTGCATTGACTTCAATATTCAGTTCAAGATATAGCAGGAGACTTTCAGAACTGAATAGGTCAGGTGAGTAATTACTTGCCTAGACTTGCCCATTTGATCTCCTTTTAATTAGAACTTTTTTTAAGTATGAAACCTGCTTGGGTTTTCTTTAGATCATTTTTGTACTCTGAAGCTTGTGATCTGGAAGCAGATTTCTCTTCACTTTTAAAGTTTTGTCACATACAGGTGGTTCCTGAAATCCATCTAATTATATTTCTATTTGAGGTTCCTTTGAAAAGTCCACCTGTCCAAGCTTTAATATGCTTACTCTGAGTGTTCGGGTTATTGTTAGTAAAAGTAGACTGTGAGTGTAGTTACAAGCAGCCTATCAAGAAGAACATGACTGCACTTAATGCACTTCTTTCAAATAAATAAGGTCAGAAAGTGCTTTTCCAAATCTACCAGCTTCGTTGCAGTCAGGAGCTGGGTGTTTTATCCTAAGACTGGTTTCTATCAGAGATTAACCTGTTCTTACCTCAGGGCTAGGTTGCTTCCTTCTCTGTGCCTCAATATAAACATTTAAAATGAACCTGTGTAAAAGACCTAGTATAGAGTTAGAAATACATCAAACTTAATGGAAAGGAGTTGAGGTGACAGTCACTACAGTTCTAAAGCCGCTTTATCAAAGAAGTAATTTTATCTCCTGCTACAGGCAGTTTTGGCCATTTAGTGGAGAGACTAGAGAGGTAGGAGGTCTGAATCTTGGCTGGGGGAAAGAAAAGGCAAGGTACAAGATCACCCTCATATTTGACTGTAGGTAGTTCCAAGGAGAGATTTGCTTTGTAAGTTGGATGTTGCAAATGCTGGAGGAGAGCTCCTTGCCTGTCTTTGTCAGGAAGGGGAGTTTGTGCTCTTTCCAGGCCTCCTTACCTGTGGCTAAAGGAGGTTGGTTCCACTGCCTAGCTCAGTGGAGTTTTAACAGATTTTTTTTTCACCTCTGATGCACACCTACTCTGAAAAGGACTTGACAGGTTCTCTGTTACCAACTTACCTGTGATGCATCAAAAAGATACTTTTCTGTCTGATTCTTTCTGGGGATGCTTAAACAGTGAGTGTGGCTGTCCTGAAAGGATGCAGGGAGGTCTACTCTCTGCCAGCCTGAGCAGTGGGAGCCACACCACCGGAAACATGCACTAGGGAAAAACAGGTTCAAAATTGTTTTCTAATACCTTTTTTCCCCCTCTTTTCTTACTAGGTGAACGTCTGGCTAAGCCTGAGAGAGGCAAAATGCGAGTGCACAAAATATCCAATGTGAACAAGGCCTTGGATTTCATTGCCAGCAAAGGAGTCAAGCTAGTATCTATTGGAGCAGAAGGTAAAGGAACCATCTGATTTTTCTGAGCCCAAGCTGTGCTTAGCCCTCACCTCTCTTTCATAGCTGCGTGCCATTTCCTTTTGCACCTCCCTAGCCCTACTGTGTTCTTGTAGAATAAACCATTGAGTTAAAAATGGGATATAGTAGGCCTTTAGCCTGGATTTAAATCCTGTCTTCACACCAGGCTGCTGAACCTGATTCCCACTTGGGATTATTGGGTAGGTCATCTTGCTTGTCTCCTGGTTCTCATGAGGTAAGGAAAACTTTGAGCAGTGGCAGAAACAAATTAATTGAGATGTTTATTTCTCAAATGAAGAAAAGTCTGAATTGAAGCATAGCAGCTGTTTGTATTTAGCTTGTTCCAGAGCTGCTGGAGAAGATCTATTGCTGGAAGATATTGTACGTGTCAAAGCCAAGTGCAGGACAAGGACCCCAGAGGCTCCAGTTTTCAGGGCTTTCAGGCTTCTGTTTCTGCACCCTACATAGCTGGATGCTCTCTGGCTGGAAGCCTTGTATCACTGTATAGAGACCAGTGTGGGCAGCATCTGGGATGCCTTCAAGAACTTACAGATCATGCAGAAAGCAGGCAGTTGTGTAGGATTTTTGTCCTTCTAGCACAGGTGGTGGGTGTTTTACAGACATGTCACCCAAGGCTGAGAGGGGCTTTCAGGTTTTCATGGCACTTGTTTTTCTCTGTTCTGGATGTGTGTGTAAGTCCTTCCTATGGATTCAGGTTGTCACTGTTGCTGTGGAGACACTCTGCTTCTGTGATATTTCTAGGTTTGTCTTTACAGTGACCATGGAAAATGAGGGAGGTTTGTTATCTCCACCTTGCAGATGGAAATACTTGGTTTCTCTAGGGAAACTCATGACACAGCCAGGAAATGAGCCCATGATACAGTTCTGGATGAGTATTCCTTCTTTGGGAGAGTCCTGGGCCTACAGGGCTGAGCTCTGCCTGTTCTCAGGTCATGAGGTCAGTGCAGTCTTGGCATGCTGTCCCCAGTTTTGAATTTTTAAGCATTCTCTTAGGGCATCTCCAGCACCTGCACCCATCCTATGGTTCACTTGTTCCATGTCAGAGCAAGCAGATTACCTCAGCCACTGCAGGTGCTTATGTTTGAGCTATGGATGCTTCAGTTGGGTTGGACTGATGTAGAAAGTTTTCTAGGGGGTTTTTCTCCCAGAGAAGAAAACCGTAATCCAGCAGCAGTGCGGTGGTACTGGCTGAGGGAGCACACTCCTTACTTCAGGGGCTTGTTCCATCTCTGGGTATCTGCTGGGCAGCAGGGTCCTGTGTGAAGGGTCTGCAGCCCAGCTGTAGTTCCCTGTACTCACTGGCCATTGGTGTCCTTGTTTTTTGGTTTTTTTTTTTTTTTTTTTTAATTGAAATATTTTGTTAGCCAGAGTCCATAAAATCAAAGTATGTTGTGGCATACAGCAGATCTGTGTAAATCTGGATCAAGGAAGACTAGCCAAATGGTTTTCATCTGCTTTTAAATCTCACTGTCATCTGACACCTCAGGAGCCTTCTTTTGCTATAATAGATTCCATACTCATGTCAAATGCTCCTGGGATTTAACAGACTGAATAGGTCAAGTATGTCACCCTAAGACTGGTTTATTTTTACCTTAAATCTGCATAGAAAGTTGCTGCTTTCTTAAACAGATCTTGCTCACTTTAACATACAGATAACTTTCGATGAACCGACCCCTGTTCTCGCCTGCACAAGTAAAAGGAGAAATAAAGCTTAGAGGTTTCAACGATTGCGGAAGTCCCATCTGAGTAAGACACCTTCTGAAGCACCAGGCAGAGCAGGGATACATTTATTTCACTATGGAGAGAGGGGGAAAATTGGGTCTCTCTATGTCAGTGAGTGAAACATAGCATTTTGTTTGTCCCTATGTCCTGTCCACTCAGTTAGGGACCTGAGAGTTACACCCTCACTAACAATGCCAGCTAACCGTCCTAAATCTGACAGGACCATCAGGAGCAACATGCTGTCTGAAGACAGGGATGTGGGTAGTTGTCCTGCTGTATTTGGCTTTTGTTTGATAAACAAAGTGCAGAGCAGCCTTTATGTCACCATTGTTGTTCTGTGTCTCCAGTTCCCAGATCATAATGCTATCCTGCCAGTTCTTCATGCCCTGCAACTTCTTCTCTCCATGGGGTAACCAGAGGCAGTGCCCTCATGGGCACCTCAGAAGTATCTAGGCGGGGATAACAGTTTCTGTGTTGTTCATTCTGCTTCTGACTATCCAGGGCAGGAAAGGAAGCTTAATAATTTTTGCATTTTTCAAAATGAGGTCATGCATTTAAGAGAGGTGGTGGCATTTCAAAAGGCATGTCTCTGTAGCCAACCAATCAATACTGTAGTTTTTGCATACTTGTTACTTGGTACAGTGATGGGAGCTGGGTGGAAGCAATATTCACTGGTGCAAAAAATTTCCTTGTGATGCAGATGCCTCACCAGCTTTAGCCAGCAACTGGTCAACCCTCAAGTTGAATGTAGATCACATTAATAACATGTACTTGCTGCTGCTGTTCCTTCAGCAGCTGCTGGTGAAGTGCACACAATGCTTTCAGAGGCCCTGCCTAGAAAGAGCATTTGGAAACGCAGTCAGGCTTTCAGAAAATACTGTCTGATTACTAGCCTTCTAATACATGAACTGCTCTCACATCGCTGAGTCTTCCTTACATCAGCAGGGAGCAAGCATAGTATCTTTAATTAAGCATTAGATTGTTCTAGCTTTGTAGTGTTGCATTCAACTTTTTAACAATTCCTGTGGAATTTCTTTTTCTTCATCATCAGGAAACAGAAAGCTTCCTGCAAACCTGTTTTGCAACCATGTTTTTCACTTTTGTTTCTTGGCCTATTCTGCTGTACTAGAAAGAGACCAGCAGCAGATGAAGGGTCCTGAATTCTGAAGGAAAAGGAGCTTGGCAGCGGGGAATGCAGGGATGGAAAACCAAGTGAGTGAGGACCAAAGAGCATAGAGGCTGGTTGACTTTGTAACCAGGTTTCCAGGAGAAGATTTTTAGCACTAGAAATGAAAAATGCTTGCCTGCTTCTAACAAATAACAACCATTCTGTCAACTCTATTTAAAAGAGAAAAAAAAAAAGGAAAAAAGAAAAGAAAAGGACTGAGGATTGGGTGGCTTGTTGAATGAGTATGCTGGGATGGATCACTCACTAATCTCACTGACATCAGTATCTGCTTGGTAGATGGTGGTACTGTGTAAAGTAAAATAACATGTAGAGATGAAGTGGTAGAAATATTTTGGATTTCCTCCATAGCAGCTTTGTTTTGGTGCAGTGCTAAAGAATAATCAGATGTGGAAACAGGGAGCATGTCTTCCTTTTTAAATGGGTAGTGCTGTGAAGAGGACTGGGAAAGAAGGGATGCTTCTACCTTCATTCCACCAGCTGACTTTATAAAACTGGAATTTGAGAATGTGACCAGAACATAGTGCTGAGTTCTTATGCGACATTAGCGATTTAACGCTCTCTGGTTTTATGTAAGTGCCTGGACCTTTATTTCCAATTAAAATCCGTGGAACAGTAATATTAATTACCTGTTTCAGCTCACTGATTGATTTATTACTGTTGATGATGCATTTTCAGCATTAAAGTATTGTCATCAGATTTTAATCAAGCCCATTAAAATAAAGAGCTCAATTTAGTTTCAGGTCTTAAATATATCCTAGGGAGTCCTGCCAACTGTTGTGGGTTTTACAAGCATTGGGTTTTTTGCTTTTTGAAAATCCCCATGAATATCTGTCACACAAACAAAACAAACAAGCTGAAATGACCCACGCTTTCTTGTATATTTTAGCTGCAGTATCTCAGGTATTTGTAAAAATAGTAAGGATTTTCCTTTCAGCTGATTGCAGTGCTTAATTGGAGGGGTGGAGAATGCAAAAAGTACAGAACTGAATACACTTGCCATCACATGACATTTGCTTGCATCAGCCTAGCAGACAACCCTCTGACCTCAAAATGTCTGTAAAAAATTAATTTGTGTGAAAACCGTCCACAGACAAACACAGTTTTTTCATGCCAGCAACAGTAACTGTAGGTTTTTTGTACTGAACTGAAAAGTTATTGGCTGTTTAATTCTGGGCAATGACCCACTGAGAGATCTGTGTGTACTCTGAAGTTTAGAAAGGAGCAGAGACAGAGTTTTATTGCAGTAGAACAAGGTGGCTTGTCTTTTGCATCTGTAAATCACTAATTCAGGTGTATGTCAAAGGACAGCAGAGCTTATAATTCTAATTTACACTGGAAGTTGCATGACACATATCTCTGAGTCACAAGTTTTCAGGAATTTGGACACGATTTCTGAAAATGTGTTTTTGGGGTGTGTGCTGTTTGTCTCTTGGTTTTGGATACAATGAGGTTCACATCTTGAATTTTTTTCATAAGAAGAAAAGCATTTTTTTAACAGCTTAAAAGGAAAAATTCAAATGTTGTTACTTTTGTGTCAGGATCCAGACAGTTGTCCGTTGCCTATACCGCAAATTCTACTTGTCCCAGAACACAATGTGTTCCTGCTGGGCAGCTTTATGAAAGAAGTGGCATGGAGGTGTCTACAGTAGTGCAAAAATGGTTTCTGGCAACCTTCTTGGGACTTGAATTATTCTACCTCCAAATAGTAGGTTAATTCTAAAAACTAAAACTAACCAGTTTCTTACTGAAAATACTCTTGTAACTTGTCATTTGTTTGTGAAAGATCTGCCATACAGGGACCTGCCAGAGAATGAGTAGGAGAAAGCAGCTCAGCTAGTTTCACTACCCAGAAATGTGAAGGCTGTAAATTCTGTAACTGTATATATATCTCTGTGGAATTTTTGTAGATGTTGAGGATCAGCACTTGAGACCCATCTGCTCACTGTTTGGACTGTTTGGCTCTAGTCCATACATGGTGGAAGCTCCTTTCTGGGCCAGCATTGCCCCAAGTGCCTCTCTCCAGGACCTTGATCCTCCATCCTAAACAGATCATACCTCACACACGCAGGCAGTTGCCTTGTAAAACCTCCAAGCTGTTGACCTTTGCTGATTTATATTGTGGAATCTAAAGAGCAGTAAAGCACAGCCTGCTCAGCATCATGGTTTATGTTATGTTGTGCACAGACTGGTCAGCATGGATCTTTGCTTCCTCTTCCAACAGGATGCATGGCCTTTGAGAAATGCTCTGTTGTGTCTTTTGGCAATTACATGACCGAAAGAAGTCCTATACAGGCAGTCTGATGTATTTAGTCTTGTTTGAAATTAAAATGTTTATGCTGTATAGTTTTTTTGGTGGTATCTTGTTTACAGGACAAAACCAGCTGTCTCAGAGCTCATCTGCTCTGAGAATTGTCACTGGTTCTTCTGGTATAATTACGCTGAGGCAGCTATATAGGTGACTTGGAGCAGACATAGGGTAAGAGAAAGAAGGCTTTTTCTTTTCTCAGTTTGGCTTCTCTGACTTCTAAGTGATAGTAGTTATACTTGAGGAAGGTGCTTTTAGGCCCCTGTGGGGAGTTACACTGATCTAAATTAGTGCTTATTGCTGATCTTTGGGATCATCTGTGTCTGTTTTGCTCACAGTATTGTACTGCAAAAGAACCAGTCTGATTACTGGGTACTGTACTGTACCAGCAGAGCATCTGGGAAGGCAGGGAAAAACAGTTCTTAGCAGGAATTCCGGTTCTCCCATCTGCAAAAGGAAATGTTGCCCAATGCTCCTGTTTTATAAGGATTTGCAGTTGCAACTTGACGTCTTCTATTTCTTCTCTTTCTATCTTTTTTATTTCCCTAGAAATCGTGGATGGCAATGTTAAAATGACCCTTGGAATGATCTGGACCATCATCCTTCGTTTTGCCATTCAGGATATCTCAGTTGAAGGTAAATTTTAGTTCTTTCCTGACACTGTTCAGTAATGGACAACTGGGGTAACTAAATGGCTTTGCCACTTAAATGGCCCAAAATGTGCTCTTAATTGAGTCACTGAAAGATCCTAGGCAGCTCCCCTTCCCAATCTGCCCTGATGTCTTGTGAATGTTTATGGCCAGGTTCAAGCATACTGAGATGAGTTTTTCACGCGCTTCTCTTACAAGAGATTTCGAGGGTAGCTCAAAAGGATGACTAAGCCTGAAAGTAAACTTTAGTGTTGGAGTTTGATTCAGGGACTTGAACTGAAAATGAACCTATCACTTACGAGTCCTACAAGACTCTCCAGTCCCAAAAAGCTATCTCCTTATTACTGAACCTCATTAAGAAGAGAATAGTAACAAAACTATCCTAGTAGACTTTTCCAAACAAGAAATTCTCTGAGAAGTGAAGTTAAATAAAGCACAGTTTAGTGCAGTCTCTACCAAAGAGGGATTGGTGATGGTTTTCTAGCATATGCTCCAGAGACTCCTGATTTCTAAGAAAATCAGTTAATTGATGTGTTTTCTTGCTTTCTCTAGAAACATCTGCTAAAGAAGGACTTTTGTTATGGTGTCAGAGGAAGACAGCCCCCTACAAAAATGTAAACATCCAGAACTTCCATATCAGGTGAGTTACAGGCAAGAACTCGGCTTTACAGTCTGTGTTATTTTCCTACGTCTCTCGGTATATTCAGCAATATTCCTGACAGGCCTCCCAAGGCAATGCATGTGCACATTACACAGTAACAGTGTGATTCAGGGAGATGCCTAGGAAATGGAAGGCAGAGGTTCTAAGAGGATCCAAGTACCTACATCCCAATTCCTCATTCAGGTTACAATTGCTGCTTTCATAAAGTTCTTCGGGGCATTAAGTCCTCTGAGAGCAGGATTTGTGCTATGGGCTAAGCAAGAGAGCTTTTCCTCTGTGAAAACTCAGAACACTTTAGGAGCCATGAAAAAAGGACTGCTTCCTAAATTTTGTAGTATGGCAAAGCTGGGAAGGGATAAGAGGTTCTCTTGCTCTGCTTTTCATATTTCAAACTGGCAGATGTTCCAGTGAAGATTCTGCAGAATAATGTTTTTTCCAGCACATCTTGGAGCCTTGTATGAACCATATAATCTAAAGCACTTCTCAGAGCTTAACTGCCATCCATGCTTGCCAGTACTTCAGTGGAGCTAGCTGAGGACATCTGCCTTCTCCCTAAGGAATGCACTTGTCCCTCCTTTGTGGCTTGCGTCTACACCTTTTTTCAACCTTGAGTTCACATGCTCCACAGGGAATGCACAGAGAGTTCAGCACAGAGAACTGCCAAAAATGAGGTGCCGACTCAGTGGGCAAGTCTTAGTCACAATGGATTTTTGTAGGGGTTGAAAGGAATCTTTATTGCGGTCTCATGCACATACAAGATATCCCTCGTTCCCAGCACTTACAGAAGCACTGTTAGTTGGAAACTAAACCAGAATTGGGTGTCCCACTGCCTTGGTGCCTTCCCTCATGCTGACCACTGTGTGTCTCTGTGGCTGAACAATGTTCATTGTTCTCTCTTGTGTTTCTCTCGTAGTTGGAAGGATGGCCTTGGTTTCTGTGCTTTAATTCATAGACACCGTCCAGAGCTCATTGACTACGGGAAGCTACGAAAGGTACAAATCCATTTGTCTATCACACCAGATGCTTGGCACCTTAGAAGTAAAGAGGGCAAAGAATTAGCTTGATAAACATAATTGGAGAACTTCAGCACAAGCTGGCAGTTGCAGGACTGGGGGGGGAGGAAGAAGGGGTGAATCAGTACATTCAGGCTTCTCAGTGAAGCGTGAACTTAATGAGCTTCCTGCTTGACTTTCCCTGCTTTCAGACTGCCTTGTATGAGACACACGTGCCCCAATCCCAGCTGATGAGCAAAGGCTGGCAAACTCAGTAACACCAAGTGTGAGAATAGTTCTCTGCTAATGTCACAGACTAGTGAGTCAAATCAGACTTAACATTTCTGTGGAGAGTTGGATAGAAACCAGTTATCTGGTGTTCAAAATGCAATAGCTCACTGACAGGTTTGTGTGCCCTCATTGGACACTTGTCACATGCTTCCAGCTTAGCACTGAGTCATCTGCAGTGCTTCTGGGCTTCTAGCATGTAGGTATCAGATGCCAAAAAAGCATTTGTCAGAAAACTCAATTTTACTTCAACATTTGTTCTGGTAGCATGATACCAAGCTGCTCCAGAGTTTACTTGCTGTGTTGTTTGGAGACAAGACTGCTGAAGGGATGATGACAATAACCACTTAGGGGTTTATCCTGCTCCCAATGTCTTGACCCAGCAGTGCAATAGAAAATCAAACTGGATTCTTACCCTACTGGCATTCCTGCAGAATGCTGAAATCCAGTTTCGATATATCTGTGCCTATGTGCTGCATAGCTAACATCAAGCACACGTGCACTTAAAACACGCGGTCCAGGAGATCTGATGGACAAGCTTTTTGTGTTAGCCTCAGCAGAGACACATGAATTATGCTCTTGGTGACATCTCATTATGTTCTTGGGGGCATGGCCACAGATACGGTGAAACTGGATCTCAGCATTCTGCAGGAATGGACAAAATGTAAATGACCGAATCAAATTAGCTCCATTGCAGAGGCAATGAATTGTACAATGCCTGATCTGCTTTTCAATAACCTTTTAGATCTTTACTGCCTTGCAGAGCAGTCAGTTATATTTTCTGATCAGTTTTAGTGCCTGGAGTCAGCATGTGATGAATAAACGGGGGGGAGACTGTACCTGTTTACATAAACAGCAGCAAGTCTTTAGCTCTGGCAGTTGATGTGTGCTGAAGGGAAGTTAACCTTTTTTAAGATAGATACTTGAAACCCATTTGTGGGATATGTAAACACAGAGGAGGCTGCTGAGAAGCAGCCATTACAGTGCATAGTAGATTAGAGATCCACCTCAAGTTCTCTTCCAGCTCTAGGGAGCAATTAGTGGCGTCTCAGTTGTGTGTGCCTTCGGCTATGCTGTGTGTGTTTCTGTGTATACACACACACACACACGCACACAAATCTATGAGATAAAGAGGTGAAATCAGTCCAAGCTGCCCAGAGTTCTGCCCTGTACCTCTTGTTTGGGCAGCATTCCTTTGCAGCTTTAGTGTTTTCTGCTCTTTCACAGAGGCTATGTCTAGGCTACAGACCTGTATTGGCAGTGTACACTTGGAAAAGGTAGCCAGTGTAGTAGCTGCCTGTCTTCCCAAAATTTAGCAACTTCTTTCATCAGCACTGTTTTGTATTGAGTTTGGTCCTAGCTATTTTTCGTAGTCTAGCTATATTAGTGGAACAAGCACAGTTCTTTTCTACATATGGGCACTGCCTAGCTAAAGTTATTTGTATAGTCCAGGCCTCAGAACAACAGGTGCAAGTCCAGCTTGGTGTTGGTGATTCCCTGACACCCCAGCTACTTGGTTAGATAGTTTCTATTTAGTGCAGGTCTGTCTGCTATTATCAGTTCACTGTAGACGAGGTGTTGGAATTCAGTTCACGGTTTGCAAGTGAGGGCTATGCGGAAGATGGGGTTTCCCAACCGTGAGCCACATCTAAGATACTTTTGTCAACTACAGTGATTGACTGATGGCTCCGACACCCCCTCATATACCACAATCTGTATAGAACTGTGGTCTGTGTACTGCTGTGATGCATGCAGATATTTCTGAAAACATGAGTTTTGGATTTCTTTCTTAGTGTCTTCAACTCTGGCAGATATAGTAAGTGCTTGCTCTCAGTTTTCCTCCCCCTCCATCTCCTTTCCTGATTGCTTGTTAATAGATGATTTTTTTATGTTACATTGCAATAATTGCCATGGCAACCTTGTGTGCTGCAAGGACTTGGAAATAGCTGGAGGAAGAGAGGAGTCCCTGCATGAGTTAGGGTTGTGGTGAAAGATGAAGATCTGCTATAGACTTTAGTCAGCAAAAGCAGAGAGTGAGCCAGGTTGGCATCTGTCTAGGGCAGGTTTGGTGTCTGCCACCACTACAACAAAGTACCTCCTCCATGGTAAAGCTATAGATTTCCTTATGGCTAGCCCAGCTAGAGTCTGGCAAGTTGCTGTTCCTCTTCATGCCTCTGCCATTGCTATGTTCATGTAAATGGAATTGCAGCCAAGACACCTCCGCAGCCTCATCTGGGTCAGTGCTCTGTGGAAGGAATCAGGGGACAGGTGACTTGTCTTCTGTTTGATCTGCTGTGTTTGGGCCCTTAAGTGTGCCCACAGCCATGGTGCTGCAGTGCGAGGCTTGGAGCTGCCTGGCCAGTCTTTACTACATTGCCCCTTTTTTTGAGTTTCAGCTGAAACAGGTGGTTTGAAATAATGATTAGCTGGTGAACAATGGGATCGAACTGAAAGTGGTGGAGTTGGGAGGAATTTCATAGGGCTTGAGACCCTGTTGTAGTCTTGGAAAAGCCCATGGGGGAACCCTAACTCTCGCACAAAGAAGTATCATTGTTGGGATGAGCTGCTCACTGTCCTTGAAGGGTGAAGCTTTTTCTACAGGGAGCAAAGTCTTGCTCAAGTGTAGCTCTCTGCTCATCTCCAAGCTAGTCTTGGACTTAGGTAGCTTGCTTTCAGTAGTGCTATCTTTACTTTCTCCTTAAGAGATACTGTGATCACATATCTTTCTTGCATTTGAAGTAGAAATCTGCTGGCTTTATCTAGGTGAGTCTCCAGTTTCCCACGTTAAAACTTCCAGCCCTTCATTTGAGACTGCCCAAGCCCAGTAAGTTTTCCCATCAGGAAACCTCTCCCAGCTTTCCGCCAAAAATTTCTTTTTAACCTTTGGCAACAGTGCTCCTGATGCTGTGACTTGCAAACTGATGGGAAGGCTATCTGCAGTGACAGGAGATTTGCTCCTCCCTTTCCTCCAGGAGAGGTGGGCAGATCTTCATGCAGCTTGTTAAGATGGGTCTGTGCTAAAAGAGGGTTTGTGTTAATACTAAACACTCTCTCAGGGTGTTAACAACCATGATGGTCACAGTCAGTGTAGGGTGAAATTTTGCTACACAGTGGTGACATTTCTACAGAAATAGAAAATGGCACATGGGCTAGGGGAAGACTGGCAAGGGAGCTGCCACTTGGCATTTCTGTATGCTCCTGCACCTGAGTGAAAGAAAATCTGTTATTTTTTTCTTCCTAAATGAAGCTAAGGCCATGTCTACACTCAGTGAACAAAGTACGTTATATACCAGTGAGTCTCACCTCATCAAGTAAGGCTTTTGGTTACGCTCTGGTTTCACAGAGATTTCTCCACATCAGGCACAGAAGACAAGTAGGTTGAAATTGAAGTGGTTCCTCTAATTCCATGGCATAGGATGGTTCCTTGTGGCTGGAGAATAGTAAAAATCCACTGCCTGCTCCGCTGCTCAACACTGAAGAGGTTGGATGTAGATATATCTGATGTAGTCACCACTGAAAGTGTATTACCTAGGAATATAGGGATTTGACACTGTGTCATACTGTATGTGACAGCTGCTGGCTTCATCAGAGCATGCCTGTGCAACACTGCCTTGCTTAATACTGACTTATTCCAGTGGATTTAATACAGATCACCGTCTGTTTTAGTGGCCTTTGTGTGTGATTTACTTTGATAGGTGGAACATTGCTGTCTGATAGAGAAATTGACCCAAAGGAATATGTTGCTGATATTGGACGCCAGCCTAATACATGCATTGATTCCTAGGGAAATGCTGCAGGAAACTGCTTTTCAGAGCAGCTCAGTTTCCTAGTTCATGAAGGCTGTAATCTGAGGGCTACATAATGACCAGTGCCATAAAGGAAGTTTTATTCATGCCCTGTCTGCCCAATCCTGCCTAGCTTCATCTTTCCTACGGGGTGGGTTCAAAGGAAACTGCCTGTTGATTAGAATTCAGGCACAGCTAAATCTTCCAATTCAGTGCAATAAGAAAAGGCACATGATTCAAATAGAAAATAAACAGAACATGTATGCCACTCTAGAAAGAAGGTGAAATAATTTTATTCCCCATTTCCTGTTTTTTCATGTGGGTCTCAGTGTGAGTGGCACAAACAACAATATGAAGAGTACCATTCCATCTTTCCTCCCTCGCAAAAGACACCAAACAAGATGGCTAAACACTAGCAGTTTATGCACAACCTTTCATCCAGTAGGAGCTGCATGTCTCAGCAGTAGAAACTGATAATGCAAATGTCACCCATGAAGAGGATTGATTCTTCAGAATAATGAAGTGTCATGGTTATACAGGAATATAGGAACAAGCTGGTAGGAGAATCTTTTACAGATTGGCAGGTGTCTTGTTGCTGATTGTTATGTTTGAATGCTGGACACAATTTGCAGAGAGTTTTTCATTTTCAGTGACATTTGTGTTTCATGTTTTCTTGTGTGGTTCTTAAAAATCTACAGAACGTTTATATAGAGAGGAATAGAAATGTACTAAGGAAATTACAAGACCTGTGCAGGAGGAAGAACAATACTCGAGGCAAAATGGGTACTTTTATATGTATTTATTTTGTAGAGATTTGTTGAAACATTTCTCTTCCTCCCACTCAACTGGTGTTCAGCAAACTGTACGCTAGCTAAGGACAGCACCCGTTGCAGATGTTACTATTTTAGTATTGCTTAGATGTTCTAGCAGATACACAGCTCTGCAGTTCTTTAAAATGGAAGTTGCAAACCTAATATAAGCATGAGATGTAAATGTGAGATGTGGTCTCATCATTTACTATCAGTATGATGTGAAGCTAATTTAACTTTAAACTAGGTTCAAGACAAAATGCATTATTTCTTTTTTTTTGCAAGTGCATAGACTATATGTTAATTATTATACCATGAGTCCTCAGGCTCTTCTTTCAAAAGGAAGCTAATTATTTCATCCTGCCACATGAGGCTTCACGCACAGTTTTGTCTGGACAGCACAGTTACCTGCACCAAACCAAGGTCTTTCTGAGAGAAGTGCTGTGTACCTTGTTAAAAGTTGATGCTGATGCTCTGCCTCTGTTTCTTTCCCAGGATGATCCTCTCACTAATCTAAACACAGCTTTTGATGTGGCTGAGAAATACCTGGATATTCCGAAGATGCTGGATGCAGAAGGTAAAGTAGAATCCAGCAGCTTTTAACTTGCTTTTTCTCAAGAAATTTTCCACTTCTTCTAGGTGGACTTCATTTGTACAAGATTTCAGTAACCTCTGAATATTGCCTGCATGACTGTGTAGTAAATGTATAGGGAAAAAGTTAAAATGGAATAATGAGTCACATGTTCTGCTTCCCTCTTCCTCCTCTGTCCTTCAGTCTTTTGAGTCTAGCGTGGAGATGTTAGCTTGGGGTTGACACACAAGGCAGAGATGAGTAACACCTGTCATCTGCTGACTGAAGTGTTCCCTTTCAATTATCAGGCCAAATACTGAGTTAGTGTATGGTGTAGGACTGTGTTCCTTTTGCTCCAGGGTTTTTTTGCTGTGGTCTTTCTGACATTGCTGGTGTTCTTCGTTTTGAGGGCATGATATTAATTATTATTATAAACCGCTTTTTCTTGACTACTCAGAAGTGTTTGGCATGAAGATCCTTCACTGACTGGGTCTGGAGACCAAGGCAGAGTACCATGTTGTTCAGAGATGCTTTTGCTGCTGATTACAACTGTTTCCCTGAGGCCACTGGGACAGCAAGGATTACTTTTCAGAGCCTTGTCAGGACCAGCTTGGCAATAGATTTTGAAGACTGTAACTCTGGAGTACAAACAACAGCCTGAAATAGTTCAGTGGTTGTTGGCTGTTTGCCTAAAGCCAGCTGGTTTCAATGGTAGAAGCTGTATTTCAGACTTGGGTTGGACAGGAGAAGCAATTAAAGATTTTTGTTAAATAAAGGAGTGAGGGGGGCAAAGAGGAAAGGTGGGAATAGGACAGCTAAACCCAGTGAACCTGTATTGCAGTAACTAGGATGTTCATATTCCTAGGTAGTATTTCCCATCCCCAGAGATGAGTTTTGCTTTCCCTGCATTCATCATGCTGAGGTAAAAAAAACCCATGAAGTTTCCCGAGTAGATTCATATGTTCCCTGCCATTCTGTAGGAAATACAGACACCTCCAGAATAAGTGGATCTAGCTTCAGATGTCAGCAAAAGTAGCAGTGATGAAGAGGGCCCATGGCAGGAGCTCTCATTGCTCTTTACTGATCTCTCTCCTCCCTCTTGGAGTTGAGCTAATGTGCATTCCTCCACACCATTAATTCTGATCTCTGGAGGTGTTGAGTTTCCCCTGAAACTAATGAAAGGGCCTCTTGAAATTCAAGCCATCATTGTGTTGAAATGGAGGAGGGAGGCATGGAAAAGAAGGGAGAAAGTATCTTTGCAGAAGAACAGAACTGCATGGAGGAATTGCAGTATAATATTGTCTGTGAAAGTCATGTCAGCCTGATGCCAGTTTGGGTTGATTCAATCCCCCAGTCACAGTAATCTCAGGGCAGGGAAGTGCTGTGACACAAGACATGCTGACATACGGCTGCATTAGCCTGGCCAGACTCTGGAGGAAATTTTATGATGAGGGAGGGGAACCAGAAGGCTGATCCTGGGTTCTGAGACACACTCCTCTTCTGGGGAATGCTGGGAAGCCCTGTGGAATCACTGTGACAGGCACACACTGCAGCAGGCCTCTTGGACAGTTGTGGTTCTTCCTCTCCTTTGCTTTCCTCCCATCAGTTGATTATGCTCTTAACGTGAGGTTTTTTTTGACAGACATTGTTGGAACTGCCCGTCCTGACGAGAAAGCCATCATGACCTATGTTTCTAGCTTCTACCACGCCTTCTCAGGAGCCCAGAAGGTATCGCAGGATCCCAAGCTCCCTCCACAGAGCACACCTGGTGCCGTTGCTAATGTCCAAACCTTTTTTTCTTTCTCTCTCTCCTCTCTAGCTACGGGCATCTTTATTATTATGTTCTTGGTAGAGTTGGCTGTTGGTTCAAAGTGGTGCCCCAGATACAATACATGGGGCAAGGGAGCCAGGAATTCCATTTCCCTATAGTCAGCAGTATGTGGCACTTAGGTATGCCACACTTTGGCACACATGCAAATTTAAGGGAGTGGGGGGCTCTGCCTTCTCCATTTGCTTTATGAACAGCTGTCCTGATGGCCGAGAACCTGTACCTCTTGATCCTGGTAAATCTGAGCTAGGATGCTTGGTCTCACAAAAGGCAAAGACCACCTCATAAATGCTCTGCCCAGCAGGACACTGCAGTCTGCCCCCATGGGAAATAATACAGATACCTATTCACTTTTTTGTTTGCCTTTTCCAAAGATGGAGAAACAGAGCTGACTGAGGTTTAATGAAGGGTATAATGAATGGCCAAAGCTTTATCTTCTGCCTTATGTATGCTGCAGGTTCCAGCATCCTGCTTTAAGGTCTGAACCTGCTGCTTTCTCAAGTTGTGCCATAAATTCAGTCTCAGTTCACCTGGGGCTTACAAAGCATGTCTAACAAGTACATCCATGGTGGTTTTGCAAACAGAGCGTTGCTTATCATGACAGAGATACCTGGTTTTGTTCATTTGTTTCCTTTTTCTCCCCTCTTTTCTCATCCATGTTGGAAATCAGGCAGCTGAGTCCTTGCTACTTCTGGCTTAAGCCATTTTCCTGTTGGTAATGGAGTCACTTAAGGAACACATTATGTGGGTGAAACCTTGTACACCTCTCTTGCCAGAACCAAGCAGCCTCCTGTACTTGAGTGCCTTAGGCAGTGCGCGTTGCAGCAGAGCAGATCCCGTGTAGGAAGTGCCCTGCGCAGGAAGGCTCTGATCTCCAGCTCCTCGGCGTACGAAGGGCCTCGAGCACAGGCGTGCAGATCTCCACACAACTTGTTTGCATCCTTGGGCCGGGCCCCCAGACTGCAGCTGTGAAGGGGCAGAGCCCAGATCCTCATCTCAGGATCCCCCTGGATTGGGGGGTAGGGAGGGGTGCCGCTTTGAGCCACAAGCCAACACTGCTAGCCACCTTCTGATCCGAATTCCCAGCTCTCCGCATGGAAATCTGTTTGGCCTGTCCTGCAATGCATGATGGGAAGTTTTCTCCCCCTCTCTCACGCCACCCATGATTGTTTTGTTTTATCCTATGTGCTGCTTCTTACTTTATCCTTTCAACCTCTTTTCCTTCTCTGCACAGATATTATAGGCACGCTAAGGCCGGATGAGAAGGCCATAATGACCTATGTCTCATGTTACTACCACGCCTTCTCAGGGGCGCAGAAGGTGAGACTTTACTGCTAACAATCCCTCCCCTCACCCCGCCCTGCCCACCTGTCCTCTCCAGTGAGGAGCACCAGGCCCCCGTCCGCCCCAGGGCGTTTGCAGGGAAGCCCAGTGCATCCAGTGATGCATTTGGGTATGCCATCTGTAGTCTTGCTGGAGAAGGGATGTAAATGTCCTTTTGGACAGACTTGAGCTGCTCCTTCCCTCCAGTCTCACACCACAGTAGAGGAGAGAGCATTTGGTAAAGCTGGCTCTAGAAGATGAATGGATGTCTGCTCTGACAGAGGCAGTACCCTTTCAGTAACTAGCAGGCATTGTCCTGGCCAGGCAGTGCACCTCCAGAAGTACCACAGTCAAATCCACCCACCCCAGGCAATCCCAGCCTGTCCCGCTTGGGCTGCCATCCTGCCTTCCACACTCAGCCTCCACTAGGTCGGTGGTCTTTTCCTAGGCTGGATCATCCGTGAGCTGGTTACATAGCAATTCTGTGCTCCAGCCATGAAGTTCATTTCTACCAGGCCTTCAGCTTTCCCAAACTCACATGCTTTTCCATTCCTTGATTCTTCCTTGTAATTCTCCTCTGTTTCCCAAACCACCTATATGTATTATTTATCTTTTCTCTGTCTTGCCCATTTCCATAGCTTCAGGCCTTCCTTCTTCCTCTGCTTCCTCTTTACTCCAAAGTCTCTTTGCCTGACATCAGGATGCAGTAAATAGCTGCAGATTGCCTTTGGGCAAGCAGTTTCCCAGCGATCCTTTGAATAAGGAAAAAAAGGTAGATTCTTTTCTCCCATGTCATAGCCGGCCTGGGCTGCGGCCCTTCCACAGGATTACCGCTAATTTCAAATTGTAGGCTTTAGAACAGTAAAATCCAAAATCCAAGACTACATTCTTCATGTTACAAACAGGCCTTTTCTATTTGAGACATAGTCCTTGTGTTGCCCAGCTTGAGGGCTAGTCTGACTCCAGAAAGATTCCATCTCTTTTGTGCGAAGCAGTGCTGATGGTCCCAACATTGATTCAGTTACCATGCTGATGTTGGCTTTCAGAGGGCAAATGCAAGCAGTAGTTTCCAGGGAGCAGCTCTTTAGTTCAAGCTTTTTGTTCTCTGCCCAGTTTCGTATAAATTACATGATACTGTCTTGTTTCCAAGGAGCTGGGAATGTGTCCCACAGCAGTGCAGTAGACTTGCCCATTTGGAATAATTTGTGTAGTCATGACTTTTCTGCTAGGATCCTGTTTTGTGATCCTATGTTTTTTTGTTCAAAAGACATAAGACCAGTCTGCAAGCTTCAGCCAGCTGATACTTGCCCAGGAAGACTGTAGTTTCAGAAGTCATGCCAGCCTGATGATAAAGCCTGCTATTTGCCAGGTGCCCTTGAGGGACTGCTTCATGCTGTCTGCTTAACCTGAGGAACTCCAGATGAGCAAACATCAAACCACAGTATGAGGAAGGCTGTAGCCTGCTGCAGAAACAGCCATGCCACTCACCAATCTCTTCCTTTTCTCTCTGCACCCATTCCATGATTTGGAAACCTGCTCAGCAGGTTGTGTGCTCTGATCAGCAGTTTAGGTGGATGCTGAGTCTCCTGGGATAACTGAAAAGAGTCTTCTACTTGCCTCAGGACCTGAACCAAGTAGCTGGGGCAAAAACTAGAGATGAAGTTTCTCAGTTATTAAAGTTTCAATCCCATGTGGTCCAACTGGCTTACAGGGAAGATTTAATACTTTATAATTTTTTTAGCAGTCCTGATGGGCCAGCAATTCAACTGTGCCCTGGCAGGAGGGGCACAGCTCCTTTTTGGAGCTGCCCTAATCATACACTAGCCAGCTGCTAAGTGGCACAGATTCAAACCTGCAGGCAAATGCAAAGTGATTATTGAGTACAGGCCCTTGCCCAGATGTTACTGTGTTGCCTCCTCATGCAGGGTTAGGTGACTTACTGTGATATCACTCAATTTTTCATCCAGATTTTTCATTACTGCCACCAGGCCTGAAGGGAGAGTCCCATGAGCTGCTTTCTGCTTCTTTCACTCTCTTATACTGAGCCTTTGAAGGTACAGGGTCCCCAGCCTGATGTGTGTATAGATGGCTGCTTTTTCTCTATGCCATTTTTTTATATATATATTTGTAGGTTTACTTGCTTTGGTTGGTTTGCTTGTTTTCTAACCGCTTCTGACTTTCACACTAAATGCATGCAACAACTGGTTGGCTTAATATTTTGTAAACTTGTGGAAATTTCTAACTAATGTTTTACTGTTTTATTAAGAGATTGTGTTTGATGTACAGTATTTTGGAGTTGTCCTCTGAGGCCAGAGGACAGCAGCAGGCAGGCATCTTCCCCTGAGGCTAGAGGACAGCAGCAGGCAGGCATCCCTACATAGTGCACTGTGGGAATGCCTTCCTTCATTATCTTCCTCAGCAGAACGACTTGGATCCATGTACTAGAGAGACTGCAAACTCTGCTCCTATCCTAAGCAGTTCAAGTTATGGTTGAAAAGTACAGAAAAGACAAAAGGCCGATAAATTGCTGCCATTCAGTTTTTCATTTTGATTCCACCAGACAGCACGTGCATAGGCACAGCAGTGTGGTATCACACAGAATGTCCTGGGCTTGCCCTCCCCAAGGCTCTGCAAGCAGTACAGTGCATCAGCACGATGCTGCACTGAAGCTGATGAGCTCACACAGGTTCTCTGAGAACACAGGTATGCAGCTTCCTGACCCCAGGATTCTGCATCTTCTCAGTGCTGCCCTGTGCCTTGTGGGCATCTTGGCTTGTTTGGAGTCAGCGTGAACATCCTAAATGCATCGTTGCCTTTAGCAGTGTGGGGAAACCAAAATAGCTTTTCCACTGAACTAATGAAGGTGTAGGGGGAGCTGCCTTGGCCTCATGTAAACATCTTGGTGTGCCACTCTTCTTTTACCTAAAAGTGTTTCACTTCAGTTTTGAGGTTGCCATTTCCATGGATCAGCTCATTAGCAGTAGTGTGTGGGGTATTTGTGAAGGTTGCCTGAAAGCACTGGGATCCTTCTGTCCTACTTTGCTCAGTGCACAGTGTAACATGTTGCTTGTGACATTAATGGTGATTGTGGCCACAGAGCCTTTCTGTGGCTGCAGCAACAGCACGCTATTGCGTAGAGCAGTAGCAGTTCCAAGGCAAGAACCATTGGGAGGCAAGCACTGGTGGGGGAAAGAAAGCCTCTACACTCCTGCCATTAGGATAATACAAATAATGTCGTAACTGCTGACATTCTTAGGGTCTTTTTGTTTGGACAGTTGTTCAACACACATATATACACACACATATTTAAACTTAGGCAGCTGGAGAAAGTCTATCATCAGATAGATGTAAATATGCCTCAGTGGAATGGAGTCCTGCCTGCACAGCTGGCTGCTGCTGCAGTGAGCTCACGGGGTGTAAAAATAAGAAAGTTAGGAGTTTGCAATGAACACTTCTCCTGGAGTGACTGAGATAAACATCTGGTACCGCCAGTTCCCTGCAGTCACTGGGCATGTCATGGTAGGGCTCTAGCAATGTCTTTTTGACATACCATTTGGTCCCATGTCTATAGTTTTCTCTGTATATCAAAAACCACTCCATTAGAGTACAAACTTTATTTAAAAATAGGTCAAAGCACAAACTTTCTTAAATGTAACCATTGTTTGCACTTTTTACAGATTTCTTTTTAAGTGAAACTGCTCCTTTCCCTGTACAGGTCTCTCTGATGTGTTTTAAATTAGCTGATAATCTGTATCTTATAGCTGGTCCACTTTAGTGAAGGGGCAGATGACTGTATAGATGTTTTAACAGCTTCTTACAAATGAAGAAGATTGCTGTGTGCCCTGGGACCTTAGCAATCCATACATCACTGTACAGCCTATGACTTTATTGCTATTCTTGCTGCTTCACATCAGCTGCAAAAATTAGAGGTTTTTTTCCTCAAATGTCCTTGAAGATTGAATAAACAGATAGTAAAAGGTCTTCTAAAAATAGAAAAAGGTTGAAACTTACCAGCTATAAATTCAGCAAAACTTACTTTGGCGTCAGTCCCAAATGTAGTTTTAAGGCAGGACACAGCGTTCACAGTTGGTTTGTTGTGGTTTTGGCATGTGTCCTCTCCTCCTTATTTGCACTGGGCCTCTGTAAGGAGGACTTCTCCCAAGGGGGCCTGTGGGTACCTCTAGCACCTGCCCCAGGCACCAGGGTCACAGCTGCACTGTGGTGAGAGGGGTGTGAGCAATCCCCTGGCGCATCACAGGGGCGCATCCTCAGGCGCTGTGGCATGGCACACAGCATGGTAATGGTGAAGGGAGCTGATACCCACAGACACATGCTGTGCAAGGATCAGCCTGCTTGTGTGTCCCCCGTGCCAAACACAAGCACATCCCGACCAGACTGACTGCTTCTGAGTTCATAGCTGGGATTTTTCTGATCCTTACTTTCCAGATTCATGTTTTAACATGTTGAGCTCCCTGCAGAGAACCAGGTTGTGGTCTCACAGTGGAAAGAAATAAAGGAAAAAACTCCAAACCTGAATAGTAACAGCAGGATATTTTTTTTATTGCGAGACTTGTTTTGGAAGAGTAAGCAGAAAGATTACCCAGAAAAGTGGAGGGAAAAGAAATCCTCTTCTCAGCTGGATCATGAGACCCTGAATACATGGTAGGTGTATGCTCTACCAAGGAGGTGGCCCTGTAATCAGTGCCAGAAATACAGGGAAAACTGGAATACAGTTCTGCTGGGCAGAATTTAAGATTAGGAGGAGTATCTACCATCTAATCTGCCAAACAAAATTAGGAATTTTCCTGTAAGTACAGTCTATGGATTAGCTCTCTTTGGGTAGTTCTTTCCTGGGGTAAAACTATGGAGACAGTCTCATCAGCTTGATATCACTCTGTTACTGCTGTTCCAGCTCAGAATGCTGGTATGAGGAGGAGAGGTGGCAGCAGAAACTCCCTGTCTTTGTGAAGAGGTAGCCAGGGTCCGTCTGGTAGGAAGCAAACAGCAAGGCCTTCTTACAGAAGCAGCTCCAGAGAAAGCATAGAAACATTGGTTGTCCCACAACATACACGGTAGAATCAGTACAGTTGAGAATCTCTGAAGAAGGGAAAAAACAAATCATTATAGAAGGCCAAGATGGAAAGCAGAGAGGTCAGGACAAGCGTCTCAAAGTGCAGACAGGTTGCTAGAGCTAAGGGTAGGAGATGTTATCTGCAGGCATGTAGCAGGAAGCTAAGCTGCAAGTTTTGGTTTGGGGTTTTTTTTCACACTTTTCCCTTCTTCCGTTTTTCTTCTCTTTGTCAGGCGGAGACAGCAGCAAATCGTATCTGCAAGGTGCTGGCAGTCAACCAAGAAAATGAGCAGCTCATGGAAGACTACGAAAAACTGGCCAGTGATGTAGGTGTTGGTTTCTGAGTGGTGGTATGCAGAAAAGAATTGCATTTAATGCTGATAAGTAATCTTGGGGAGTGCTATTGACCCACTGGTATTTTCCTGGGAAAATTATCTTTTCCTCTTCAAATTAAAGACTGAAGTTACCTTAAAGACAAGAGCAATCTACTTTAAAACAGAAAGCTTCCATAGAGAAGCTCTGAATTTCTCAGTCTGTTAGGAGCCAACCCAGAAATGCTAAAATTGAAGGAAAAATCAAGCTGGGTTAACTTGCATTCTTCAGGACTATACAAGTTCATTACATTTTTCATACAGCTTGTATGCTAATATACTGTAGAAATCAGGAGTTGGATCAGAGAATAAAAGTTAAAGATATTTGAGGAAAGAAACTTGCATTTGCTGATAATGAAAGAATCTGTGTCAGATACAAGCTGGAGCCTGCTTTTGTTAACTGAGAAGGCTGACAGACTGACAACAGAGAAACTACAAAGGAGACCAAATGTGGACTGGAGTATGTTTGTGGTAGATAAGTAGGGAGGACAAGATGGACAGCAGAAGGGCAGACATAACCCATAAGCCTGATTTCAGCCTGATCTGAAAAAGCATAGGGCACTACTCCATTCCCACTGTAGACTGCCCATTGCATTAGCATTTTGCCAGCTCTCCAGATGGGTTTGTTATGGAGGTATATTCAAAGAGCAACACTGACTTTGAGGAAGCTGGAGCGGGAAAAGTGTAAGGCTGAACTGAAGGCAAGAACTTCATTTCTCCTGTCAGATTCTTCTGGAGATAAAATGACTTGCAACATCCTTTAGTTATGCGACAGTCCAGCAAAATTTTTAAGGCCTTAACATAATCTGAGGATGTAGTTTTGGTCCTGGTTGTGCAAAAACTGTGCCTTAAGCATGTTGGATTGGCCCTGCTGCAACAAGCAGTACTGCTTCGTGTGGTAGGGAATGTGCTGCTCATTAAAAAAAAAAGTACTTCCAAAAAAGCTGGCAAACTCCTTTACGAACCCTGCTAGTGGCAGAATCTTCCTGACAGCAGACATAAAAGTAAATGGTCCCTAATGAAATCAGAGCAACACCTGCAGTTTTAACACAATTTTCAGTTCAAGGCTTCTTGTCATTGATCCTTCCAGCTGCTGGAGTGGATTCGTCGCACCATCCCCTGGCTGGAGAACCGGGCCCCAGAGAACACCATGCAAGCCATGCAGCAGAAACTGGAGGACTTCCGGGACTACCGCCGCCTGCACAAGCCCCCCAAGGTCCAAGAGAAGTGCCAACTTGAGATCAATTTCAACACCTTGCAGACCAAGCTGCGGCTCAGCAATAGGCCAGCCTTCATGCCCTCAGAAGGGAAAATGGTCTCGGTGAGTGGGGGTGACTGCTTCTATGTACCCCAAACATGCCTGAAAAATGAGACTCCCTTTCTGCCCACGGGTGGGCAGAGAATGCCCACCTTCAGAGTGAGATACTCTGTGGGAGGGACTCTGCAAAATGTAGATCAGGTAGGCCATGATAGGAGTGATCAAGTGATCATTGCTTCCCTGTACCTACATCAGACTCTGAGGCTCTTCACAAGTTGCATGTCTTTATGAGGAGATGTCTGGCTGCCTTTCGTTCTTTCTGATTCAGAAACGGTTGAGTTTTATTAAAGTTTCACGTAGGGGAAACTGAAACTCTAGAAGTGTTTAGAGAGGCTTTTTTCTGCAGACAGTTATATCCTGGCACTTCTAGTCCTGCTTGTCTTAAGTCTGGCACTTTGTCTCCCTGACTTGTCTGCAGAACCATGTGAGATGGAAAGCCCATGCTCACTCCCTCCCATCAGTTGGAGCCATGTAGCTGAGACTAATGCTGGTGAACATATTCCCTCCACCTTCTAACCTGCCTTTCCTTCTCATGTTCCCGTCTCTAGGATATAAACAATGCCTGGGGTGGCCTAGAGCAGGCTGAGAAGGGCTACGAGGAGTGGTTATTGAATGAGATCCGGAGGCTAGAGAGGCTGGATCACCTGGCAGAGAAGTTCCGGCAGAAGGCATCCATTCATGAGTCCTGGACAGATGGTAATGCCAACCTACGTGCTTCCTATTGCCTGACACAGTGCTGACTGTTATGTAGGGAGGAGGAGATGGATTGTGCATGGGTCCTTCCATGAGAGTTTCCTCTTGAGAAGGCTAGATTTATTTCTTATTTTATTAGAAAACAGTATATAGAAACCAGCTTGATCTCTGTTCTGCATCATGCAGTCAACATTGGCATTCCCCGACAGTGGCAAAGTGAGAACTTTGGCTAGAAGAGAGCAGCTACAGAGCAGAGGAAAAGTTCCTGTACAGTAAACACTACCATTGCCTTTTACAGGATCAGCATAGCCCATTTTGCACGTACTTAGACGAGTCCAGTATAAACTGTGACAGTGTTGGCTTAAGGTGCATTATGTGCCTTTCTGTGTTGTTAATGGCAAACTCACAGTTCGTGGTTTGAAAGGGAGCACTGTGCTTCTCGAGGCCAGCAGGCATGGGGACGAGCCTCGGGCAGGGCAGCTGGAATGGGGCCGATGCCCTTTTGACGGCCCTCGAGGGTGCCTGGGTGGCGGCAGCTGGCTTTGGCCACCCTGGGTCCTGTCCTTCATTCTTCTGTCCTTTGGCTCCCTCCCCAGGTAAGGAAGCAATGCTGCAGCAGAAGGATTACGAAACTGCAACCCTCTCGGAGATCAAGGCCCTGCTGAAGAAACACGAGGCCTTTGAGAGCGACCTGGCTGCACACCAGGACCGCGTGGAACAGATTGCTGCTATTGCACAAGAGCTCAAGTACGGCACCCCAGCGCACGTCCCATCCTTGGGGCCAGGGAGGCTTAGTGAGCTTTGCCCTCTGGAGAGCAAAAAATCCACCCCCATACAAAAATCAGTCTGAACTACTTGGTTTCCAAACAGTATCTAGGATACTGCTATCTGGCGTCCGGACACACCAGAAAAGCAGACCAGAAAATGGATGAGTCGTGGGTGCTGTTGAGGAGGAGGCAGAATTATATTCCTAAGCCGTTTCCATCTTCTTCCAGTTTATTATGCTGCCATGAACCCTTTCCTAAAGAGTCTGACCTGCTGCTGACACCTGCTGTGTTTCAGAGTTGTAACACTGTCATACTTTTCCAGGAACAGAAGGAAAAAGGAGAGGATAGGAGGGTGTCAGTTTGCTCTGTTTTATGAAAAAAAAAAGAAAGTCCTCCTTATTCTAGCAGAGAAGAAGCTACTCGAGCCCTTTGTGGCCTCATTCTTTCCCCCAGAAGTACTGCACTGTGTGCACTCTGTTCAGCACTTGCTGCAGGGCATCCTCGCAGCAGATCAACTCTTTCCCTGCTTCCCTCCAGCTTGGAAACCTCCGCTCCTTTTCCTGGCGTAATACAGGTTACCAGGAGAAATGGGGGGCTCCTCAGGATTGCTAGAGATAGCAGGCAGGCAAAGAGCTAGCAGCTGCAGCACGGGGAGGTTTTGAAACCCTGCGTGTTTCTTGGCAAAAAAACAGTCTGAACTACTTGTTTTTGACTCTGTTTCCTATTTTTAAAAGATTTATATATCACACTGGCCTGTCTGAGGTTAGTGTCTGGGCCAAGATCAGTCCTCTTGGGCTGAAGAGCTGTTTTTCTCTAAAAAATTAGGATTATTGGATCAAGATCATTATCTTCTTTAACAACAGAGATTTACAGAATTGCTCTCTTGTCCACTGGAGGGTTGACCTTGGAACAGGAGGAGGGTTCAAGGCAATCCTCCATGTCAGTAAGATTAAAACTGAGTCTTGTCTGGTCAGCAAGCATTACGTGACCTGCTACTTCCAAAGCATACACTACATGTCAGCCAAAGCAGCTGCAGCTCTAAGAGCAACAGGGAAGACTGAGGCCTAAGCTGTAGGAGAGATTATTTCTTCTAAAGTGTGAGAACAGCAGGCTCTGCTATTCTTACAAAGGCCATCTTCCATTTCAGCAAAGAGGCCATGCAAGAAAAACCATGGCAGAGCTCTTTTCTCCCCCAGGGACACGCTGCCAGAGAGATGCAGGGGGTATGGACAAAGCCACTGCAGCTGCCCATGGCAGGAATGTTACGGGGTGTGGCATGTTCCCCTTCCTAGTAACACAGGTGTGTTACAAGTCAGACTTTCAGGAATTCTTTCATCTGCAGTGCTGGCTCTGCAGCAAAGTAGATCAAGCAACTGATCTGGATTAAAAACCTAGCAAAGAAGTTATTTTTAGCCCAAATCAGTTTCCTGGCTAGTTTACTGGAGGACTCCACCAAGAGCTGTGCCCACACACCCTAAGAGGGCAGTACAATGGCATGAAGAAACAAGGTTGGGGAAGGCAAGAGTGTAACCTGCATTACTGCTTAGAGAAGTGCTCATCAGATGACTCAGGGTCACTCAGTATCCCAGTGATTTATTCTGGATTTTTCTTTCAAGGCTGACACTTCCCAGATTGGCTGGTCTCCCTCTGCCTGCAGGTTTCTCCCTCTTTGGCCGTGTGCAGAACCATGAGCACAAAGCAATGCAAGGCCACAAGCTTTAGTGTGCCTCTGTGCTCTCCAGTTGTATTTTTAGCAGCCTGTGTTCCTTGAGTGTCAGCCTGTAGATATGTCAGCAAAGCACTTCTTGTCAGGCATATAGGAGAGAAACCTACACTGTTATTCTGGGATTGTCCTAAATAAATTTACTGGGTTATGTAATTTAGCTATTCCTTGCCACCTGTACTATGCAATTCTTAGGACAATCTTAAGCAGTTTCTTCAAGTTCCTAATAAAACCTTTGGTTTCCATTCTGATGTGTAAGACACAGTTAGACTGCATAATGTTCTTAAGCTGAGTACAGGAGCAGATTGCTCTGCTCATAATCTGCTTATTTCCAGTTTGAGCAAAAGTCTATACTCCCTTCCCACTTGGGCAAGTTATTCCCATCAGGTAGCCAGCCTCAGTATTTGTTGATGCCTTGGGTGGTCCTGTTCTGTGCTGTTTGATTTACCATAACATACAGTGTCTCCTGAACTAGATCCTGATACCATCCTGACTTGCTTTATTTGTAGAGACCATGATCTCTTTGTCTGAATCTGTCTTCAAGACTGATTAAGATTTCTAATGGGTTTCTCTTATTTCTATACGGGGTCATTATTTGACTTCTTGTAATTTTTTTCCCCACCCTTTATAGTGAGCTGGACTATTACGACTCTCCCAGTGTCAATGCCAGGTGCCAGAAGATCTGTGATCAGTGGGATAATCTGGGTGCCCTAACCCAGAAGCGTAGAGAAGCCTTGGAGGTGAGATATGTTACAAGTTGGACCTTCTGGGTGGTGCATTCATGGGAGGCAAGCTGCAGTGGACATAAGCAATATCAGCACACTTGTGAGCTCCTAGAACATCCTGGACTGTAAACAAGGGCTGCATTTCAGTATACTTAGGCTGCTTTTCTTCCAGCCTGATTATGGTGCCATTTGTTTGCTCAGGCTATTGATTTATTTCTACTTTTTTTTGTGTTTTGTAATCTCATTCCGCCTGAAAAGATTGTCTTTGTTTTGTCTTATTTCAAAGGACCCCGGATTTATTTTATTTCCCTTAGAGGGAAAAAAATCTGTCCAGCGTGTAGTCTCTAACAGCAGAGACATGTTTACTGACATGCCATCCTGGGAGCACCAAGGAGGTCTGAAAGGAAGGAGCAGCTCAGACAACCCATATATCTGTGTGATTATTCTTCTCCAACTATCTTCCCTGATTTTTCTTTCTTTTTTTTCTTTTTGTGCATGCACAGAGGACAGAGAAACTACTGGAAACAATTGACCAGTTGTACCTGGAGTATGCCAAACGAGCTGCCCCTTTCAATAACTGGATGGAAGGGGCCATGGAGGATCTGCAGGACACATTCATCGTTCACACCATTGAAGAGATCCAGGTACAGATCAGTCATTTGCACCAGTTAGGTGGAGACAGTGAGAATTTTGGGGTCTCCTGAGTTCGTTGAACTCAGAGTGGTATGAATTTATAGGTTATATTTCAGTGCTTCTGCTCTATTGAGTGAGCCTTATCAAGAGAAACAAAAATGAGTATGTTTTTCCTTGATTTTCTCCAAAAACCTGCATCCAAATAGGTGTAGAACATACATACATCATCCTAGCTGGACGCAAAAACTGAAAGCAGATTTTTCAGAGTAACTCCAGAGCCATATTAATAGAAGCCTGGAAATTGAGAGAACCTTGTAGGGTCTTGTGGAATTTTTCTTAACCCACATAAGCAAAGCTTAGTGCTGCTCACAGGGTCTGCAGGTCAATTTTCACATGGAATGTGATGTCCAGGTCGTTTGGTCCTATGTGATAGGATGTACCATGAGGACAGTTGAGCTGCTAGCTGGTTTTTGGTGCTGAGCACAAGAAAAATCCAGATTGTCCGCTTTGGTGCTGAATTACCATTTGAAATCAAAGTTGTCCTGCCTTCTCTAAGACAACAAAAACAGTATCTCAGTTTTTCCCCTTCTGAAAGGGTGTTAGGAAAGCAACTTGAGGTATATACAGGTAATTTGCAGACCTTAGAGAGCAGGAATTACTCTTCCCTGGATTGCAGTGGGGACTTCTATTTCACCTGCTTGATGAGCTTGTGAAAAGAATCCAAGTTAGCTCTTTCTGGAATGGCTGACAGGAGTGTGACCATCAGTGAGGCAGCAAATGGGAGACCTACAGGGAACACAACAGCCAGGGTAGCAGCGGAGTAGTGACAGTTTCTGGGCTGCTACTTGTTTCTTCCATCCTTCCCTCCTGAACAAAGGGGTTCATTAAGTCTTTCATAACGCAGAGTAAATCTAAACAGCACTTAAACACTTCCATCGTCTCCTTGTGACTGTTTGCAGTGTCTTTCCCAGCCCCCAGACTTGTATTGCATCTCTATGGCCACTACAGCAGCTGCAAAGCAATGAGTCACCATGTAAGGAAGGAATTTTACAGAAAGTAGTTAACAGTGTGTGTTGTGAGAGAGCAGTGAATCACATGATTTACTTTCATTCCCTCTTCTGTCCACACTGTTCCCTTGGTTATCCCTGCACACACCTCTGTTTCCCATGCATTTTCCTGCCTCTTTCCCTGCATTCGCTTCCCTAGACTTGATCTTCTAGGTTTCTGGGATGAAGTACCTTAAAGGCCTGTAGAAGCAGTGGGAGATGAGCCAGGACGGGCTGGCTTGTGTCAGCTGGCTACAAACTACCAGCAAGCACGCCCCAACCACCAGTCCTTGGAGCACGGCCCGGGCACGGCAGCGAGACGGGGAGCAGGAAGGGTCTGTTGTGGTCAGGGAGAAGGAGCTGTTTTCCAGCAGCAGGAGCATGTGATGCCTGTGCAAGTTTGCAGTTGGCTGGAAGACCTTCACCTGGTTCTAACTGAATCTGATGAAACTGAATCTGACTCTTAGTACTCATCTGGAGTTACTTTGGGTGTAGAAATAGTGCATACCTAGTGGGAGAAGAAAACGTAGCACATTTAAACTAGTGAGACTTTTTTTAATAGTAATTCTAGTAGTCAGATATTCTTCCCCAAAGGGGCTGACAAGCAGTTGCTAAGCAGTGTTATAGAAATAGTTCCCCCTAAATTATGAGCCATTATTATTCCACCTTTTTTTTTGTATGTGATCTGTGTCACTGGTCAGCAAGGGACAGAAAGAAAGGGAAAACAAGACTTCACATCATTTAACTACTTAAAACGTCCCGTTTAGTGGTGCTCAGAGAACCTGAAAAGCCTCCTTTGTATCCTGGGAATACATTAGCTTTTGCAGGCAGTTGAGGAATACATTTGCTGAAGAGGCTATTTCATAAGTAATGTTCTTACCCTCCCTTTGCTGCTGCCTTCCTTCTGCAGGGATTGACCACAGCTCATGAGCAGTTCAAAGCCACATTGCCAGATGCCGACAAGGAGCGACAAGCCATCCTGGGAATCCACAATGAAGTCTCAAAGATTGTCCAGACATATCATGTCAACATGGCAGGAACGAATCCTTACACTACAATCACCCCACATGAGATCAATGGCAAATGGGAACATGTGAGTTCTTTCCAGCCTTGCAGGGTAGTGGGGGACAATGTCACTGCTCAGCCACGGCGGGCCCAGGAAATGGGTTATTTATTCTGCAGTTACCCTCTCATGCTTCCTGCTGAGTTTAGTGGGGTTTTGTCATTTGGTTTTGGCTCAATTGCCATGTGCTTGGAAAGTGGAAGAGATCTTTGATACAAATACCTAAGGCATGTCAGACCCCTTTTTACATGCTAATTTTAAATGAAAGTTGCTAAATTTAAAAGCTTTGAGATTTTTTGGTCTTCAGTTGACCTGCAGGTAAGTATAGCATGTGAATCAATATCCTTTTTCACCATTCAGCCCTTCAGATGTTCTGTCTCTGCAGCCAAGTAGCCTGTCCTTGCTGTGATTCTAAAAGAGCAGCTACTGTCCATACCTGTTGTGCTTATGGTTCTTAATACCAAACAAAATCACCAAAGCAAGATATGAACAGAATCCTGCAACTCAGTTAACATGAGCCACCAAAAACCCAAATAATGAATGGAAGCTGCTTCTGGTCTTCCATGGCCTGACATGAGTTTATGTGTATGCTACAGCAGATAGGATTCACATTCCATGAGCTTGCCCACTGTGACTTAAACCATGTGACTGCTTCTTGCAAACACCCACTCCTCCCTCCCTTGTGGCAACTTCTGCCGTTCCTGTCCATGTGCCTTTGTGTGTCTAAAGTAACACTGAGTTACTGTTCATCGCAGGTGCGGCAGCTGGTTCCCAGAAGGGATCAAGCCCTGATGGAAGAACACGCTCGCCAGCAGCAGAACGAACGACTTCGTAAACAGTTTGGTGCACAGGCCAACGTCATTGGACCCTGGATCCAGACCAAGATGGAGGTAGTGCCTTGCAAATTTTGAAACACTCTTTTCCTCTGTGATCTTCATTAATACTCTTATTCATAGTCTGTCTTGACCACTGTCACAGCCATTCTTTCTTCAAATTACAGCAAGAGAAACATCATAGAAAATACAAAGAATCCCAAGATTGATATTGGTTACTGAAGTGCTTGTACTTTTCTTCCCCTAACTTTAGTACCAAAGAAGAAGCATTACTTAAGATGGGGAACGCTTGTATTTTAAGATTTGTGTTTATATGCAACAAATTAAAAATCCTAGATCAGAGACATAGTTTGTGTAATTGCTTTCACAGCAATGGTCTTGATACACATGACTAAATAAATGCAATTAACATAGCAAACATCTGCAGAGAAGACATTCTTAAGGGAGATCTCTCTTTAGGTAAGATTTGAGTTAAAGTAATTGGAGTTGATGAAATGTAAAAATATGAAGCTATTACTGATGGCAGGAGCTGGAAAGAAGAGAGTGATTACAGAAATATGTCTCTATGAAGGAACTAACTTAGTGGCAGACAGTACACCAGAAAAAGATCTGGCTTGGTAGATTACTAGCTTATGGACTGCAGTTTCCTTTTCTTCTGTATCCTTGTATTAGACATATCTTATGTGATTCACCTCACTTGGAAAATGTTCAGGGTTGTGCTAAATTTTTTGCTGACATTGTCTCAGCTCCTGTGAAGTAACTGCTCCATGAGATTTTTTTTTTTTTTTTGAATCATCATCCTGTGTGAGAGTGGAATTGCTGCAATAAATGTCAGGCATGTTGGGGCTTGTCCTTTCAGTGGAGTCTTAACTCCTTTGGCTTTGCTCATGCAGGAGATTGGCCGCATTTCAATAGAGATGCATGGGACCCTGGAGGACCAGCTCAACCACTTGCGGCAGTACGAGAAAAGCATTGTGAATTACAAACCAAAGATTGACCAGCTGGAAGGAGACCACCAGCTGATCCAGGAAGCGCTTATCTTTGACAACAAGCACACCAACTACACCATGGAGGTAAATGTTTTGGCAGCAGATTAGACAGCCTCATCTGCTGTGGCCAGTTAGCATCAGCCACAGCTAGCTCTGGCACAACGTGTTGTGGTTCTCTGGAGAACAGAGAGCTTGATAATATGGCCAAGCATGCAACAACATGTCGCTGAATTTCATTTTTGCCTTACTGTACTTCATGCCAACCCATTCCAATGTACTTCCATATATGGACAACGGAAACAACCTGAATGAGATCCGCAGTATTGCTTGCAGAATTGACACATCTCCTTTCTCCTGCCACCCGATTGTGTTAGCTGGGATTAGAAAGGGGAGTGCTGATGATTTTGAGCTGCCACTACCTGGCAGAAGAAAAAAGTCCAACAGAAGTTTTTTTAAAGTTGGAGACTGGCTTTCTGTTGATAACGTGAGGTTTCTTGGGAGCAGTCTGAGTTTGACATGAGTCCAGCTGAACACAGGCTTTGAAACTTGTTTTTTTGTTTCTGGCCAGCTTTCCATTAAGCAACGGCAGAGGCAGGGGAGCACCAGTGTCTTCCAAGCACTGTGTTTTATTTAGTTTCTTGGTAAGGAGAGTTTTCTGCTTAACTAAGTCCTAGAAGCACTGGGTTTGTTTCTCATTTGTGTTAAAGTCCTCCAATATGTTGCTCTGACCAGGCAAAGGAACTTTGCAATAGGACCAAGTTTGTCATAAGATCAGAAATTGGCCTCTTCAGTATGGGTTTTTTTGGTCAAAATTCAGATTTTTAACACCTGCAGATAAGAAGGAATCTTTTCTGAAAAAATGGACACCAGAACTGCCTTGCATACCAGGATAATTTAATTTGCTGTAAGTAGCACATCTGATCCACTGGCCTCAGAAGCAGAAGAGCAACTTCTTAATTTCAATATTGTCCTGACCTCTTTTTCCAGCATATCCGAGTGGGCTGGGAGCAGTTACTAACAACAATTGCTAGAACCATCAACGAAGTGGAAAACCAGATTCTGACCCGTGATGCCAAAGGAATCAGCCAGGAACAGATGAATGAGTTCCGGGCTTCGTTCAACCACTTTGACAGGGTAAGTCAGTGCTGACTACAGCTTGGTAAGCTACAAGCTTTCATGTGGACTGCACAGTGCAATAAAAAACAAGCAGTCACTGTGATAAAACAAGATCACAGAAGATGTTTCATTCTTAAAAATGCCACTCCTGTGGAGCAGTCGTTCCTGTGAAGACTGCCAAGTTATTGTTAGGCTGGGAGAAGTATGTCTTCACAGGAAACTGCAAAATTTCCTGGTAAAGCAAAAGTATAGAAAGGCTTGAAAGCTTTTTCAGGCAGTTAGACTTTTATCCATTCCTCTCCAGAGAGCAGATTATTATTTTGATTTATTAAAATTCTTGGGACCATCTGTTCTCCACTCTTCTATACCATCTCTGCTATATCTGAGGGCAGCCTGCCCTCAGAGATTGGCAATGCTTTTAAATTGCTGAACACTGGCTATTTCAGCCCTTCTCTAGCTAAGAAAAATAAACCATGGGTTCTTTTCTTAGGAGAGGAACCCATAAAGCCCTGTAGATTTTATATTTTGACCTTCATATCATTTGCCCCTTCCTTCATAATAGTCTGAATGTTAATGCAGACAGAACAGGGGTTTCCCACCTTCAACTATTTGATTATGAAGGCTTAACATTGACTTCAAAAACTGAGTTTTCTTGAAGAAAGTCACTTGAAATTGGCCCAATCATCCTGTCTTGTAGCTTCCTTGATCTGGCCCGAGGTGGTGGCAGCAGGCCACCAGTGCGTGGGGGCTGTTCTGAGCCAAAATTTTGCAGGATGGATGGGGATTCTTAGTTTTGTAGTAGCTTGTGTATTATTTGATGGGTACATCCAAACACTGGGGGAGCGGGCGATGAGCAAAGGGAAGAGCAGCTGCCAAGCTGTGTTGTGCTGCACTGTACATCCGTGCTGTTTGCAGAGCTGAGCACTTGAAGTAGCTTTGCCAGTCAAAGCTCCACCTCGTGTGCAGGTCTCAATAAATACAGCCACAACGCTGCTCCCCTGAGCTTCAGCTGTTTTTCTTTGTCTGTTCCTGGGATGCCCTGACAGCTAAGCTTCCTTGGGTGTGTTGCCAGACATACCTGCCCTCACCTACTCCTTTAGTGGAACTTTTGACTATAAGATTAAGGCAATGCTTCCCACTGCCTCTGCCTGCTTACCTGCACTCTGGGTTACTAGTGAAACACAGGGCTTCTGACATTAGATAACAAGCAGTGATGCAAGTAATTCACTTGGGAGATGGAGATCTTGAGGCTTCTGAGCATCAGCTGTTTTTGTCATTCAAATGCTCTCAACATGGGATGAGCTCTCTGAGAAGGAACTGTTCCAAGAGCATTTTTAGCACATCCTGAAATGTCATTGTGATATCTAATGTTGTGCACTTTTTATTTTTCTTCCCTGTCTTTCTATCTGCATGTCATTCTTCCTGTTCCTCTCTCCTCACCCACTGCATGGTGCACCTGTTTGTTGTCCTTTCACCTCCCTTTGATCTCCTCTGTGTCTCCCTTCCTGCCGCCCCACACCGTCACCGCACTGGCACTGCATGTCCTGCTGCCTGGCACACCGCATAACCAGGACCACTCCGGCACACTTGGCCCTGAGGAGTTCAAAGCCTGTCTCATCAGCTTGGGTTACGATATTGGAAACGATGCACAGGTACTGAATGCTAGTGGTGAACACCGACAGATATTAAACTGTGAAAAAATAACAGTTTTTTCCTTTCTTTTCTTGTTTGTCTTAATCCATCTGTCATTGTTGTTCTTGTGTTTGACTATATATATATATACATCGCTTTTCTATACTACTTTCTCTCAAAATGCACTTTGGTATCTATTCCTTTTTAATTCCTTAATTTTTTGTCTTGGGAGAATTCCTTTTATGTCTTCAAACTGTTCTGTTTACTTCTGTGTCACTTAAAACTCCTTTTCTTGTCCATTCATCAATCTGTCTTGCTTAATACCTTCTTGCCCTTTTTTTGTCACCAATATGTTTCTTGTGTGTAAACTATTCCATGTCCAAAACCACCTTTGCTTCTTCATGGTTTCACAAACTACCTTTCCTCTGTTATTTTTCATTGTCCTGTAAATCCTTCCTTCTATCTTCTCCCCCCAAAACTCATTCTTTTTAATGTCTCCTGTGGGTTCATTTCTCCCTGGACTGGTCTCCCTTTTCTCTCTTGGCTTTTTCCATCTTTGCGTCATTCTCTGTAGAAGAAGACTGGTATGATGGATTGTGAAGATTTCCGAGCCTGCCTTATCTCCATGGGTTACAATATGGTAATGTAGAGCCCTCTGTCACTCCTATTCAAAGTGATTCTGTAGGCACCTTCAAAAATACAGGGAGAATGTGTAGTGGATCAAGGTAAATATAGCCTTATTTTCCAGAATTATCAGCAATCTTAAATCTAGTCTTAGTTGCACATGTGAAGTTCTTGTCTCACAGCTGTAGCCAAAGGTAAAAAAATGGAAATAATTGTCTAATTCCTGTATGGTTCAAATAAAAATTGTATTTATCAAACTGTGTAGCTACTAGTGGAAGAAACAGTAAGCTTCCTCATATTGGTGCCTGCTCTCTGCACAGCACACACAACCTCCCCCAGCCCTGAATATCAGTTGAAATCATTCAGAAGTATACATGACCTTACTTCTGAATACACTCAGAATGCTGCTCCTCTCATTCCTACCATTTGTTTCACCATTCCTTTCCTGTACGTATAAGTTCAAGCTCCAGTCATTCTCCCTGTAGCTTTTCCCTCACCAGAATACCTGAATATTCAGAGCAGTAACATGTGGCATCTTGAGAGGCATGACAGCTAATAGGGAGAGCTTCACCAAAAACCGATGCTCATCAGAGGGCAGGAGAAGAGCACAGTGCAAGCATATTCATCTGCACTCTCGGTGTCGCTGCTCCTGACACCAGGCAAAGCAGTGTTTAATCATCTCATCAGCCTAGTATAAATACAGACTCTTTGGTGCAGCGTGCCAAGACAGTAACATTTGATTAGGTATCTTAATTACTCTTGAAGGTACACTGTTCTAAATGTGTTGGGAGAGCCTGTTCCCAGAAGACTCTGCTCTGCTCTCCCTTCCTCCTTCCCTGGGGAGGAAGGAGTCCCAGAGATGACAACAGATGACCTTTAGTTTAAATGCAGAAAGAAATGAAGAAAACTACACTACAAGGTTTTGGCTTCTGTAGCAAAACTTTTGTGTAGTATCTTCCCTGTAGAGACTATTTCCCTGGGCCACGCCAGATATGCAAGTCGTTCCTTCCAAAGCCTGCCTATTAAAGATGAGTACAACACTACGAAATATCCCAGAGACATTTCTTCTGTTCTGTCAGCTGAAGAAAATTGTAAAAGTTCTCTTTTAAGTAAATGAAAGTAAAAGGATTTAAGGAGTGCAAATCTTCAAATACTGCTACAGACATCTAGCACATGTATAGAGAAATTTGGGTCTTCCTCTGAAGTCAGTTGGTATTGCTCCCCAATAGGAGCATTATCCTAGAGCTAGATGTTATCCTCAGGCATAGCTGGCAATGTTTTATTCCAGAGGACAAATGAGTGCGAAGCATTTGTACACAACAGCAAGCTAAAAAAGAACATCCTGATTAAAAAAAACCCCAGAGGTGGTTTCTGTTTGGCTTTGTTTTCTAGCTGTGAGATGTGCTGCTGAGCGGTTTCTCCTCACTGTGGTAGCACTGCTGCCCAGACACCCAGGCTTACATGACTCTCTTGCTCTCCAGGGAGAGGCAGAGTTTGCCCGCATCATGAGCATCGTCGACCCAAACCGTTTGGGTGTGGTGACCTTCCAGGCCTTCATCGACTTCATGTCCCGGGAAACGGCAGATACAGATACTGCTGACCAGGTTATGGCTTCCTTCAAGATCCTGGCTGGAGATAAGGTCAGGCTCCACACCTTGGTTTCCTCTATCCGCTTTGCTCCTGCTTTCTTTTTGCTCTTGTCTCTGAGAGAAAGTGTTGAGGGAAGCACTCTGCCATGGGAGGGTGTTTTCACAGGAATATTCTGTAGTGCTGGAGGAGTGCAAGGTTAAAGTGTGGGTTAATGAGCAGCCTGCTAAGGCACTCGAAAGTCCTGCTCAGCTGTCAGTCAGAACTTTGCAGCCCACTCTTGCTTCAAAATTTTAATGAAGAGCTTGGTCACAATTTGTTGTTTTAAAATTAACAAGTTCAACAGATGTTTTTTGATTAGTCTTGAAAACTGTTCATTACTGACAGCTGTAAACTTGAGATGACCTTTCTCAGATACACATGTCACTACCAGTTGTTACACAATCAATAGATTTTTATTGAGGATATGCTGTATCTGCAGGGGGAACATCTTTTAATCATAGAAATTGGTTGAATGTAGGAAAACTCAGGGTGATATGAAAAGTATTAATTTTTTGCAATTTACATCATCAGGGGAAGCAGCTAATAAAAAATGTAATCTTATTTTTCTTATATAACAATGCCCACTAATCTTTTATGTAACAGAATAAATAATATGTACATGCAATACTAATGTATCTCTTTATTTGGTAATGATTTTAGTTATCTCACATGAAATGTTGGATACCATTTCTCAGATTGTAGTGAATTACCCTTAAATCCAGTACTGGTTTCCATTTTTCACTAAGAATATTTTCATAATCATAACCTAGAAACCCACGATTCCTGTCCTTTAGACATATACCTGACTGAAGCCAGTTCTATTGTCTTCAGGCCTGAAAATTCCATGTTATTCAGATAAGCTAACCACTGAATAAATAGGTACTTTGAGATGCAGTATTACTTATTAACTTGTTTACTCGGTACATACTCGGTATACTCGGTACGTATGTTACATTTACTTGTCAGTGTTTAATATGCTCTGGTGACTGTAACATGGATTAATATTTCATTATGAAGAAAAATCCCTCGTACCCCAGTCATTAAAGTGAAAGGGAAAAAGAAATTACAAGAAGTCACAGGAGAGACAGGGATGATGTGAAACCTGAGCTATTGCTCAGACAGACTGCAAATGGTGTGAGTCAGTTAGCTAAAGACAACATGGTGATTAGCAAACAGGCAACTACTGTTACCTACTGTGTGGAGAGAAGCCAAGCTCAGCTCAGCGCAGCGAGTCTCCAGAAGCCGAATTTACATAAGTTTTGCTTGCTTATTAAAAATGTCCACAGTGAGAGGACTGTTGCTGGAACTGTGGTAGCAATACAAAGTGTTTGCTTGTCTGCTGCCTGCATTGGTGCACGAGCAAGAACTAGTGGGAATGGCCCCTTTCCTTTCTCCGAAGAGAGGGAATGCTAACTCCCAAGCAGCAGAAGCAGTTGTTACCTCCTGCTGGTGAGCAACGGCATCCAAATTAAATTTCTGCTCCTTCCCATTTACTTTCAGCAGGACCTCCTTTGTCAACAGGAAGGCACAGTCTTACACTAACAATTTGCCTGACTTACCTCCAGGTCTTTCTTTAGCTGCACCAGCATCTCTCTTGCAAAACCAGTCTTTGTTGTAAAAACCGATTACTTGTCCAAACAGTAGGGAAGGAATGCGTGTCCTCCCAGGGTGTAAGTGCAGACAGCTCTAGCTGTTGGGATCCTGACCCTGAGTGTTGCCTGCTGCCCTGGTGGGACAGGGGGTGGTTGTCCCTCAGAGGAAAGTAACGATTGCCTCATCATTTGTCCTCATTGCAGAACTACATCACTGTGGATGAACTGCGGCGGGAGCTGCCTCCTGACCAGGCTGAATACTGCATTGCTAGGATGGCACCCTACAATGGCCGTGATGCTGTACCCGGTGCCCTGGACTACATGTCCTTCTCCACGGCGCTCTACGGCGAAAGTGACCTTTAACTTTTTTCTGTCCCACCACACGCTCCCTCCCCTCTCCCCCGTCCAACACGCCCTATTTTCTCTTTGCAAAGCAACCTCTGCTCCGCTCTTTTTTGTGTTTTCCTGTTTTGCTTCAGATAACAGATCACATTTTTAAGTGGGGGGGAGGACATTGACACAGCACCGCCTACCTTGCCCTTGAAATAACAGTTTACAAAATTATTTTGTGCAAAAAAGTTACGTTTTAAAAAGAACAGACATATTTTATTATAGAAAAAGGTATTTTTCTCCACCAGATTGAACCTTAAAAAGAAAATGTTAAAATATTGCACCAAATATTTTTTGTTGTGACAAAGAAAGTCAAGCACAATGTTACATTCCATCCTTTCCAAAAAGAACCAAACTATGACAAAACTCCACTTGTTCTGTTAACTATTACATTTGCGTATGTCTCTCTTATCACGTTTATCTTGGGAGGGGGGAAGGCACACAAGTGCATGTGTTTGCTGGTTCACTCATTTCATGAAAATATTTTATGATAAACTTTTGAAATTGCTGTGTTTTCTAGGGAAAAAATAATGTACACAGCTCATGTTTTCATATTTAATTAAAAAATACAATACGCCTCCTATGTTTATCAGTGCACAACTTTTTTTGTTGCTGAGAGTTGTCTGGTTTCAGAACATGAAGCTTGAGAGTTGATAACTTTGATATTGCTTGTCACAAACCATATTAAAAACTTCTTGTGATAACAACTCTAGACTTTATTCATTTGTATAGTAAAATTGTTTAATCATATTTAGTTAAACATTATAAGGAGAATCCAAAATTAATGGTTTTAATTGAAATTACACTACATTTAAAGGTCTTTTCTCAGATCCATACCCTTTTCATTCTTGCTGAATGAAGTTGAAATTTTCACAGCTTTATGACCACTTTAAATCCCCAAAACACCCCTATCTTTAGCAGCAGTATTCTTGTTACTCCTTAAAAACCAGCACAGAATTAGTTACTAGAGCCGTACAAACAACCACCATATCTTAAACCATCCATGAAAAATCCATCCGCTGTTGCATGTTCAACACTGAACATCTGACTGATTTTGATACCACATCTTCTAACATCATAGATTCGTCCATAGGTCATCTTTCTGTTGGACAAACAAAAGAAACCAGCCTTCAGGACAACTCCTTTGGGACTTTCATTGAGTCATAAAGGAACACACGCACGCATGTGTCCAGAAATCAGCAAAGGGAAGCAGCTAATCCCTTCCAGCCATCTCATACTACAGGTGCATTTCCTGCCCTCCCACAACTTTTTTAGGAAACACGGGGTTAGGGGCAAAATAACATTACTGCTTCATGACGTGTTTCAAGGAAGTGTTTTATAGGTATAAGCACAAACCTCTGTCTCTAGTCCCAAAGGCAGATTTTATTTTGAAGTAATGACTACAGGAATGGTGGATTCATGGACAGATTCACAAGAAGCTCCTTGGTAACATTGTCCTCTGTTCCCCAGAGCAGAGCTGAGTCCTGAGGAAGGTATTGTACATGGTGGGTTTGGCTTCAGCACAGCTTTCTGGTTTATTCCTGCCCTGTCAAAAAATTTGAGGATCTCTGTAGGTTGTACCCACTCCCAGAAGATGCAATGATATTTTAATAAATTTTTATTTATTTAAACAATAATACGGGGGTGGGGGAGAATGGGAATATCTGTTGGGCTATTAAATGACCACTGTCTGGAGAAAAGATCCATGTTATTTTGAAAAAAGGGTGGAAGAGAGCCTAGCTGCCCCTTGGGCCATTGCTTTGGGCCCAGGTCTGCTACCACTCTGAGAACAAAACCAGATTATGTTGAGTGATCCTGGTGACAGCACTCTGCAAATCCATGCTTGGAGAGTCCAGAAGTCTTCATAAAGATCTTTTACTGAGCTGTGGCAGCATTGCAATGTGTGACCAGGTTTCACACAAAACCCCAGCTAGGTGTAAGTGTTCCTAGTTCCGTGACAGAAAGCAGGTGGCTCATTCCTGCTGACACCACAGATGGGTGGCAATGTGTGGGCTCCAGCCTTGCGGAAGTTGGCACCCCAGCACTGCTTTGGTGAAAGTGAGATGTCAACAGCAACAGGAAGGCCTGGCCTATGCTTCTGAGTACTTGAATACTTGAATGGGGTTAAAAATATTGGCAATAGGTGTGCCTAAAATATACTGGCGTGTTTCTTCTCGGGTGGCATGGCCTCTGACAAGCTGGCTAGAGCTTACGTGACCTGCCGCAAGACATTCGCTTTCCTCGTTTGCAGCACAAGATATATCTTGCAATTGTGTGGCCTAACAGTCTCTGGCAGTATGCTGAAATGTGAAAACAGCTTTTGGTATCAGGCTCATGGTTTTGCAGCTACCATGCCATTCTTTAGCCAAGTCCTGGCATCAGCCTTCGTGAAATTCATCTCTGGAAGCAGCTCTTTGCAGCTCAGCGCGACTGCCCCTTTGTCTGCCAGGAACAGAAGAAGTGGACAATCCACTTGAAGCTCACTCCTTCCATTCAGGGGTAAGCCATTTCTGTCAGTCTCCCATACTCACTATTTCAGGTATGGAAATTGAAATAATACTTTTTGAAGAAATTAACCAAGAAAGTAATTTCATGACTGTTGGTATCTTTGGCTGCTGCGATCTCAAGGACCTGTCTTATTCAGCCTGACTGTCCGATAGTACAGGGGCAGAAAACAATTCAGTGCTCAAACAACATGGGTTTTGTCTTGCCTGCCAGAATGTCAACCACATTTCCCAAAGCCTCTCAAATCTATCTCGTGACTGTTGCATGTCTTCAGTGCTGCCAGCATCTGGTTTGGAGCAGAGTGCAGGAGCAGAGCCAGGAGTCTCAGAAGACAATGAAAGGAAACTGGTCTGCAAACTTGAATGAACTTGGTTTCAATGAAGTATTCCTATATCCATAGAGATTCCATCCAGACAAATCAGACTGACTGGTCTTACCAGGGAAATAAAGGAGAGGGTGGGGGGTTGTAATGGCTGTGAAAAAGAACAGCTTGAACTAAAATGACTTTGTTAAGAAAACAATGCAAATACAATTTTCATACCATAACAAGAAGATTATTTGTAAAACATTACTTGCACTACAGATACTGAGGTAGGACAGACTTCTACCTCTGTGGTAGTCAAGTATGAAAAAACTTAATCCTGTTGAATTAATTAAACCCTTGAGGTGACTCTGGCTACTGAAAGAGTTGCTACTGTGTAAACCCTTAAAATCCACTGCATTAGCACTAAGCTGCTGGGAAAGTCTTAACATGGTAAACATAGATTAACTAAGTCTAGGGCATATCCTGATGCAAACGGGTAATCAGAGCATTCCCCAGCAGGCACTGAGAAAATGTGCTGAGTGCTGCAGTCAGTAGAGAAGTCAGCCATTGCCAAGGATGAAGTTGGATGATTGCATCTTGTACAGGATGCTCTAAGGCTATTTCAGATAGATTTAAATCTCAGCAATTTAAGCCCACTGAAAATAAAAGGAGAAAAATAATCTTTTCTATATTCTGAGGGCTCAGAGCTACTGTAGACTAGATCTCACCAATAAGATATTAAAATAGATTCTGCCCTACAGCCTAACTAGCAGGAAACCTAATAGGCTGGGCCAGGGAGCATCTCCTCAGCCCTCACTCTGTCTCTCTCTGAAATAATTAAGTACTCAAGCAATAGGAGAGAAAGCATGAGCCCATGCAATGAGTTTGCAGAAAGAATGCTGCATTTCTGTCCCTGAGAGAGGTATTTTTTAGGTATTTTCTATGAAACAGTCACAGGAGAAAGACCCTTAGGATGGGAAACAGGCCCTGGCACGCCTCTCTCAGCACCCCAACCACGAGGCCTCTCCTTACACTTGCTCTCCCTCAGCTGTCTGCTCCATAGTGGCAGAATTTGAATGAGGAGCCTCCCTCCTCCACCACCACAGGCTCACACTGTGGTTAGGACACTCTGGTGGGTGGGAGCCTGAATCTTCCATCTGAGGAAGACAGGAAACCTGAGCTTCCAGAGTAACGGGTATTTTAAATGATAAGCCATTTTACAAAATGTAGCTGTTGGTCTGAACATATCTTTTGGCAGCCAAAGAAAAGAACAAGCCCTAGTTAGTCCTCGTTACAAACAGAAGTTGGCACTCTTCTTGGAGACAGGACCATCCTTTGGATGCCAGGTGGAAGAAGGCTCTGGTTTCCCAGCTGCAGGCAGGTGCATTTGTGTTGAGCAGGGGCAGGATGTTCAGACCTATACCTCTCACCAGTGCTTCCTAGCAGCACCTCACTCATTTGCTAGCATTTTTGGTCCCCTAACGTCCTGTACAAGACCTAGCTTTCCATCTTGGCTTGGATTCTTTCTGAATGGCTGGCACCTGTTAGGTGCTGCAGGGATGGCAACTGAGTGGGTATTGTCTCCAGCCAGAGGTGACTTGCCTGTGGTGCTCAGGAAGGTTCATGGTGGAGCTCTGCCACCTTCCAGTCTGAGTGCTGCAGTCATCCTACAACGCGTTACAACCTTTTCCCAGACCATCCTCTATTTTCTTAATTGCTGTTGTGGCTTTTTTGTACGACCCTGTGGCTTTCATTGTACAGATTTGCCTAAACTTTAATCTGCAGAGTTAAGGAAGCATTTTATACCTTTATTATTAAGCACATTCAAACATCATCATCATCACCATCATTTTAATGAAGACTTTCTCTCCTTAATGAATAGGACACAATATTTAATCTGTGGTGCTGAGCCACAGCATCCTGCTTTCTATGACAGAGAAAATAAAATTTCTTCTTCAGGGAAGTGAGAAAGCAGTTAATTTACCCTGACAATAAACAGATTGTGGTTTTTAAGTATTCTGATTCCAGATAAGTGTTTGTTTACATTTGTAGATGTGCAGTCAGGACACTAATAGTTCCCAGTGGGCTTTCAGATGTGCTTCTGAGAGACCAATCTTTTTGTGCAAGCAAAATAATGAGGGAACTAAAACACAGTGTTATTACTAAAGTTGATTTTGCATGTGATAGCTTCCAGAAACACTACCCACACATGAAAGGCAATGCTGCAGATTCTCCTACTGATGTATTTCATGCTTTTTACCACCCATGCAGTGTCCACAACCAAGAAAGGGAAAGCAGGACTCCAGCCTGGCTCAGGCACTACCAGAGCAGCCAGAGCTGCGTTCCATATGCACAGCCACATTCTTCCCTGCTGACACGATCCCAGAGGCTGAAGAGAAGCAGGATAAAACTAAAAAAGCTTTAATTGGGCTTCTAGCATGACTTATCTTCATTACTGCCAGTACCTCCAATCCCTATTACAACTATACCATTCCAAGACTGCCACCTAAGGAGCTTTTTTCTGCTTCTGAGCTTCTTAACACAGCAGTTCAAGCACACAGTGACACAGAGGCTCTACTGCTGCTCCTGGAATAGTCCAGCTCTGCCACCTACACGGAATTTGCACAAAAAGTCACAGCATTGCCATTTTCAGTGTCCTGGACTGTCTTATCAAATAAAGAAGTAAAGCAGCCTTTCAACTAAACATTGTATTCAGAGTTGTAAGACATACTTGCACCAGCTACAGCTACCCACATTCTCTTTTTTAACCTCAGCTAGCTAGGTTCTGTTGTCACATTTCTCCATGTTCTTACCAAGTAAGAGTTCACATCAGCTGCCTCGTGGCAAAAGTCAACAGCATCCTGGGCTGCATCAGCCAGAGCATCGCTGGAGGGTCAAGAGAGGTGATCCTGCCCCTCTACACAGCACTGGTGAGGCCACATCTGGAGTGTTATGTCTACAAAAGAGACGTGGACTTACTGAAGCAAATCCAGCATATCACCACAAAGATGACTGTGAGACTGCAGCACCTCTCATATAAGGAGAGGCCAAAAGAGCTGGGAATGTGTATCAATACCTGATGGGAAGGAATGAAGAGGAGGGTGCCAGACTCTTCTCAGTAGCCTCCACTGACAACTGAAACCCATGACATTTCATCTGAACACCAGAAAACACTTTTTCTTCTACTCTAAGGGTGGTCAAACACTAGATCAGGTTGTCCAGAGAGGTTGTGGAGCCTCCATCTGGAGAGATACTAAAAAGCTGGCTGGACATGGTCCTGGGCAACCTTGGGAGATTAGACCAGATGATCTCAAAGGATCACTTCCAACCTTAAAGATTCTGTTTATTATATGGATATTTAATGTATAGGTTATCTCCCTCCTAGAGAGGGCAATAAATTTGAATGATGCCTGAATCTAACATACAATATCATAAATGTAACTTGGACACTTACTCCAAGTTAAAACAGGAAATCCAGACATGATGCTGTCAGACAAGGGGGGAAAATGGGCAAACCAAACTGTAGTTATATTTTAAGCATTGGGACAGTGAAGACTTAACAAGCTATGCTCCACTGGCTAAACAGGTAATTTTTATCTTGGTCATCATACTGTAAACTGTCATTAATTACACTGTAAGAGGTCCATAAAGGGAGTATATCTGACACCGATAAAGCAGGAAGGTAGTGTGCTGTTTATTCATGGAAAACTGCTTCTGCCATCCAGGCCGGGATCTTCACTAGTCACTTTTCCCCAGCCAAGGCTTCCCCCTGGTGTCAGCCATTAACAGAATTGCGGCGTTATCCAAAGCAGTGTAATTCTGTGCGCCGAAGAGAAGATGGTAGTAAGAGGCTGGCCGCAGCACACTTGTGTTGGCAGAACGGAGCTGCCGAGCGCGACACTTCAGACGAATTCTCTGACGTGTGACTCTCCTCCTCCACTTGTTCAGCAGAATTGTTACCCATCTGGTTTTGCCATGTCTCGGTCAGAAAGCCGCAGGCAGTTCAGCCCGAACAGGCTGCCCAGGGAAGCTGTGACAGCCCGTTCCCGGCAGTGTGCAAGGCCGGGCTGGAGGTGGCTCTGAGC
>VZTG01001067.1:330600-376214 GCA_013397845.1 Melanocharis versteri
GGGGGGGAGGAGGGGGGGCCGCCATCCATCGCTGCCCGGAGGGGGGAGGGTTGATCCCGGCGGGATGGCCGGGAGGAGCCGTCGCGGATTGGAGGTGAGCGCAAAGCTTCGAAGGGCCGAAGGGGCCGGCGTCGCTGCGTGGGCCGGCGCCGCCATGGCGGCGAGCCCGTGAAGAGGGCCCGGCCGCCTTGGGCAGGCCGCAGGCCTGGCGCAGCCCCGGATCCTCTTGGCTTCTCGAAAAGAGGGAGGAGCAGATGGCCGCTTGCTGCGGGTCCGTGCTTCCCGAGGGCTTTTCCGCGTCTTCTGAGTCGCCAGCGAGCGAACTGGGTTTCATTGTGGTAGGAGAAACGTGTGAAGCTCCGCGCCTCGCAGGTGTCAATACAGATCTCGCACCCATTGTGCTCCCCGATTATGAGTAAATAACGCGCGGATGGGTTGTTCGTACGTCTTTCGCCGTATATTTGACAGTTTGAGTGGTGGTCAGATCGACCCACCCACCCCGTGTTCGTTTCCTTCTGTGATTCTTCTCCCCACCTTATTTTCCTAGAACTAAAAATATCGAACAGCAGTTACGCAGTCATTTTAATTTTTCAAATCTCTGTTGTTCCGAAAATGAGCGCTGTTGCCCAGGTGGCTGTTCTTGCCGTGTTTTAAAGCACACAGTTACGTAAGGCTGTCCTTCCTCTACAAGGGCCTGCCTTTCCCTTAATACCCACTGCTGGCCTGGCCAGTGTTTGCGTGGTAAGGGTGCGCCGGGGAAAACGTGTGTTGGAAGACTGGGCGCTCCGGGAGGGAGCTGAACCAGCCCCCTGAACTGGATTTCCGTGTTGGCATCAAAATGCACGTGTGAGCACAAAGGAAAGAACGGCTACAAAGGGCAGCGCAGGCTCTTCCGAGGTTCGGGGATGGCTGGGGCCAATCCAAGTAAGTGCTGTCACAGTTCAACCCCTCGCCCCGTAAAAAGCCCAGTACCTAGGCTTCCAAAATTCTAGCAGTTCTCTGATGGCACGGTAAGTCTGAGTAAAGAAAGCATTCCATAGAAACCTAATGGGTGTTAGTTAACAGAGAAGGTAAATCACATTGTTTCAAAATACTGCATCCGAACTGACTGGAATCATTTTCACAGCTAACATGACATGTTGTCTGTTTACTCTGCCTGCTTTAGAGCCCAGTATTGTAGTGCAAGATCACGTCATATTTCCATTCCTTAGGGCTTGAATTCTTTGGTTTTTTCTATGACAGCAAGCTCACTGGGTGAGCCAAATAATTAATATTTTCCAGTTACAAGATCTTAAAAATTTTTTAATCACATAAACTGAAAAAGTGACACCTTAAGGTAAAAAATGGAGTTTTACTTAGAGTATCTCAAATTATATATCCTGAATCAGCAGATAGCTTTAAAAATTTGAATGCCCCAAATAGCCTTTTTTATTTTTGCACTTGTTGAAATCTCATAATGCAAAATTCTTCTTCAAAACCAGATAGACCGTTAAAATAAGTTGTATTTATGGTTATTGGAAATCGAAATAATTTAGTGACTACCATTTATTTATCTTTCGTGTGCTAATAAAATTTTATTGCAGAGATTTTTCTAGGCGAAAGCGAAAGTTTTGAGAATGTTTTATGTTGTTTGTTGTTATTCCAGTGATTAGCATATGAATTTTGTTCTTTTTTTTTTTCAGCAGCTGCTAGCCCAGTAAAATCTTTGAAGTTACAGATTTCAGGTTTGAAGTTTCATGATTAAAAAGTGCAAAGCTGGAAGTTCATTGTAGGTTCTGCTAGAAGTCAGCAAGACAGGATTTTATCATTTTTCTGGCTGTAGAGAATCAGGCTTTTAACGTGTATACTTGGAGGACAGTGAAATCAAATCCTATTTAACCAAGATTTCTGAGATGTAAATGTGATCTTAATCACCCTATTTTAAGTTTGTTAATCTGATAAACGGTGCTGTTTTCTTTTTTAGCATCAACCTTAAGATGAGTGGCTGCCGTGTCTTTGTTGGGCACTTGAGCTCACGTGCTCGTGAACGGGATGTAGAGAAATTCTTCAAAGGATATGGTCGCATACGAGAAATCCATCTAAAAAATGGATTTGGGTTTGTGGTAAGTAATAGCCTTGTTTTCCTTGCTCTTGTTTGCAGGTGCTAACCTTGCTAGGATGATGCCAAGGAAAGGAAGACGTTTAAGATAATAGTAGTTGCAGTGGGAAATGGAAAATATTAATACACATTTCAGAATGCTTTTCATAATTTTGGATTACAGTTTTGGCCAGGTTTTGCTCAAAATCTTGGTAATATTCTAGCTACATTAAATACATTGTTTGATCACAGTCTTCCATGGATTTAAAATTTATCCCTCATTTCTGAAAACTGTATAAATATCCTGTTCAGGCAGTACAAAATTTTGCAGTCTTGACTTGGAAGAAAAGTTTATACAGAGCCACTTTAGCTCCTCTCTCACCCCTGTAGTTTGCTTGGTCATATTTCTTAAATAATGGCATGACATAAAAGCAGGGTAGTTGGTTAAGACAACAGGTGTAATAGGTGCTGGCTGGTGGATTCAAGCAGCACAGCTTTGAAGTCTCGTGCAGCTGAAGTTCGACATGTTCATCATCAGTACATGTTTATAGGGCGTATATGTCTGTCAGACTATTAAATGAAGTAGACAGTTCATTGTACCTCAGTTACCTGCCACTGCTTTCTAGAGATCTGTGCTCCTAAATATCCAAATTTTGCAGCTTACAGGTTCACAGATTGACTCAGGATCAGCCTGTGTTTTAACTGTTATCTCATGAGAACTGAGAATTAGCTGTTGTGCAGCACTTAGTTCAGACTCCAAAGGCTGATAATGCCCTCGCACTATGGCCAGCTTACATGCCACTCTTCCTGCCAAGATCAATCCCTTGAGTGAAGTTACTGGAAAAGAACAAAAGAACAGGCTTTGCCTACTTCAGTTTCATATGGATATTGCCCCTTAACTCCTGCACTTGGTGGTTCCTGGTTCCCCTGCATTATGAGCTGCTTCTTGCTGACTGCCAGTAGGTAAATACCTGTGTCTTTAAAGTCCGGAGGTAAATGGCTGATGTAGACAGGAGCCTGAGTTTATTTAGAGTGCTCTTTCCAATTGCTGCTATTTCTCGGTCCCCTTTCCTTGAGTGTTCCTCTTTGTCTTCCGGAGCAGGGCTGTTGACTCATTCAGGAACAACTTCAGTTCAACTCTTGCGAGCGAGTCAGTCAATCCTCCCTCCACTCTTCTCTAGTTTCTAGGTGGAATCATTTTATTTTCAAAGATCACTAATAAGCTGGAATAATTGTCTCATAACTTTATCTAAAAAATTTAATTGTTTTCAGGATAAATTTTTTTTTCTTTGCAGCTGAACAACTTTCCCTCCCATACTTGTCATCCCATCACTGTGCAACCATATCAGAAATCATTTCCATTGTTTGTGTAACTGTGTTCTAGGTTTTGGAGGACTCTTGACTGGATTCCCTTGGAGCTGCCTTAAGGCTGAACAAACACAGCTCTCTCAACCTTTCTTTGTTACCCAACCTTCTGATGCGTTTTGGTGGCCCTCTGATAGTCTCACTCCGATTTTTCAATGTCTTTTCTGAGCTGGAGGGACCAAAACTAGACACAGTGTTCCAGGTGTGGCCTAACAGATGCCAAGTAGGCTGGAATAATAGCACCCCTTGGTCTGGTGATTGTACTCCCACTGATGCAGCCCAGGGTGTGATTTAATTTGATCGCAGCAAGGCCACACTGCTGACTCATGCTTAGCTGACTCTCCACGAGGATTTCCATGTCCTTTTCGGCAGAGCTACACTCCAGCCGCTCAGCCCCCAGCGCATTCTGCTGCTTAGGATTGTCTTATGCCACATGCGGCATGTCATGTCTATCTTTTGTTAAGACTTGTGATTCTTGTTTGCCTAATCTTTCAGCCTATTAAGGTCTTTTTGTGGGATGGTTTTTCATTCTGATATATCTATTTATCTTCCCACTTTGGTGTCAGACACAAAATTTGTGAGGCTGCGCTTGATCCTGTCATCTGTGTAATTTGTAAACACATGGAATGGCATTATCCTTCATGGCACTTCACTTGCTGTGTGCTGTCAGTTCATCTTTATTTTCTGTTATTTAAGACCTGTATTTATAAAACATAATACAAAACCAAGTGAACGTTGTTATAGTGTTAAAAGCATGTTTCGTTGTGCTTGATTAAAATCATTGCTTAATCTTTGAAACTAATTATATTTACTTGAATTTTGTAGATTTCAGGGCATAGTGTTTTCAAGCTACAGACCATAAAGCCAGAAAGACTTGCAGATGTTCAGTTTGTTAGAAAGTAGTTGATGTAATGGGACTTGTAGTTGGCAACTATTGATCCTTTTAAATGCTGGACCTAAATTAATTTTCTTAAGATAGTCTTTGCATCATCATGCAAGGATGTGTGATGTTTCACTTGGTAGTGAGACAGATTTCAGTGCAGAAGGGGGAAGATTGCCTAAGCCAGTATTGCTTCTGAAAAGCAGTTTATAGTTATGCAAACACTTTCTTCAACTTGAGAAGCTTCTTTGTTAATTCCTTGCAAGCTGCAGTTCCACAGTTTTTTCTTTCCATCTGCACTGTTGCTGCCAGCAGTCCCTACCCAGCTGCTTGTTCTCTCTGCTATATTTCTTTTCTTTGTCCCCTTGCCTCTCATGGTGTTGCTGCAGTTGTCCGGCCACATATAATGAACCTACCTGGGAAGCTGATCTGGTTGAAAAATAGCACTGTCTTTTTCACCCCGCCTCCTGCACAAAGTATGCTGTTTTTCATCTGGGTAGGCTTCTTGACCTAGTTTCCTGCAGAGCCGTACAAGCAGCTTTGCCAAGAACCAGTGGGCTGGATAGTGGGCAGAGGCTACTTGGGCTGACTAAAGCAGCATTTCTGCCAAAAGCAAAGTGACAGATTCCGTTGCAAGAGTAAATGGAATTATGCTTGTTATAGCTGATCGGGACCCGCAGGTGGCCAGTGCTGAAGAAGGGCTTATGTTTCATACTCTTCTTACACGGGCACCTTTTTGCCCAGCTAGTGAACCGAATTCACTCAGAAAAAAACTAGGAGGGCTTTTTTTTCTGGCTTACTCTTCCTTTGCCAGTTCAGTAAGAATTTAATCTTAAGAATGTTTCAGGAGTGCACAGCTCTCCTGCATTTGATCAGCTCATGCTGTTATATTCCATTTTCCTGTATGTGGGGCTGTGTTTTAAATTTTATGCCTTGAAGTAATTTTCCCCACCCTCTCCCCCAAAATATCTTAGATATTTCTGTAGTAAACCACGTCATTTAATTAATTAATTTAATATAGGTCCTGCAAATAGTTATACTGAAACAATTGGGGAGGCAAAAGGAGTTTGTGGGGCGGAGGGAGAAGAAATCATGAATAGGAACATCTTGGCATTTCAATCGTAAATGTACTAGGAATTGGCTTCCTTATTCAAAGTTCTTGGTGATACTTGCTGTAGAGATGTAAAATATGTAAAGAAACTATGTTTATTACTATTTGCATATACTGTGAGGGAAAGTACTTTTTTATTCCTATTTTCTTTCTAGGAATTCGAAGACCACAGGGATGCTGATGATGCAATTTATGAACTAAATGGTAAAGAGCTGTGTGATGAAAGGTAAGTGTGATATCATAGTTTTCCTTAAGAATAGAAAAAGTGCTTTGCATCAAAATGCAGTGCATTATCTTATGCTCTGACACCCGTTTCTTGTGGTTCTGTGGTGGGATATACCTTCCATAACTTTAAAGACATTCATTGGGATCCAGTCTTGTTTAAGGCAAAGATTAGTGTGGGACTGGAGGAGGAGTGGTTTGGAGCAGGGCTGATTGTTTTCTCTACTTGCACTTGGTTCTCTTTCAAAGCTAACTCAGGATCTTGTCATTAGGAATATTAGTAAGAGTGAATTGAACTTATTTAGTATTTATCTGTCTGTTAACCAGAAAATAAGCTGATGATTATTTGTTTGGATTGTTATCATTTGGATTGTTGCCCTTCATTTGGCAGCAATGTGGACTTTAGTCACTGTATGTTGCAGTAATTTTTATTGTGATTATGGAAACTGGATTTTAGGCCATTAGGTTATTGTTAGTTATTGTAGTACTTTTTTCTCTCTGTGATTACTCCTGGGCTCTGGTTGAGGAAATTCAAGTGTTTCGGTCTGCATTGCAGACTTGTGACAATTTTCATGAAAATCCAGGGGAGGCGGATGAGAAAAAACATAGGTCTGGACCTTTAACAAATGCCAGTGGTTGTGTTATTAATCATTGCTAGCAAGGGCAAGATGATTCTTATTTGTGCACATTTGCTTCCAGTTGTGAAAGATTTAAGTCAATGTCAAACACTTGAAGTTTGTTGTTTTAATTTTTTATGTGCTTGTTTTGTTTTGTTCCTGTCATAAGGGTCACAATTGAACATGCTCGAGCCCGAAGAGGAAGGGGAAGATTCTCCCAACGGTTCAGTTACTACCAGTCGCAGAGTGGATCTAGGTAGGTGGTCTGGGCTCTCTGTCCTTTTCCTCTTCCAGTAACTGAAGAACTGGAGTGAAATGCTGTTTTCTTTTCGTGATTTAGGGATCCAGCTCTTTTTCCTTGTATAGCTTCATGAAAGAAGTTTTATGTTCTCAAACCTTGCAGGTTCATTACTATTATTTGCCTTCTCTGGCTGAGGAGAGTGTGGATTTTAAAGCAGTTTAACTGTCTTGGAGAAGTTCACAAACCTATTATGAAACGTGCATTTGCCATATTGTAGGCACTAAGCTGGTCTTGCTTCTTGCTGTCATGTAAATGATGTGAAGGAGTATTGCTGCAGTTGGATTGCCTGATTTTAACACTAGATCAAGAAAAATGCAGAGCTTCTCTATTGCAGCTTTTGTCACCAAACTTAGCTTACATGCTAAGTGGAATCATTGTTGAGCAATAATTCAAGGTATTTACTGTCTAACCAAGTTTTCACATTTCCAGTTGTATGGTTATCAAAATGCTTATTTCACCACAGCCTGGAAAAGGAGCAGTGCTAGAGCACAAGATAAACACTTCTGCACGTGTTAATAAATACCAGTTGACTAAGTTTGCTGACGAGGCAGGTGCCTTGCTAAAGGAGAGTCTCTCCCCAGCGATGGAATGTGAAAACCAGGACACAGCTCATCTCTAGAAAACCTCTAGAGCATATGCAGTATTTGTGGAGTTGTTCACTTTCAGTGATTAGAGCCAGTGATGAACCTTGTGCCAGCTTGCAGTGAAAGTTCTGCAGACTTACATATATTCTGCCAGACGACTGCACATTACATCTTTGTACTTTACATCTACCTGTGTGAAGTAAATATGTGTGGAATAATTTACTCTGTAGAAACATTTACAGCTGTGGCCTGTGCAGCGTAGAGTTTAGAAGAAAGACTTAAGATATAAGGGAGATAAACCTTCATGTTTGTTACAAAGTCAGAATTGCTGCCAGTTACCAACCAATGTCTGGAACATCTAATTTGCATATGCGAGCATGCTAATTAGATTATTTTTTCTTTAGTGGCAGTAACGTTGGTGTGGTATAATTGGTCTGAGGTCCAGGCTAAAAGTGGACTTTCAAAGTAGCAAGTTTGATTGAAGGTCGTGGGCATTTGACATTGTAGTCATGTTCATGATGTCAGACTGCCAGTGCTAGACAGGAAGAGACTGTGGTTTGCAATAACGAAAAAATGAAACTCATCCTGCCAGTTTTGTGACTCTGAGTCCTCTTGTTTAAATACTTGGAAGATCTGGATGTTCTGAAAAAAATTAGGACACTCTTCTAAGTGGAGTCTTAAACATACTCTTGACTAGGAAGAATAAAGTCTGCAGTCCAGCAATAAGGAAATTACTTGAATCTTTCAGCAAATTGTAGAAAATATGAGATTTCTTAAGTTTTAAATTCCTTACACTGGAGAATTTTTTTCTTTTCCTTTGAATTCTTCCAGCCGGTATGGGCCTCCTGTTCGTACTGAACACAGGATCATTGTTGAAAACCTTTCATCCCGTATCAGCTGGCAGGTGAGTTAGCATCTTATCTTCTTTTTTTACACCTTATTTTACTACTCCGTAAGTAGACTGCTTTCAGCCTAATTCCTTAATAAAGCCATCATAAATATTTAATGTGAACAGAAAATAAGAAAAGCTTCAAGGATTGCTAAAAATTAGCATTCAAGCACTTACAGAAGTCTTCTGTTTCATAGCTGTGCAAATAGTTCTATAACTAGATTTTGTAGTTGAGAACTGATTCTTTCTTCTGTTTGCCAACTGATTAAACTTTGGAAGACTCTAGATTGTTTCAAAAATATTGAAACATTGCATTGATTCAAACCATGTCATCCTTCTGTATTGTTACACCTGGAAGTGCATGCCTTTGTTTTGATTGAAATTTATAGTCTTCGTATATTTTGCCAAATATTTTTGTGTCCTGATGCATGATTGAGAGTTCTGGTAATACCTCATTAATAGAGGGGAATTTTAAGAGAGCTACTGTGTCAGGTATGCTTATTGTAGATATTTTTTTGAAAAACCCAAACTTTCAGTACTTGTCATTTGAAGCTTTCTTACCACCTTTCTTTTTTGTTTTTTCACCTCTTGCTAATGTTTTGCTAATATTTAGCTGGCTTTTAACAGAATAGCCATTTAATCAATTCTTTTAGTTGTGTTCTGTGTAGTATACAGTGTGTAGAAAGTTCACTTTTTAAGGACATAGCTACAGATGCTATTTACAAAAGGTGAGTGAATAGTGGAGTTAATCTTGTTCATTAACCTTTATATTCTTTGAATAAAGAGACTTGAATCAATGTACTGAAAGATGCAGTAGAACATGTTGAATGTTCAAAGCCTCGGTCTTGGAGCTACTTCCCCACGAGGAGGCTTCTTGACTTACCTGGAGCTCTTCTGATGTGTTTCATAAGAGTTGGGTGCAATCCATGCAGATAAACGGTTGAACTCAGTTTGTTTATCTTCTGCATGACAGGTTCAAAGGGTTCGTAACTGTACAGTTGCATTAATTATTGAATAACTAAAAAAACCCAGCTGAGTTGATGTGATGATCAACTGGATTTAATCTAAATATCTTCTGGGTATGCTGCGCAGTTACATATATGAAGAGGTTGTCACTTGGAAACGACAGTAGGGACCAGAGAAGTAAGCTATAATGGAGTGTTAAGGAAAAAAAATCCTATATTGCTGTTTAGTGTTAAATGCATAACTTGAAAAAAATTAACATTTTTGTAACTTTCTTTTACTTGCGAATATTTATAATGGCTTTATGTGTACTTACATTTTAATCTGAAGCCCACTCAATTCAGTTTTCATACTGGTGAATCTTTTAGTATTCTAATTAAATGTTTTAATGTCTCTTAAATATATGGTAAGTTAGCATAAGAGACTTTTTGATACCTGCCTAAATAGACATCGTTTGAAGGTAACAACCATACGCAGGCTGCATTTACTTTTGGAGTGGTACTGCTTTGATACTGACTATAGTGTTTCAACTTCTAACTATGTTACTTACACAGCACATTAAAATGGCTAATTCATTAACAGTAGTGGCACTATTCTTCCCTTCTAATCCCTGCTAGGAAGCACACTCAGTATGGAACCTTGCTTTTAAACTCAGGCACAGAATTTAATCTTTGGTGTGTCCAGGTCCCCATACTTTGAGAACATTTATCTCCCTTAAAAGTTATTGTGTTGGGATATTTAAACATAGAAAAAGCCACAAAAATTTGTATTTGGATCAGTTTCCTCAAATTGTTGACTATATTGTTAATAGGTAATCCCATCTCTAAGTAGCAGCCAAACTGTTAGAACTCTCCTTTTTTTTTAGCAAACATAAATTACTGCATGTTCAGAGGTTTCCAACCACCCTCATCAGTTTTTCAGTCTCAAATTTTCAAGCAGTTGAGAAAAGTAGGTCTGTGTTACATCAAGGTGTATTGTTTAATATGTGTTTTTCCTATTCATGGTTGTCCTACACTTGATTTCTCTTTGCTGCTAAGGACAACAGGGTTTTCTTGTGCTATTTAAGGTGATCCAGAATAGTAAATTTAAGATAAAATTCGATTGTTCCACTGGTTAGGTAATACCAGGTAACTTTAAAACATTCCTCTGATAACAGAATGTTGAGCTTTTATAACACATGCACACTTCCTCTCTTTTAAGCAATAACGTTGGCATCTTAATCATGTTGACGTTGCGATTACAAATGATATTTCATGTCGATGTTTCTTAGGATTCAGCATATAGTGTGCCAAGACTGTGGGAGCCTCAATCTCAAAGCCTAAAGTTACTGATTTGGGAAATAATTATGTAGATTAACATTTTCTAACTTCCTTATGACTTACCAGTCCTGGTCTGGTTAAATTCTCATTGACTTGAGCAGAGCCAAAATTTTGTCCATCATCTCTAAATTGAGGTAAACTGAATTTGAAGTATTGTTTTTAATGGTACTATAGGGGCCGATTTTCATTTGCTATTAGGATTTCTTTATATTAAGACCTGTGAAACAAGGAAAATATCTACTACTTTGCATATGCCAGTTTTTAACATAAAACTATTGAATTAAAATACTAGATAAAACTAAGCTTTCTTATATTCTGTGGCAAATGTTCTAAAGTTTTTTCTTGGCTTTTTGTTTTGTAGTCTTTTGTTCCTTAAGCGTATTTCTAACCAAGTGCATTTTGAACCTCTTCTAACAACCTTGATTTGGTTAACCTTCATTTTTCTTGTGTGGAGGAAAACGAACCAAAGATTTGGGGGTTTTCTAGTGGCTGAAATTCTAGGGTTTGGCCTGTTCTGAATTTTCCTTTTGGTTCCTATGACACTCCTGTTTTTTGGCAGTCTAGATCTTGGTTTGCCTGGGTTTGATCTCGATTGGCTAGCACAGATCATCCTCGGGTTCTTTAGCCACTTCTGGAGACTGGAGACTATGTCCAGTGCTTTCAGGGCCTCTGGTACCTCCGTGAAGCATATTGCTATGAGCCATCACTGCCTTTCTCATGTAAGCGAGTTCCTCTTGGCCAGCTAGGTATTGGACAAGCAACTCTTTGCTTAAGGTACCTTCTTATATCACCTGCCACTTGTGGCGTGCTGCGGTAAGTAGTCTGGGATTATAAAATACCAGATACTATTGGGTAAAAGTGCTGCCTTAACATAGACAGATGTTTAGCTTTTTAGTGACCTTTTGCATTATTTGTTTGTGCTTTCTCCTGTTGCTAAGCAAGTAATTTTACTTGTCCACCTTTAGCCTTTCTTAAGTTTAAGACAAGGATGTCTATTGATGTGACACTGTAGCGTGACGGATACTCAAATGAAACTTAAGAAAAAAATTTCCTTTGTAAAAATTTAAATTACATTGCAATTACACCTTTTTGCTTTTAATTTTGCTTTGAAGCTGAGGGAGGTGAGCATAAAGGTTGAATTTGTCTACATTTATTGGATTGTCATTTAACTGGGGCGTTAGTTATGAAAATCTGCATTTAATACTACTGTGCTTCTCATCTCCTATAGTTCTGATTTCAGGGGACATGTTGGTGTTTTAAGTATTGCATTGTGTTTTCATAACAGCTGGTTTTGGGATGCAGGATTATCTTAAAAGCAGTGTTTTATTCACTGTAGCTGTAAAATGATGGATCCTTTCTATATGCAGCTGCTATTACATTAGCTGTTTCAGAAACCTTTTTCTAAATGATATGTATATTTATATATATATATAAATTAAAAAGGATTAAGCAGTTCTAGCCGAGAAAGTTTTAGGGGAGTATTCTGCTACCTGACTGTTTTATGTCCTGTTCAAGACTAAAACGTTACTTTTGCTGTAGGACTTGAAAGATGTCATGAGAAAGGCAGGGGAAGTCACCTATGTGGATGCACACAGAAACAACAGGAATGAAGGGTAAGTTCCTTTTGTGTCTTGAATCGATACGATAGCTGAAACTATTAAGGGCATGCTTCTTCTTGTAATACAGAAGAAATGAATTATAAAGCTGTGGTGTGGCTTAGATGCTGAAATTTCTCCAGTTAAAGAACCAAAACAATCCAAAACACAAATTGTCAGTAAGTAGGAGTTCAGTATTGAACTCAGTCTCTATTGTCTATCATGAAAACAATGTGTGAAAGCAGAAAAGGAAGGGAGAATTCCTTTCAAATATTAAGTTTTTAACTTGTTTTTATGTAATCATTTATGATCTGAGTCCTGAGGCTAAAACATCTCCTGTCTGTGGCTGCTTTACACTGGTTCAGCAGTCAAAAGTCATGGGAAATGAACATAACCAGCTTCCCTGGGGAATACCTACCTGCCCACTCTCCATTCTCAGTTCTGCAGACTACAAAGGTCCTGCACAACAAAGCAGGAGAGAAGGAAGAATGAATAGAGTATCTGTGCTGGCAAAACTGCTCTAGGGCCACTGCAAACCAATGCAACTTAGACCATTTTTTGAGTTCAAATTTAAAAAAACCGCAAAGACTGGATTTCTCTGTTCACTGATAAAATTCTTAAATAGGGCAGAAGAGTCTACATTGTTTTATGGACAGCTTTGGAATGCAGTTAAGTGGAGGACTGAAAGATAATTCCTCAGGTGATGCAGGTTTGTGTAGCTTCCTGCATTTTCTCCATCTCCTTGCAGATGGCAGTTCTGGTATTGTTTAAGAAGATGTGAGAGGTATGGATGGCTAGGACTGTTAGTGTCATATTTTCCTGTTAACCATGTTAAAAACTAGCTTTCAGAAGATAAAACAGAAAGCTGTGAATCAGTGGATTTAAAAGGGCCAGACTTGCTTTCCTTACTTTTTTTGTTTCTCTGAAACTTTTCCTTTTTTTTTTCATTATGGTAAACAGGGTTGTGGAGTTTGCATCTTACAGTGACATGAAGAGTGCACTGGAAAAACTGGATGGCACTGAGCTGAATGGACGCAGAATTAAACTGACTGAAGACCACAGAAGGCATAGGTATGTCACCTGACATGATAAAATTCTGCTGAGGCCATGGATTTGGGTAGTATTGATGCCAAAGTTTTATTATCTAGTTTTTTGGCCCCAAGCTAAATATCACTGCACAGAACCACTTTTTAGCAATGTAAACAGATTAAGATAAGAACTAACTTGCTGAAACAGGGTAAACAGAACACTTTTGGATGAGAGTAAGGATTTTTTTAAAAGACAGAATGTGGTATTATAAAGAAAGAACTTTTTAAAAACATGAATTTTGGAATTAAGAAATGTTTGATTTAAAGGAAAGCTGTTTCACAGTCCTGTGAAATGTTTCTCAAATAGTTGTGAAAGCCAACTTGTTCGTGAGAATAAAAGAAAATCAGTTAGCTTGCTTGCATTATTCCTAAGCAGTTCTGCTGTTTAGTCATTAAAAAAACCATGTTGGCTGCAGCTCTTTCATTGTCTCTCTTAAAAATAAATCCATTTCTTTCCATGAAAAAAGGGATGCATTACTAGTGAAGGTGATAAAACTCTAAGGCCTTAAAGTGTGCTGGTGATCCACACCTTTAGAGACTTTCTTATTCTCTTGAAAGAAACTCATACTAATTTGCATGGCATTTCTAGAGAGAATAAATACCGCAGGTATGAAGTTTCATTTCTGTGTTTTTCTTGATAAATTAAATTATATTTCAAGACAGGGTGTATGCATACAAAGCGTTCTTTGGTAGAGACTACCCTGCCTAGAAATTGGTTTCTCTCCTCCTGGCAGGAGCTGGGAAGAGGCATCTTTTATTAGGCAGCTCATATTTTGCCAGGCTAGCAGAGAATGCCAAGGCTAGCAGAGAATGCCAAGGCCAGCAGTTCCTGATAGCCTTGGCCTAAGAAGATACTGTCATGATGGAGCATAACAGAAATCTAGCAGCACTGTGAAATGACTGAATGCCATGAATAGCGCTTTCAGATGTTCAGATGGATGTGCTATGCATACAAAGTAGTTGAGAATTTGACGTGATTGTTTTAAATTTAGTAAGAGGTAAGACTACAGCTTGTAATTATGTTTCTCTAGAAGCCGATCTCGATCAAGGAGTTACTCAAGATCTCGCAGCAGGTCCAGGTCTACAGGATCTTCCAGATCGGACAGCCGGTCCAGGTCCAGGTCAAGGTCCCGGTCCAGGTCCAGGTCTCGCTCTCGATCCCGATCTCGTTCTCGATCCCGCTCTCGTTCTCGCAGTCGTACTCCGAAAAAGAGTTACTCCCACAAAAGCCACCGCTCCAGCTTGATAGCTTCTTCCCCCTCTCCCTCTTCTTCTAAAAGAAAATCTCGTTCTAGGTCGAGCTCTGCTCATAGCCGTAGTTAACCTGCTCTGAGAGATTATTAATGAATTTAATTTGATTCAAGTTTCTTGAAGACTTGAGACAAGTTATATATGAGAACTGGGAGGGGAAGAGTTAACATGATGAAAGGGTGACCTCCTCTTACATTGCCAAAGTGCCTGTCATCAAATAGGCCATCTCTGTGAGGAGGGGCTGGCTGTCAGCTTTCTTCTTTCAGTGAAGTCTGGAGTGGGAAGTCTTTTTTATTTTTTCCCTGCTATTAGTAAACATTTCTATCATAGATATATTATGTACACATAATGCTGAGGTAATGGGATGAGACAATACGCTGCTTTCTCCCTCTTTTGCCCCTACTTTCCCCTCCACCTCCAAGGCCTTTGACTTCCAAAATACTATGTTAGCTTTTGTCCTTGGTATTAAGTCCGAGAACAGGAAGTATAGATTTTATTCCTTTAAGGTTCTGTGGCTACTTTTCTGTGCGAGAATGAATGGACCAGATGAAATTAGTTTAGAGTTCCCCTTTTTCCCCATTGTTGCTTGGCTTAACAGGCTGTTTAAGTTCCAGCTTTACATGACCTTGACAATATGCTTAATTTGCAAAAGACTTTCAGGAATACACATTGGTTAGTTGAATATTGCTCACTTGGATAATGAATTAATACAATGTTAAGCAGTAATGAAAGCTGGAATTTTCTGTTAAAATGAGACATACCATCCAGATGTCAGGATTATTGGGAATCCATTATAATAATTTTACAGTAATTCACTAGTATGTGGTATTGTATGTATAGGCCTTATTTGACAGGTGACTTCATAAAACTGCACAGAAGTGTCAATATGCATGTCCATGTTTTTGATGTTTATAAAAGTGACATAGCTTTCATACCCAAAAGTGTGATACTGAATAACATGTGTATGACTAGCAATAGTCTTGATGGAAAGGAAGGTTATTTTAGTAATGAGAGCAGCAAAAAAAATCCCAGGAAAAGTGTAGTCAAAATCTCTGGAATGCACAGTTGTTTTGATTAATAGAAATTTCCACTGCAAATACTGTCGTTCTTACAATTTGGAATTAGATTTTTTTTTTTAACTTCTGTATCGTTAAAGAAGGGAAACATTTTTGGAAAAAATATGTAAATTAATCCCAAAGTCTTACGTGTATTTAAATGTACCATTCCTAATAAAATCAAACCTTTTTCTGGCTTATTTTGCGTTTTTGTTTAATTGTTGTTGCTGTTGCTCACTTCATACAACTTTCTGACATGATCACAAAGAAATTTATTTGAAGGCATAGCTGTATGGAAGCAAGAAAATGTAAACTGGAAACCAGTAATGATGTAAATGACCAGACGCTGATAACTGGATGACAGGATAGGATTTTGCTGTCATGGCCAGCAGTGGCAGTTTGAATAGATGGCAAAAGGATTCTTTCTGCAGTCCTTGCAAACAGGTTTGTGCGATACCTTCTGGTCTGCCAGTTCAGCAGAGGAACCAACAACCAAATGGCCACAGGTGCTGGAGTCTTCCTGTAGGTAAATTCATTTGTCACTTTTGAAATACTGTACTGGAGATTCTTACATTGCCCACACAACTTGAGTGCATATAAGGCTTCAAGGCTGACACCCTTTATAGAGCCAAGTTACTGGTGACCCTGCTCATGGCAGGGGTTAGGAACTGGATGATTTTTAGGGTCTCTTCCTACCCAGACGATTTCATTCTTTGCATGTTTGGCATGATACGATCTGTATACACTAGCACTTCAGAAGGAACACATAAGAAATTACTTTGCAGAGGAATCTTACTAGATAGGACTGTTGGGAAAGGTGGAGTATGCTCAGCTGTGTTAAATGTCAGTGTTGCTGGCTTTGGTAATTTTGTTAGGCTACCCAAGAAAACTCCACAAAATGTCCACTGCCTCGCCTAGGACCTTTGAGATTGGCAAGTGCAGTATCAGAGACCTTGAATGCTTCTGACGACAGCATGCTTATCTTGCAAAGTATTTAAATACAGAGCTTATGTAGATCTCATTTATTTTATTGATTCTGGATTCTTTCTTGTACAACATCATTTCCCTTTCATAAGTTTCCATTGATTCAGTCAGCAGTGACAACAGTCAGACGAATATGCCTGGTCAGTTCCCGAGCAGCAGCCCCTGGCCAGCTTTCCCCATGGTTTCTATACTGAGCATGGTGCCATGTGGTGCGGGATATCCCTCTGGTCAGCAGTTTTGGCTGTGTCCCCTCCCAGCTTCTCATGCCTCCCAGCCTCCTTGCTGGTAAGACATGAGAAGCTGAAAAGTCCTTGATAAACACTACTTTGCAATAACTGAAAAATGTCACTGTGTTATCAACATTATTCTCATCCTACATCCAAAACACAGCACTGTACCAGTAACTAGGAAGAAAACTATTCTAGCTGAAACTAGAACAACTATTAATGTATTTCTGAAACCTAATTATTTTAAAGATAGAATATTTTTAGACTTGTCTTGGAACAAATTATTTACCCATATCAGGTGCCTTACTTCCAACTTTACAGAGTACAGGAATGTAAGCTCCACTTAAGGAGAACCATAAACAGGCTTCTTTAATGTAGTAAAGTCCTATCTTACACAGCAGCGTGTTCCAACATCTGAGGCTTTCCGTGAGAAAAATGGGAATCATCCCTTCCAACTGGTAGAAAGCTTCTGCTCTCAGAAGGTTAGAAGCAAAGCTGAAAGGAACAGAGCTCTGGAAGTCATGACGCATCTGCAGGTATATGTCATTACTTTGCTAACCTGATCCTTGAGAACCATTTTCACAGATTTCTCAGCAAATGGAGGCAACGTAAGACAATAGAAACGTTACATTTATATTAGAGTCAAAGGTTCCACTTGTCCCTTGGGGGTGCAACTGGGCAATAGGGCTCAGGTTGTTTAGCAGACTGCTGCTGGCGAGACAAGCCACCATCCATCCCTGTGTCTCCCCCTTGTCTTACACCAGTTCTGATGCTCATCTCATTCTCCAGAAGCCAGTTCAATGACATCACAAAAAGTAGGTTCTCTGGGTCTCCTGCAGTACTGCTTTTTCCAGCATTCTCTGGGAGGGAAGAAGTGGAGCTATGGCCTGGGGTGTGACTCTCCCGCTATCCTTCTGTTTGCTTCCCTCGCAAACACAACTATCAAATTTTCTCTAAGTTTATCCTCCCATCTGTTCTCAAAGTAGACAGTCTTCAAACAGAACTTCGTCACTCTGCTCCTGTCTAGCATTTCTCAAGCTTCTCTTACCACAGGACATTTTCCTCCTAGGGGAAGGAAGCCTTATCCTACAGCACGCAACTGCTTGCAGCACAAGGCATGCCTGGAAGCTGAGCACTGCAATTAGTTGCATTTCAGCAACTGGCTGCATCACCTCCCAAAAACAAGAGCATATTTTCTGTGATGTTTATGGCACTTCTTTATTATTAATTACATTTTTGTCAGTTTAACACACGGCTTTTCATCCAAGGATATCGCAGTGGTTTGTGAAGATAAACTTTACTGTACTTGGCCACATCACATCTCTCCTTTATTGATGAGAAAACGAAAGCAAGTGTTGTGCGTGCTCACCTGTGGTTGCCAAACAAGGAGGTGAGGAGGAGGAGGAGGAGGAGGAAGGTTCCCGCCAGGAAGGCCAGGATTCCTCACGGAGCAGGTTCGGCTCTGGCTCGTGCCATCTACTGGCTGTCCTAGCACCGCTGCTCCTGGAGCCGAGAACGGGCTGAGAAGGGTGTGGGTTGCGCTCCGGGGAGAAAACGTTGTTCTTTCAAAACCGCGGTGAAGGAGCAACGTGATAGCGAGTAGGAAGAAGTGCCCCAGGATCTGCACCCGCAGCGCTCTGCCCCTGCTCCAGCAAAGGGTCGAGGGCAGTGAGTGCCGCAGGCGGAATTACTCCCCTCTGCCAGCTCCTCCTGCCGCACCCCGACCTGAGAGCTAACTGCTGTACAGCTCCTAAGTGGAGCTAGTCTTCTTACAAGGGTTTTGGAAGTGTGTTATTTCCCGTCTGTTTCCTGCATTCCCACTCCATAGCCATTGCTTGCTGGCTGACTAAATGCTCTGTGTGTCCAGTACCTGAGGGCACGTTTCCCATTTTACCTGCCCTGCAATCAGTTCCCCCTCCACCTGCTCTCTTTGCAAACCTGCTGGAGAGTTGTTAGCCTTTCACCCTGGGTGATTTACTAGGACAGAAACGCTGTTTAGCCAACAGTTATACCTGGCAGAGGGCTCCATGCATGCCAGCTTAAAGGAGGGAATACAGCAGAAGCATAAGGGAACCATTCAGGCCTTAGAGTCAGCACCAAGAGGAAAGTGCAAGGGTTAACAGGCTGGGGTTAGAAACAAGGCTAAATTATATGCTGTACTGAAATACTGGCTAATGGCAACTCTGTCTGGGTAGTCTCAAGATGTTCAAAGGACATTCACTGCTATTGATTTGCTGGGCCTAAGACTGCGAGGGAGTGATGAGAGAGGGAAGAATGTATGGCAAACCTTGTTTTTCAAGATTAATGAAGCACTTAAAATAAGATAGAGTTTCACTGGTAATGGATGATACTCCTGTGTAGCATGATGGCTTTTTTCCTGTAACCAGGGATGAATGTGGTCTTTCCCTGTTCTCTCCTTTTCCACTCTAGAAATCTCTTGTGCTTTGTGGGCATTTAGCAGTGACAAGTTGAGCTGGAAAGATCCAGATCAATATGCTTAGGGCAGATGTTTGGGTTTAGACCAAGAATTTCTCTCTGTATGTGTGTATGTAGGTGTAATACATCACTGGAGACCCTGAGATCAGGTTCAGCAGGGTCCTACACACATGCTGGACTTGTTTTACCCAACAGCCAGCTCTCTGGTGTTCTAAGGCAACTGATTTCTCCTCGATCAGAGTCCCATGGTTATTACTTTGTGGTTCATAGAGGTAGGATGCTGCAGGACACTCTTTTAAAGGAAGTGAGCACCCATTGGTATAGCTGAATTTAAAATCTGAAAAGACTCTCAGTCTAGAGACTTGAAAACAGAAGTACCCTAAACTGTTGTTAAAATTTGAGCCAGATTTTAGTCGGGGGACAGAGTGGCAGTGGTGCAGCATATGCTGGCACAGCAATGACAAGAAGGAGGCGTTAGGAAAACATACACAGTAAAAGAAAGAAACCAGATGAAGTCTTTGCATTCACATCTACAGCTGAAGGAATAAGTCCTCAAACTCGGTGAATGACATTATGGATGTAAGCCCCATGGTGACTTCTGGTTGGGATTTTCCAAGTGCCTCAGGCTATCAGGAGTCCAGGCCAGCAGCATTCCAGCTACCGGACAGAGCTCTCTCTCCAAAGCAGACTGTGCTTGGGCCATGGGCAATCCGTCCTTCTGCTGGTACTGACTGTCAGACAATCAGTATCTGGCCTCTCTAGACAGCCTATCCTTTTCATGCCTCTGGCCAAAGATGGAATTTACCAGAGCTGGACTTAAACACCACATCTAGTCCTTCAGTCTGAAGTGTTGGTATTGGTTGCGCTTGGCTTTGTCCCTTCTGCGTATTTTTTCCAGTAAAGCTTCAGGTCACACGGGCTGTTTAACAAAAAGTATAGGAAAGCAGCTCTGCTGTCTCTTACACATAAGGCCATTGCTGTGTTCCCTGTACCACTGCCAGTTCCTGTGAATGCCTTAACTGAAAAGTGATGTGCTCAAAAACCCCCTAGTTTTCCTACACGTTTGAAAAGTTTCCCTGTTTTTTTCTTTCAAATTGTCACAGCCTGTTCCTAGCACTGTGCAAGAACCATTACTGATCATGTAGACTGGTCTTCCAGGTTTGCCCAAAATGCTTGCTGCAAGATTTCTGCCCACACTTGCCCTCAGTTTGTTTCAGTCTGCTTTATCTTTCCCCGGTTCTGGCACCTGGATGGTCTAAAATCCACATCTGCTTATTGCACACACTCTCTTGAATGTCCTTTAGTCCAGTAGCTTGTATCTCTTATCTGCGAGCACCAAAATTATCGCACTATGCTGTATTTCCCAGCGAGAATCGATGACACTCAGTATATTTCGGGACCCCAAATCTCACCGCAAACACCTCAAAACCTGCGAGTGAATTTCCTTACCTCTGCTAAGACCTCACAAACCTGTGCGGTGCACTTTCCTACCCTCCTACAAGTGTCTCCGCTGCCCGAACAACAGCGAACAGCTGTGCCTGGAAAAGGAGCGTGCGGAGAGCGGGTTACGCGTGTGCTTACGGCGAAGCTGTGCTGTGACGCAGCACTCAGGGCTGCCTCGGGCTGGGCTCTAGAGCTGCCCACGCGCTTCTCCACCGTGACGGTGCAGCTCAGGCGGCAGCGGGGATCGCCCGGCACGCCGGCAGCGCGATCCCAGCGGGAAGCGCCATCGCCGCTTCCCGCGGGGCGGCTCACGGGAGCCGAGCGGGCCCCGCGCGGCCCCGGCCCGCCAGGCGGCGCTGTGGCACCGCCTCACGGAAACCGCTCTCCTGGAAACTCGCAAAGGCGCCTCCAGATCGCCTCCAAATCGCCTNACACTTGAGCACTGGGAGCTCTGTCCTCGCCCCCCGTGCGGGTTTCACCTGCCGGGGGAGCGGGAGGAAAAGGTGGAGGAGGAGCGGTGCCGGGAGCCGGGGGGGAGGCTCAAAAATCAACCATGGAGGTGAGCCACGCGCAGGTCTCCCGAAGGACCTGTTAGCTGGAAGCCACGTCTGTGTGTGCAGATAATCTGGGTCCCATCATTTTGACTCCCTGGCACTTCCTCGAGCCCTTGGAAGTCTCTTCGTCATGACGGCCACCGCGAGAATTGCTCGGAAGGGCTGCGGACCTGTTTCTCCAGCCCAGTGGTGGTCCCAGGGTAGCTCCCCCGATCCTCACAACATCTTCCGAGCGGCACAGACTGACAGCTTCCCCAAGGGCCCGAGCTGCCCACCTGTGTGAGCTCTGGCAGGGTGAGGGAGGGGAGATGGAGAGGTTGAATTAAGATCCAGCCACCCAGGAAACCTACACAGGCTAATCTTGAGAGGAGAGTGGTTACAAAGGCTTAGAAGAAGCGTGAGCTAACAAATGCTTCTCTTCTGCACTAGATTGAGAAACAAAACTGTCTGCTGAGGAAGCCACCACCCCCATCCTCCTCCTCCTCCCTCCCCACGTGTGCCCACAGGAGCTGCCCAGAACTGGGGCTGCACCCTTCTGCTGTGGCCTGTTTCTAGACAGAATTAGGTGTACACTGAATATTGCCACTCCTCCAAAGGACTCTGGTGACAAAGAGGCTTCAGGAAATAACTTCTGGCTTGGTCTGGAGAAAATTCCTTGTTGTCTAGGCGTGACTTCTGAGCAGAATGGTTTTCTGCTATGTTTTACCACCTAGTGCCTACAACAGGGCTATTATTCCTGTAGGCTGTCCTGCAGGCTGGCTGGGGGCTCTTCTCTGGATGTGCCTTTCCCTTGTGCACCCGAGACCTCTGGCCCTAACCAAGCAAACTCCTCAAGGCAGCCTTTCCACACGCCAGTCCTCTGCCAAAGTCAGGGCTCCACAGAGGCTACCCCAAGACAACATCCACTGCTCCTGGAGAAGGGGTTCAGGTCTTCTTTACCATCAAGTCTTTTTACTTCAAGGGAACTCAGCTGGCTCTCTTGGTTCACCCTTGATACTTGGAAGCAGAATCAGGGTCTGTAAAGTTTCAAGACCCAATCCCCGTGCTTGAGAGCTTGAGGCCAGAACAGCCAGACTCCAAACTCATGGAGGAGTGAATCAGCTCCCAGACCTTCTGGACCCCTGCTCCAGCAGCGTGGCAGCAAGGTGGTTAGGTGCTTAATTGTCTTGTGGTCCAGAGAGGAAGGCAGAGCTCTGGCCTTGGGTTTCCTTGATCCCACTTGTCTCTCAGGAGTCCAGCATGTGCTGCCTTGCCCTTTCTGGTACCTGCTGCATTGAACAGCAGGGAAGACAGAAAGTTAATGATCTTCCTGTTGGCCCAAATTCCCATGGGCATTACTTCGCCAGGATTTGGAAAACCTTGGGCAAAAAACATGGGTAATTTTCAACAGTCTCCATTTCATCTGGCTTCACAGACTTGGTTGCTTTCTCCTCAGCTTACCAGTGATGCCATCCACTCTGAGTTCAGTTCTCAAGAACAGCACTGGCAGAACTGGCAACACTCTCGCTCTTCCTACAGTACGTTGCCAATGCACCTCCATCTTCCATGTGCCGTCATCCAACATGCACACGGCATCACTGGCTAACAGCCCCCTCCCCGGCTCCTGGGATGAGGGCACCTGAGCCTCAGATCATGCAGAAGAGCTCCTCTTCACATCCCATCCTCTCTACCCTCGGTTTACTTGTTTACCTTTTTACTCCAAGAAGCATGTTCAGGTCATTTTCAGCTCCAAGTCCTCCAAGAATAAGTACCACAGTCAAAAGGTAATGTTTGGGAATATTGTCCCAGGATATTCAAACAAACACTTTCCACCATTTCATTTACTGAGAAAACCCTCCACAGTGGAAAGCTTTTCTGGTCTTCAGTATCTCTGGGACTTTTAGCATCCTCTTAGGGTGAGACTGTCACTGCGGCTTGCCCCACTTTTCCTTTGAGGGACAGGTAAAGAGGGCAGGGGAAGTGTTGGCTTGCAGCAGGGTGGGAAGGAGCTGCCTGCACTTCAAAGCTCCTGAGGCTGTCCGCAGGCAGGAAGGGCTGTCAGTGACGCTGGGGCGTGAGGCAAGCCCGCCACAAGGAAATGGCGAGGCCGATGGGATGTGAAAGCTGTGACTGTGTCAAAGGCAGGATGGAAATGTAGGGGCAGCCCTATTTTTAGCAGCTTCTTGCAGAACTTTGCTAGAGCTTGCTGGAGTCAGTGGCTGCTTCCTCTTTCCTTTATGTAAGCAGCGCTGACGAGGTCCAGATCTGTTTTTATTTAGCCACTCACACAACAGTATTGACTGAAAGGTCCCTCCAGCCCCTTGGACACAGATCACCCATGGTCAGAGAGTCTTAGGTAAGGAGAAGAGAAAGCAAATCACACATCCCTGTCTCAATTTTAGGGCTGTGAGAGGTGGAAACCGATGCTGAGGCTGTGGAACGTGACTCTTAGTCACATCAGCGGGGGATTTTGCAATGTGGAGGGTGCAGGGGGCAGGGCATGCAGCATGCAAGCAAAACTGAAGTGCTTTTTGAGGGCCTTTGGTTGAACTTCTCCAGCTGCAAGACCAGGGTATCATTGCCCTGCAACCATCACCCTCCTCCTCCAGTTCAGCCTCCTCGTGTGCTCAAGGTGTGTGGAGGTGGAAGGGTTTAACGCACCTCAGATTAGCATGGGGCACTCTGGAGAGCAGTAGGCTGACATGAGAGTCCTCTGCCTGCTTCCTTTTAATGTTTGTCAGTACTAAATGTCTCCTACGCCTGCTGTAGGCAAATGCATGGGGGAGAGACCATTCCTAAGCCAGATGAGAGAGAAGATGAGGCAGCAAAGTAGAGGAGCAGCCATGGGAAAGAAGCAACAGCTAAGATACGACTTTTCTGAACAGGCTGTAACCACCAAAACATGTTACAGACTGGCTCCAGTTGCCAGGGGTTCAGATGAGTTTGTCTTGCAGTGTTCAGTTTAGGAACAGGTTGGGAAGGACAGTGTCCAGGCCTAGGCACCCAGAAGCCCACTGCTGGTCTCAGCAGACCTGGCCCCCCACCTTATTGTCAGAGAGGAATGAGATCACTGCAGGGATGGGAGAAAAGCACATTCTGAGCCAAACCAGATACAGTTCTGGGGCATTTCCAGAGCAAACTCTTCCAAAGCCTGGCAGTAGTGAGGAGTAGCAATGGGATGAGCAGATGAAAGTCATGCTTACTCTGGCTATAAAGCTTGATGTGTCTAATAGGCAACACAAACCCTGTCCCATGCTTGAGTCTCCCTGCTAATAATCTTTCAATACCACACATTTAACACAACTCCCAGAAACCTAGAGCTCCTCAGAGCCTCTCAAGTGTTTCTGCAAGACTCTGCTTTGTATCTCATATTTCAAACTGTCCTTCATCCCCATGGAAGATGCATCCATTATCTATAGAGGCTATTCTTAAGCTGGATTGATTAAGACAGCCTATGCAATTCTTGAGTGAGAGATGTGGGTGGAGAAATGCTTTGTAGTATGGCAATTTTATTGAGAAATGAGGAGTGCTTTATAGGAAGGTAGTGAGGAGAGCAGGTCGCGGCCAGTGCATTGCTGTCCGAGGGAATGTGCTGGAAGGTCACTGTGGCCTCTAGATGGCAGCCCTATTGCTTCCCCCAATATGCTGAGAGACAGAAACGCCTTCCTTTCAAAAATGGGGCATAAACACAGGCCTAACACTCTGTACTTCCGACCCAAGCCTACGGGCAGTCAAGACTGCGTTCAAACGAACTCTTTTGGGTTTTTTCTCTCTGGAAATCAGAGCGATAGCAGCTCCACTGGGCCTCACACTTGCACACGCTTGGTTTGTGCTCTGCCTGACGCACTGGCAGCTCTCCTGGGGGGAGAGCCAGAGTCTCCTCAGCTCATTGTACTTGACCTCTGAGGATATAGGGCTGTGAACCTAACAAGAATCTAAACCCCACCTTGCCAAAGCTACCTGTACAGTAAATTGCTTTAATTGTTTCAATAAAAAACTACAGCCAAGCATTTAATGGCTCACAGCTGCTGCGATTCTCTGTGATTCCATTTTAAGGTCTGAATGCTTCTCTTCTTTTTGAAGCATGGGGACAAAAAGGGAGAGTTAACATCACTAACACTGACAGACATATCTTCATGCTCTCCCTATTTTAGATGAGAAAAAACCCAGCCTTTTGAAGGAGAAGGGTCATAAATATTTCCTTATGAGAGATGTTGGCAGTGGAAATCACGGTAATGTACGAAGCTGGCTATTAGCAGAAAATGTTAATAAATTGTCTTTCTGATTAAAAGTTACTTAGTTAACTTACTTGGAAATACCCAATTTCTGTATTTCCTGAAAACTCATGATCATCACTTCTTGCCTCCTCATAACACCCTGAGAGCTGAGTGCTGTATTATAAAAGGGGAGTGAGACTGTTACCCGGACTTGAAAGGTGTTCAGTACCTAGAAATGGGGACTGGGGCATAGTTGCCCAACCTGCACTGACATCAAAAGGCAGCAGGAGCAATGCCCTCTTGAAATCCAATTAGACACTATGACAGCATCTTCAAGTACCTTGATACCTGCAGCACTACTCCTCAGACAATTCATGGGAAGTGTGTGCCAAAACCCTGCACGAACAAAGTGTACAAACAAGGCAGATAACATCCACAGGGTACAGAAATGTGACATTTTTTAATTGATAGTTTGAGAAGGTGATAATAAGATAGGAAGAATGTCCTCTTGGTGCGTAATTCTCTTGTGTTGGTGCCTGGTACAAGTGACGGGCCTGGAAGTAGAGCAGGGCTGAGGCAGTTTTCTCCAGGGCCAACAAAGCTGGGGGGCTCAGGAATGCATTTCTCACGTTACAGGAAGTTCTCAGATCACAGGCTTGTCAGAGGTGGATATATTTTGCCCAGTGCCAAGAAGTAGCATAAAGGAGAATAAATATATAAGAAAAAGGGGAAACAACTTTTAAGATGTTTTTTTAGTTTGGTTGTTCAGGGGGTTTATTCTGCTTTAATAAAGCAAAAGAAAATTTGCAAGAAATTTATGGTCTGATTTGAATCCTACTAATGCTCATGGAAATCCCTTTAGTGAATACTGGAACAGGTCCAAGAAAAGCAGGTTATTATTCCCTTAACTTCTATTCATCCATAATGTTCCCTTCTGCATGCAGTTTTGTTAAATCTTGCCAGTAGATTTAATGTGAGCCTCATCAGCAATGGACCCGGATAAGACACTGAGATCAGCTGCCTCTTAACTCAGAGCCAGTCTTCCCAGGACAGTGGTGGTAAAGGAGGATGCCTTGACTACATGGCAGGTAGCTGTAACCTTGGCTGGAGCATCCTGGTAGGATCTCTTATGGTAAGAACCAGCTGAGAGGTATGTGACTTCTCTCTGTCTTGCACTGAACTGCTCTGCCAGCTGGGTGGTTTTAGCACAGCAACAACAGAACAGCCCAATAAAATGGTTTGGTTGTTGTCAAAAAGTGCAAAATAAGACCTCTTTGGAATACACAGAGAATGGACCAGAAAATGGCCTTATGTTGCCAGGACTAGAACAAGGCCAGGCACCTGGAAGCAAGTCTGGGAGACTGGAGATGAGAGGAAGCAAGTTCCAATCCCAGCTCTACCAAAGACTGGGTGCTCTTTTTAATGTGCCATTGCAACAAAAGAGTTCAATGAGAAAACTCAGCTCTTGTTTCATTGCCCTAGGGACAGAGGAATGCTTTTGGGGAGTTTTGCACTTGCATCACTCTACACCTGTGCTGTCCTCAGCAAACCTGTTTGAGTTTGCAAAGCCAAGAGGAGTACCGTGCAAGAGGAGTACTCCATGCCTGCAGTACTTGTGCTGCTGGTAAGGACATAATTTCTACATGGATCAGGATCTTCTCTGCTGTTTGGAGAGTAAGTCTGTGTATGGAAGAGCGGGTATGAATGGCGATTTTGGGCTTGAATCTAAGACTGAACCTTCAGTTACCCATATAAATATCTATCAACACTTGGGAATTCACGTTGAAGGTTACACCTACAGTACCTCCACCCATATTTAAAGGTTGGAAATATAATTTGGGATAATTTTCTAGCCTTCCTTTCTTTCCCTGTCCTGACTCTCTTCTCTATAACTGGGATTACCATAGGGCATGTAGGCTCAGTCTAGACTGAATACTTTTTTGGGGACGTGGTTTTGCGTTTTGAGTCACAGGGTAGCTATGACTGCTCCTGGTGAGGTGGAACAGCCCTCACACATCTCACCAGCTGTCTGTCCTTCTGTGATGCTGGGGTGCTTTACAAGGTGTAGAGTGGGAGCCTGTCATGCGTGAACACAGATGTTCCTGTTGAGGCACAAGGCAAGGAAGCTGGTGGTGTGCCACCAAAAATAGGGAACAGGAGCTGCACCCTCCATCCTCTTGGGCTATAAACAAAAAAACCACTTCTCAGGTCCCAGGAAGCTGAAAGCTGCTCCAGATCCACCCTTCTGTGAGAAGAAAACACACCCCATGCTTTTGCCAACGTGTGGCTGCAGGTTCCTCACCGCAGCCTGAGCCAGCCCTCCCTGATGATGTGTGGCCCTAGGGTGGTGTGACACTGCGCCTCTTGGGAGCAGGGCTGTCCGGGCTGGTGCTGGAGTAGGCTTCCCCAGCTTCCCCTTCTGCTGGGTGCTGCCCCTGTGAAACAGCCTCCAGCCATCTGAAAATTCAGTATGGCCCTGCATCTTCCACAACGAAGATTTTGTTAAGTTTTGTATTTCTGAACATTACACAGCTCTGTTGCAAGCTTCCCAATACCTGCCTCAAGCAGCTCATCTGAGCTGTTCCTCCCATGCTAATCTCTGTGATCTGTGGCATGCATACAGCATTGATGAGAACAGGACCTCCCCTCTGCTGCACCATATTTGCCAGAACAGGCATAACTCAAGATAACCAGATTTGAAACAATCAGAGCAGGAAGCAGCAATAACTGGCCTGGAGGAAAGGCAGGGAGTTGCCCACAGACAGTATTTAGGGGGGGTGCCTTATTTGTGGTATCTGATCTCTTTCCACACTCTAGCCTCACCTGCAAAGGCAGGATGTAAAGCTTGCAGGATCATTCCTCATCTCCCTGGCTTGAGCACTTGAGTTTAGATCTGTACAACCTCCTGTTTAGCTGTAGTGTTTTGTATGTGGTGACACAGGTATTGACTTATGCATGTGCATGATGAAGAACTCCAGAGCTGCAACTGGTTCGGACACCGGTGTCATCACTGAGGATGGACAAGGTGGCAGACGTTCATGTTATTTTTCCTCTAAAGTACATGGACCCGAAGGCTGGTACTGGTGCAGCAGCTGATGCTTCCCAGGATTTGCACTCTGCAGCCTGTACTCAGCAAACACAGCCAGCCTCCCAGCCAGGACCTACACACCGTGGGGGTCAGGGCAGGCCGAGGCAGGTCTGCAAGCGCCTTCCCTGACGAGCTGACGGCTTAGTCACCGGGGCTCTCCACAGAACCCTGTAAACACCACCCACAGTTCCCTGCAGGAGTCCTTGCCATCGGGCTCTGCCGGAGCCCCGTCCTCCTGCTCCCTGTGCCAAGGGTCACGAGCTGTGACCAGCAGCTGGGTGCCAAATGTGGGCTGTAGCTCAGTGCAGCCGGTCTGCTAGAGGTCATCACACGCCTCCTTAAGCAAACAGGGATCCACGCCAGTTGATAAATCATTTACGAGAAGTCAGAAGCAAAGAACTAGATTAACCAGGTCACTGGGTGTCCTGGGGGAATGACGTGTCAGTGGAGCTGAAACAGCAGATCCCACAGTTGCAATCTGTTGCCTTCTTCTGTCCTGACAGCAATTCATGGAAATCCCTGGAACTAGACACCAGATATGGAAAAACCCATTAGCTCATCCCAGTCAGCTCACTAGTTAAAGCAGTCACTCCCATTGTATGTTTTCTGGCAAAGTTAAAAATGTCTCAAGAGAGGGGATTTCCACCAGCTTCTTCTCAAGGGGAAACTATTCCACCTATCAGGAAGGCTGCCCTGTGGTGATATTTTTGTAAACCAGAAGTAACTCCAGAACCCAAGAGAGAAAAAACAAAAAAGGATTCTGCTGCAGGAACTGGGGCAGTGATGTTTTTCTGCCTGAACAGATACGTGCCACATGGAGCACGTCTCCAAATGGAAACTCCGTGGGTACATGTGTTTACACACAGCCACAGGGGTGTGCTCATGTGTGTGTATATACACCCGTGTCCTCCCTCCCCTTCCCAAGGCTGGGATGACCTTGTGCTTTCAGCACAGCCAGTGTGTTGCAGTGTGGTATCACACCTGGCTCACATTTGTGCAACTCCACTGACATAAAGGTACAGCACATTGGTCTGAGGAGGGAAGACACACATGAAAGACAGGAGGCAATAGCTGATGGTGGGGCTCCAGCACCCACTTCCTCTGTGAACAGGGAGAAGTTGCTTCTCCTCAGCTGTGTCAAGAGAAGAACAGCCCCCCCACCACTGCTGGGGGCTCTGAGGCTTGGCGTGTTAAGGGTTGAAACCCAACATGAATAGGAAAGATGGTGCAATGCAGAGCTGTCTTGCTGAGGTTGACAACAAAGGCCATGGAGATTTTGGCAGCTAAGCTTTTCAGCACCTGGGAAGCACTTTGGGACAGTGGGGAAATAAATTAGCTGTGTGATGGCATTTAAAGCCTTATCATTAGTTTCAGAACTAATTCTGCATTTAGATGAATGGGTGTAGCACACATTGCTGAGCTGGAACCTGCAAGAGATAGTGAGGATTGCTCCCTGTTCCCATTTAGAAGATTTTTGGCCAGCAAAACTGTAACTTGCTGTCTTGGTGGATTAGGTCTGGGATCAGGGTGGCTGGGGTAGGCACAGCAGCAACACCAGCGGCAAACAAGCCCTGTGCTCTTCAGGGCTCTGATTACTTGTGCCACTGGGTGTTGACTTATGCCACTTAGAAGAAGGTGGGGTATTACCTGGGTGTTTGCCCTGAATTTGTGACTCCTCAACTAGTCATTTTATTTGTCCCTCACAGCTGGCACAGCTGCCTTCTCTGTTGGGGACCCCTGAAATTTGGGCACTGCATTTTGCACTGTTCTAAGGGCAGGAGTTTCCTTTCTCAGCCGTGGTGCTGAGGCTGCCCTGCCAAGCACGCTGCGCACTCTGTGTTACTGCAGGACAGCTGATGTGCTAACCATACCTAGCTTTGGCCTGGGTTTTCTTCTCTGCAGGGTTCTTACTTTGTTCTGTTTAGCACAAAACACACTGAAGCGTGAACAGAGGCTATAAAATAACTATATGAAGTGTGGAAAAGGATCTAACCAAGGAGGCACAGGTCACACTCTGGGCCTTGAGCGGGTCCCTGCAGTTGCTGTCAGATACTAGGCCAGCTGACCTACTGAGCCCCTTGCCCCTTGCACTGTGGAAGGGTAAGAGCAAGTAGAGCCCAGTAATATTTTAACTAAGAGATTAACTTTCTGCCAGTTCAACAACAATGGATCTTCTGTTTTTGTGGATGAACGGTGCTGACTTGAGGCTCTTCCACCTGCCAGCCCAAGCTCTCCTGCCACTGGTTGCTCTGCCCTCGGAGGAAAACTCACATTTAACCCTCAGACAGGAAAAGAAAACTCAACTCCAGAGACAACAGCCCAGAAAGGTGTTGTCCTGACTCTCTGCAGCTCATGTCTCTGGCACAGGAAGGGTGGCACTTAGTTCCTAAAGGAGGGCCAGAGGAAGAACTACCCATCTTCCTTCTAGATGCTCAAGATTTACTCATTTCCCTACAAAGTCCCAGTGCACCTCGAACCCACACATGATGGTTGAAAGAGATGTAGAGGGGCCTCTGAACAGTCCTGGCACTCAAATGCATTCTCTTCCCACTCCAAAGTACTTCTGAGACCCTTCATCTCTCACACCTTGGAATTTGCAGACGTTTTGCCATTGCTCTCGACAGGGACAGGACCAGCCCCTGAAAGACAGGTCCAAAGCCCACAGAAATCAAGATGGATCTTCCTGCAAACTGTATCATGGCAATGAACACAAGTCTTGCATGTGACAAGGCAAAAAGCAACACCAGATTCATTGGAATGACCTATTGCTAAGGTTATATTCCAGAGATAAATAGTAAGTGTTTTGTTTTAAAACGGAATTTAAGATTCATGCAGGGAAAGCTGACCTCCTCTTCAGTAGCATGAAGCTGGGTGCAGCAGCATCCCATGGGGCCCGAGCCCCAGCCAGCCTGACCAGCCAGTCTCAGAAAGTGGAACTGACTAATCTGAGTCATCTGCAATGAGCCGGGTATGACTGAAATCATGCCCCGTGTAAACAGTGTGAAAAGCAAAGGAAGATGATAAGGAGCTGGGTTTTTTTATTATTGTTGTTGTTCTTGATTCTGTGTGGGAGAGGGTAACAACATAGGTGAGGATTTTAAATAGCAAAGCAAAAGCAAACAGCAGTGGCAACATGTGGCCCTGGATGTTCAGCTGTGATGAGACACAGAAGGCTCTGTTTCCCAATGCTTGTAGTGAACGTTTTAGGAGGCTTAGTTTCCAGTAAGTGCTCAGCACTTAAAAACATCTACCCTCACAAAGAACTGGGGCCGTGATCTTTATCTCCTGACCATGTGCTTTGAGAGCAATTTCCAACTGAGAGGCAAACATTCTCCTTCCATCTCCTCACAGAGCCATCTTTCCTCCCTCAGACATTTGCACCAGGACTGTATGGGCAGAAATTAACCCAGGCCCCAAAAGAGAAGGTGGGGAAGACCCTGCCCAGCATGCAGATTGCTTGCAGATCCTTGCAGTGTGGTGGAATCAACCAACACCCTGGTACAGGGTGTGTGCGTGTGATGTGGTGGAGGAGCACATGGCCGCTGATTTTCAACTGCCTACCTCTGTTCTGTGCGTGGCCTTGCATTAGTTTCAGGCATAATAACATCATGATATCATAATGATATATCGCGCTCTGATGACAACACCGCATGGAGTAAGCCACAGCAATCTGATCTCATTCTGCAAACGTGGAGATGAGTGTTCCTGCTTCACAGGACAAGTGGGTGGCAGGTAGATGGAGCTGGCACTACCTATATTGTCAGGCCTGGGTGGGAACGTGACCTGCTGGGTTAAATTAGGTGGCTGAGAGCTTAACACTTCAGCTCTAAATCAGCCTCAGCGGTTGCGGGTGAGTCACCAGACCTATCTGCATTCACTTCTTCCATCTGTGAAATGGTGACAATAATATTTCCTCACCTGATGGGGGAGGGAAGGGAGCGTGTGTACAAGAATGAACAAATGTTTACAAAGCACCTTGTGAGCAGTGCACAGGCTCTGGATGTGCTCAGGAGGAACCCGCGTTTTTCCCTCTGCTCTGGGTCGCACCATACTGTGAGGTGTGACCACTCCCCTCAGAGTCAACAGTTTCAAATTAGAGCAAATGAGAAAATTCCTCAGGAGAGAAACAGAGAGTGACGACTTCATGTGTTACCAGCAATTTCAATAAATTCCATTCAAGGAAAAGCAAAGTAACCTTTTAAAAGATAATAACAAAGCAGAAAAACAAATGAGCTGTGACCAGTATTTCTTTTGTGATGGTACGATGACCTTAGGTTTCACTTCCCAAATGGGAATCAGAACAGAGAAGTGAATCCCCTTGAAATAAAAGTGAAGTTAATAACGGGACGCCTTTAGCTCTTACCACATCCTGTGTATGCTGATCACTCTGCTTGTAGCTGGCAAGAGCACTTCTAGATTTTTCTTTACCATGTTAATTCTTTGCTGAGTCAAACCATGTTGTATAAACAGTTGGGAAAAAGCCTTCCTGCATCTCCCCTCCAGCACTGCGGTGCCACGCGCCCTGTCCTGCTGCCTTCCCGTGTGCATGGGTGCCTGTGCCCACAGCACTGCTCCTCTGCCCTGCTGTCGGTACAGACCCACGCTCCCCACGGCAGGCAAAACCACTCAGAGAGCTCTCACAGTGAGTGAGCGCTCGCACAGCCCTGCCCACCTTTGCTCCCTGTCGCAGCACACACTGTTTCTGACGCAGTTTCGAGTGCGCACACACAGATGTGTGATGGCCACTCAGTGTCTTGCTACGTGTTCACTAGCACTTGTTCTTACGCACATACACAATTCCTTAAGCCAGCACAAACACACACAAATACGCACACTCTCCTTAGTCTAATACATGCACAGAAACACTTATTATTTTTTCTGGTACAAAAGAGAGGAGCTGCAGAGGGATCTGGATAGTCTGGATCATGGGCTGAGGCCAATGGTATGAGGTTCATTAAGGCAAAGTACTGGGTCCTGCACTTGGGTCACAACAACCCCATGCTGCTGGGGGAAGAGTGGCTGGAAAGCTGCTCAGCAGAAAAGAACCTGGGGGTGCTGGTCATCAGATGGTTGAACATGAGCCAGCGTGTGTCCAGGTGGCCAAGAAGGCCAGTGGCATCCTGGTCTGTATCAGGAACAGTGTGGCCAGCAGGACCAGGGCAGGGATTGTCCCCCTATACTGGGCACTGGTGAGGCCACACCTCGAACCCTGTGTTCTGTTCTGGGCCCATCAGTACAAGAAAGACACTGAGGTGTTGGAGCAGGTCCAGAGAGGGGCAATGGAGCTGGGGAAGGGTCTGGAGAGTAAGTCTGATGACAAGCATCTGAAGAAGCTGGGGGTGTTTAGCCCGGAGAAGAGGAAGCTTAGGGGAGACCTTATTTCTCCCTACAACTGCCTGAAAGGAGGCTGCAGCCAGGTGGGGGTTGGTCTCTTCTCCCAGGCAACAAGTGACAGGACAAGAGGAAATGGACTCAAGCTGCACCACAGGAGGTTCCGTTTGGACATCAGGAAGAATTTCTTCACTGCAAGGATTGTTAAGCATTAGAATGAACTGCCCAGGTATGTTGTGGAGTCACCCTCCCTGGATGCGTTCAAGAAATGACTGGATCTAGAGCCTAATGCTATGGCTTAGTTGATAGGGTGGTGTTCGGTCAAAGGTTGGACTCAATAATCTTGGAGGTCTTTTCCAACCTTAATGATTCTATGGTTCTGTGAAATGAATCACTTCACAAATGCAAACTGGTCATACACATATGCAACTCAGCTACGAGACAGAGCTATCCCTCTCCACAGCATTATCATTGCAACAACCTTCTTCCTGGGATGAGCTTTCTAGCTGAGGGTTCGACTGCTTCAGGAAATGTGGATTAGATTGGCATATTAATTCACCAGCACAGCTATTTTATTGGTCTGATTTAGGCTGAACACTTATCTTTTGGTGCATTACTGGCTTTTGCTGCAGCTGCTTTTCATTGTGCTTATACTGCTGGAGGTGACTGTAGGATCCTCCCTTCATCAGCAGACTTCCTCTTATGAACAGTTTCACTAAGAAAGCCTTTACCATCCACCACCCCCACACCTGCTCCTCAATGGGTCTTCAGCATTTTAGTGACACTTTGAAATTCTGATTTGTGTTTTGGAACAGCTCCATTTGCAACAGACACTGTCATATCCACCACAGCTTGAACCTGTGGGGTTTTTATCCATTTACAATGTTAGAGGTAGCAGACTGGTCATCTTTGAGCTGCACATCTCAAACACATCTGAACTTGGGAGGAGGTGCACAAGCTTCTCCAGCTGTGAAACTGGCGAGTTTCATACTCAAACTTCAGAGTTTTCATGTTTTTCTCTGGGCTAGCTAACATGAACAGCATGCTTTTCTTAGCTGCAAAATTAGATTCTCTTATGACCACATGATGTATGGAACAGAGACTTACAGAAAAATAAAGAGTAGGAAAGTTGGAGGTTTAGCCTTCCTCTTTTTTCAGCCCCAGTAGCCAGCAATCAATGTCTCATGTGTCTGCAACACCTTTTATCCCCTTACAGAAAGCAAAGGATTGGTAAGGAGGTAAGGAGGAAGCATCCTGCTGTGGATCTTCAAGGCTGCCTGGGCTTCACAACACCGAGGAAACTGCTGTGGAGCAGGGCATCACATCATCCATCCCCTCAGCGCTCACTACCTGCACTGCATGGCAGCCCAGACACCAGGCCCAGTGGCTCTGCTCTTGTCAGGAGCATGATTAGCTCCTCTTTGTTAACAGTAAGTCCAGGCTTTGCTTTTGTTTCTCAGCCAAAAGCCTACCTCTCCATGGACCCAAGGCCTCAGCACAGCACTGGCAGTTGGGGCATCCAGAAACCCTGATTGAAATAGTGACAAATATCATCCAGCACACGATTTCCCCTCCCTGGTCGTCCACATAGTATGTGGCAAAGCTCCCACCTTTCTGGTGCAGCCGCCTGTAGAATGTGTGGCATTTCTCTCTCTCTGGTTTCACCAAAAAGGTTTCTGTATGTAGGGAAAGTTGGAAATTCAGAAGGCATCTGTCCCCTCCCAGCCTGGCTGCCTTGCCACACAGTGGGGACAGATGCCTTTGTTCTATGTCACTTCTCAGCCTCTGGTTCCCCAAACTTGTTTCAGAATCAGCATGGTTCTTTAGTAACTTCATAAAAATAAACAAGGGCCTAATAGCATTTAGGTCATACTAGTAAATTATTTACACACAGACCCCCCCCTTCCATTTCTTATTGCACAGGTCTTGGTGTCACCACGCCCTGCCAGGAACTACATTTGTCCCTGCAATGTAGTCCCCACTCTGTGACAGCCAGACACTGATGTGAGCAGGCTTTCAGTGCACAGGCGGGGCTTTACCAGCTGCTGCCCAGGGCTGGAGGTTGCCCACAAGGCAGTTTGCATCCAGCCTCTGCAAAAGCGGGCATCGGCAACCTATCCTGAGCAGGTACACTGCTGCGGGCGGCTTGGCACGCAGAGCCAGCTGAGTTCAGGCCAGGTACCAGCTTATCAGCAGATCGCATCCAGCCGGGAACAGCACTGAGAGGCAGCCCAGTGGCAAAGCACAAACTTCCTTGCAACTATTTTTAAAAGCACCTTTACATCTCTCTTTTCAACTTGCAGAGCACAAATAAACCGAAAGCACCAGCCAGTTGTTGCTAAAGGGAACTATTGTTTTGTAGCCTTCCTCATCCCTGTTGCAAATGAAATAATATTATACTCCTCAATCTCCCTTCACAGAAAAAGTCCCCCATCCAGCCCTGCGTTTGATCCTGTTTCTATTCTTCCATGCTGCCTTTGGTGGACTTTTGTTCTTGACTCAGCATGGTCCATCTTACAATGTTTCTTTAGGTCCTGCTTCACAGTGGGCAAGTGGGCATGGACTGTGACGGGTACCCAGGTTTTAGGATGACATGTTTCTCATGCTGACCCACGGTGCGGGTCTCTTACGTGTGATGCTTGAACAGTCATTGCCCCTGTCTGCTGCTGACCCTCACAAGACAACTTCTAATTCAGAGTAAGAGGCTTGCCCAATTTCTTCTAAAACAGCTTGCTTTGGCATTTGTGTGCGCTGAACTTTCTCCGTCATGGTGGTTTGGTTTCCAAGTTTAGTTAGAATCTTCTGGAGTTCCTCCCAGTCCTGCCAAGACTTGCTTGCATTTATAATGCATGGTTCTCCGTTGGCAGCAAATGCTGTTGCTTTTTTATTCTTCTTCCCCCTTCACTGATTTTTGTAATAGTATTCAGAGGGCTGCTTTCATCTCTGCCAGGCATGGTCCCACCCCCTTCCACCCAGTAAACTTTTCTTCCCCAACTGGAACCCGGCCTTTTACTTTAAATGGATTTTCCCCCCATTCTGTCAGTTCTGACTCAATTTTCAATCCATGATGGGACTTTTCATACCATGGCTGCCAAGTTTGTTTCATTCTTGGAAAGGCCTTTATCAAAAAACCTTTTGAAAGCATAAATTACTATGGTCCCTACTTGTTCCTGATGAACTTCCTCAGAAGCTCACAGAAGTCAACTGACTAGTGGGTCTAGTGCTCTATCCATGCTCCTTCCACTGCGTGCTGGTGCACCAGTGCGACCGGCACAGTCCCCATTTTTCTGGAAGCCTCATATTATGCCCTGTACGGCTTTTCTTTAAAAGGCAGCTGCTCCCTGGGGCAGAGCAGGAGGGAGGAGATTGGGGTTCTGCCCTTTGTACTGTGGGGAGCAGCAGCAGGGCCGGTGATGGACATGAGGGGTGCTGATTCCAAGGCTGTGTCACAATGCCTCGTGTTTTCCTGGATAAACCCCTTGAGCCCAGGTGTCACACAGAGCAACGCCCCGTCACTGGTACTGGCAGCTGTGCCGGGTGTTGTGGACGCCACTCTGCACACCATCATCCATCCCTGTGTGCTGTGCAGGGTCCATACAGGGCAGAGGCCAGCAGAAAACACCTCAGACTGGTGTAGGACTGCCCAGGTCTCCCTGGGGAAAGCAGAGTACTGCAGCCGAAATGCCAGTCACCACGCCCCGAGGAATGGCATGTGGCAAAGCCATTCAAAAGCCACCAGAGCAGCAGCCCTGGTCCTCCCTCGCCTTCGGAGCCCAGCTCTTGTCCTTTAACCCTGAGTGCTGGTAGCACCCACTCGCCATGCTGGGTGGTAGCATGGCCCCACCACTGCCCAACCCCACCCTCATGCCAGGATAAGAACAACACAGTTTAACTCTCCTGTGGCCAAATGTGCCAGTTAAGCTGGGATGTCCTTGTCCAGGGAGCTGGTGGGCACTGCCAGCCCATCCCATCCTCTGCCTTTTGCTGCTTTCTCCTGCAGTAACACTGAGATGATGTGTGTCAAGAGACACATCCAGAAGCGGGCCATGGACCAGAAGATTCAGAAGTGGAGGGGCCAGGATGCCCCCAGGATCAAGGGGTGGGTGCAACTGCCTGAGGTAAGAGCCATGTCCAGCATATTTGGATCCGGGTCTTGCTCTAGCATTAGTTTAGTTTCCCAGTTTACCTGTGAAGTGCTTCAAAGGGCGCTGAAAGTGTCTGCAAAGGGCAGCAGGAGCATGAAAAGCTGCTGAAACCTCAGGGAGGCTCCCATGCTGCCAGGGCAGGCTGCAGTGGGAATTTTATCACACTCCTGGATGAGCAGAACCAGGCGAGCACACAAAGCTTTCCCAATCTGAGTTCAAATGTGTGAATTTACCGTATCTAACGCCTCCCTGAAATCCAAACAGACCCAATTACATTCTCTTTCTGTAATGAATCAGTAATTATATTGAAGAACACTATTATTTGTTTGGCATGACCTATATAAACCCGACTTGGGGAGTGCATAGTTGGTGTGGTGCCAGTGCCCTGCGTATTATTGCCTTATAAACACAACCATTGTTTGAATTTCAGATCAAAACAAACCGAGCCACGTTGCTTGTCAGTTATTAGATATCTTTTTCCCAAATGCTCACCCAGGCCGTATTACAATAACAATAATTATTATTACATACTTCCTTATTGTATGTTTGTGCCGAGGTAGCACATTTGCCTTTTTCCCACACATTAGTTGCTTCTCCTGACTCTTATGATTCACTCCTGCCTATTTCCCAATGTCCATGAGGTCTTTCTGCATTCCCAGCTGCATTTTGTCAAGACCTGCAGATTGGCACAGGGACTCATGGTGCTGTATTGCACCAACCTGCAAAGGGTTGCAAACCAGCACAGGGGCTTTGCTCCTCGAGGGAATATACAAACCGAAGAAAGATGTGGACCCTGCCCCCAGGGGCTTTATAAATATTTAACTTGGTCTGATAATGTGATAAGGGCTGATAATGTGATTTGGACAGACTAAAACCCAGCCCTGCTTGGGCAGGTTTGGAAATGGACCTTCTGTGGGAAACAGGGTGGGAGGGGGGCAAGCCAGAGCAGCCAAGTGATGATGCTTTCCACAGCCACTGCCACAGCTGGGAGTAGGACTCACCCTGCCCAACTTGGGACACCCAAAATGTAATTGTCAAATCCTCAGCAAGTTGCCCATCTGCCTTTACAGTCACAGAAGAGAAGCGGGTGCTTGGCTGTCGGGTGAGTCAGCCCTTCTCAAGATAAACTTCAAGATATGTGCAATGAATCATACACTAGAGGTGCCTATTTGTCTCCACTGGCTATGCAGGAAGCCTATCCAACTAATTAGGTTTAGACACCTAACTTTTAGGCACTTAAAAACAGATGAGAGGAATCCCATCGTCATTGACATTCTTCATTACTGGCCTGACAAAGTAGGCAGTGGGAGAGGCTCCCTGGAAATGCCCTACCAGATTTGGACCTAACCAAACTCCCCTATCCCCTGTGCACAGGAATCTGCGAAGCCTCACCTCCATGTCCTCCCCCTTGCAGCTCCTACGGGCATAGGGTTCTCCAACCATGCCCAGCTGGCAGAGATGAAAGCATGTTCCCTGCTGAGGTCTGAATGAGGCAACGGTCTTGTGGGAAAAGATATAATAATGGAGCTGAAGTCTGTATTATAATGTATTCAGAGCAGGCAGGAGGAACGAAAAGAAAAGAAAAGGAGACTTGACCTTGGCTTCCTGCCTGGTGCTAAAAGTGTGTTTTGATGGAACGGGATAGGCGGGAAAGCAAGCTGCCTCCCTAATGCAAATATCTCATGGAGCTGTAAGATGTGTGGAGTGCAACCCATGTGTTTGGAAATAAGGTTATGACAAGCTCCACCGTGAAAGGACAAAATGGTATTTTTCAGAGGGTTACAGCTGAGCCTGTTGGAGGTAAGTGGCCACCAGCACAGCAAGCAGCGTCTTCTGACACCAGCACTGCGTGTCACATAAATGTCATGATCCGAGAGGCTCCTGAGTTGTCTTAGACTTTCTCAAAAAAGAAAATAAAAAGATGAAAGCATTTAGTTCCAGCACTTTTTTTTTTTTGAGAAAAAAATCATGGAAACATTCCACTGGTTAATGTCTGCTGAATAATTAGCAGCCAGGGCTGTGGTGGCTGGAAACAGGCAGAGGCCAACAGAAATCACTGTGCTGCGTTACCATCTTGCTGTGAATCAGCTCGGGACCATGGACACAGGATTTGAAAAAACTGAATTCGTCCTGGTTTCTGAGGTCTGTGCCTTTCCACGTCCCCAGCCACTTGTTACATGCACTAACCATCTTATTGATACAAGGGCAATTGCTGTTTTGATGTGCAGCAGGTGTCACTTGCTTCTTTTTTTATGGAAACTGCTAACAGCCTCTTTAAAGCTTCTGGCACTTCCCTTAACCCGAACAACAATTTATTGAGGTGAGATATATTTGACTTCTGTCTGCCCTGGCAGGCACAGAGCCCTGTGCAGATTAGGCCAGGTTAAGGGCACCTATTTGAAGCTGTGCCCTTGCTGTACACCATAATCGGTTCCTGAGGTTGGTCCCAGCAGGGATGCTGGGGACCCCACGGCCACCATGTGCCCAGCTGAGACCTGGAGGAAAGAGGATGCTGGCACCTGGCTGCACAGGCTGTCCCATGGATGTGGAGTCTCCACAGGGAGGGGATGGGATGCTGCTCTGGGGACCTGCAGCAGATGGAACACCAGCCTCCCCAACAACAGCTTCGTGGCACTGCTCCACCACTGATGAGAAACACATCTTGCTCCATACCTCGCCTTGCTGTAGCCAGGCTGGGCACTTCCTCAGCTCCCATTACCACACTGGCAGGATGGAAATCCCTTCTCCAGCTTCACGCACTTGCGGCATGTTCAGGGAGGAGATCAGACGAGTCTTGCGCCTTGCCCTAGAGGGTTTGCAACTTCAGTGAGAACAGGCACACCCCAAGAAGAGGGAGATTTCTCTGCAGGAGGTGGTGGGTGCCAGCAGCAAGTGGGCAGCAGGGCAATCTGTGGTGCTGTGTGAGGGGGCTGCTGGGCTTTCCTGCTTGTCACCATGTCCAGACAGGATGTGCAGACCCCAGCTGGGGACTGCCCTGCCATGGAGCTGGGGTAAAGTAACAGCCCCACACCCAGGTCACAGGCAGAGAAGCAGATGTTCCTTGTTGGGCATCTTCACTTTCCACAACCATGCAGCAGCTGGTCCTGGTGATGCTCTTTTCCTCCAGCCCCTCAAACCTATCGGCACACTGGTGTGTGTCTCAGCCCTGCACCCACCCTCAGCACAGGCTGCATGTGTTTGGATGCAGCTGGACAGACCCCAGGACGTGGCTAGGCCAGCCTCCTGAGCAGTCATGACAAACAGCTAAACACTTGCATGGGCTTGCTGTCCTGCTGTGTGGAAATACATTAACTGCATTAGTATTTCCACTGGAAATTATAACTTAGATCATTAACTTCAGCCAATTTCCTTACCCTGCGTCTGCTTAAAAGGACATCTCTGCTTTTTCCACTGCAGCGTCTTGTCAGTGCCACCGGTGCTCAATTTGTGGCAGGCTAGTCACATCCGTGTGACACTTCAGAAGAGGCCACACATTACCTCCACCTCCTGTCTTCCCCTCACTCCCCCCAGAGGTAGCCCAGCATCTGAGCTACTGAAAAACAGAAAGCCCTTTTTATGAACAACTAAATCAGATCCCAAACACCATTACTGATTAGTAAAGATGAGCTGCAATTTAGATCACCTTGGATGGTCTTTAGGTCATTCACAGGTGTAAAGTCAGGAGGATTAAGAGCTTATAATATTTGTCTGGTACGGTTGCTGCCAATTCCAGCAAAAATAATGGAGCGAGCTTCTTGGGTTTCCTGCCACCACAAAGTACACACATGCACACACTCTCTATTTTATGAATGTTTACATACCCGAGCTGCCAGGAATCTCACTCCCGTTGCTTCCCACCACCTTAACACACTTTCCTGTATCTCTGTGAATTTGTTTTCTCACCGAGCAGCTGGTAATACCCCTTTTGCTTGGGAGCAGGCGGAGACCTGACTTCCTCGGGTGCCAGAAAAGCCTGGCAGAGGGCGCACCTACAAGCTGTGGTTTCCATCTCAAGCCATTTACACCTCCCAGTGGCTACCCAGAGATTTTCCATGGAAGAAGCACAAGGCCAAAATAAAAGGAAGTATTAAAAAGTTACAGACAGGTGGGGAAAGGCCACGCTGACATCCGCCTACTCCCCCTGAAAGGCCACAGAGTCTGAGGAGGTGCCTGGAACAGAGGAAACATCTACAGCCGCTTGCAGAGACCAGCAGAAAGGCACTTCCACACCTACACCTCCAGGGTCACAGCCAACAAAAATAGCATCAGACCCAAAAGATATGTATAGAATAGTGACTGCAGAAAGCCTCGGCTCATTTTACACCCCCAGCAAAAATAAAGTCAGGAGGTTTGTCCTTCCTCTGCTCCCAGCCTCTGTACATCGGAGCACTGCTGCAGAAAAGACGTCTGTTTACCTGAGGATTCCCATGGGAGCAGGGGAGTGAAATGCCCAACTCATCTGAAACTCACAGGGGAAAACGTTGCTTGTGACGAAAGCACTTCCCTTTCCTACCCTGAAAATTTGGGAACTGAGTGGTAGGAGGGGGAATAAACCAAAACACCCCACCCCCACCTTGTTTTCAACAATTCAGGCTTTTTTGTACTTAAGTTCTTGCTTGGTGACTCTGACGCAAGCAGATCTGCAGGCTTCCTACTGCCAAATGGCTCCAGGTGAGGGGAAGTGCAGGTGTCTTAAGATAGCAACCTTGTTCTTTTGCTACGGGAGCTGCACCATCATCAAATATATTTGTGGCAAAGCTGGCACTTGGACTCAGTTTACACTCAGTGCTCAAAGTAACCTCTTATTACCCTGACAGGGAGTTAAACTGGGCAAAGAGTGCAGCCACCCCATGAGACCGTTCTCCAGCCTTTAGCAGAGGCCAGCGTGTGAACCCGTGCTCAGCGGCTCGAGGACAAGATAGTGCTGATTTGAACATCCCAGTGCCAAACTGGATCAGACCAAAGGTCTGTTGTGGCTTTCCTCTTACCTCCAAGAGCAGTCAATGCTTATGGGTGAAAATGGGAGTGAGAGAGTGATACTTTTGTTGTGCACTGTCCAGCAACATGTTGCAGAGGTCTGCCTTTGCCTTTAGTAAACCTCTAGGGACTTTTCCTCCATAAATTTGTCGAATTGCTTTTTTGACCCAGTTTATACTTTTGACCTCCACAGCATCATGTGCCAATGAGCCCACAGTTTTATACACACATGCAATTGGAAAAAGTAATCCTTTAAACCTCCTGCCTATATCATTTCATTCACTGCCCCCTTCTTCTTCCCTGCCTTCTGGCCGCTCTGGCCTGCTTCAGCTTTCGTGTAGTAAAGTGGTTCTTAATTCCTCTGCTAAATGTGTGCACAGGTCTAATGCAGAAACTTATCCTTCTGTATTTTGTGACAAGTTTAGCATCTGCTTGCATTTGCCCCAGGGAAGGAGAGGGGACCAAAATCGGCTCCTGTGCTGAGGACAAGCTTGAGAAGGGCTTGGGAGGTTCTGGACACTTATTCCTGCTTAACGGGCCCAGCTATAGTATCCCAACTGGAATGTGCTGGGCCTGGATGGATTGACCCACACAAGAAGGCCAGTGAGCATGGCATTGCATTCATTCACTTTTTCAGTAATCTTCTTTAATAATTGACTTTCATTTATTCATTTACCTATCTTTATTCATTTGCATCTATCAAAGTTCTGGCACGGCTCTGGCGGGAGGTGTAAGGCTCCAATTTTTTCATTCCTCTGCTCGGTGTGAATTCATGCCCACACAAATTCCCACTCTGGCCCGGAGGGCTCTGACTTTTAGCCACGAGGTGGGGTGAGCAGCTAAATTCCTGAGCTGAGCATGTGCGCAGGCAATGCAAGGCAGACCACCATGGAGTCAGGGTTTGCCAAGCTAAATCACTGGAAAAAAAAATACTTCTCGGCTTCAGCCTTTGCCGCTTGATCCGCGGAAATGTGCAGCCTTAAACCCCAAGTTTCCAAAACAAACGCACACGGCGCAAGCGAGTAACACAAAAGCAGCAGGGGCAGAGGGCTATGCTGGCGAAGGGGCTGCCAGCCCTGGGCTTGCCACAATCCCACTCCGAGACCAGCCCCATGCCATGGCTGGACAACAGGAGGAACCGGGCAAAAACCAGCCTGGGAGCGAGTTGGTAGTGAAATAGTTATCTCGGCTGGCTTTCTCGGTAACTCTTGGAAAGTCCCCGAAATGACGTTTCAAACTAACAATTAAAATGGGTTTAATTATAGAGAGGCTCAGAGCCCTGGGAACAAGCACCATCTACAGAACGAGTAAACAACTGCAGAAAATAATAGGCTGTTCGCTCTCCTGTCTGCTCCTCACTTCTGGCCAAGGCGAGGGGAGAAAAAAGAAACTATAAAGAGAAGGAAATTCGAGGAACCTGACTGCTCTCCTTAAGTAAATAATAATAATAATGATCATTAAAAAAAAGAAATCTGGAATAGCCTGAGCCTGTGGGCATTTCTCTTGGTTGGTTATTTTGGTTGTTCTTGAAGACCAAAGGAGGGGAAAAAGATCAGCCGCCAGCGCAAAGTCCAGATGCCGCGACTCCAAAGCAAACAGAGGAGGAAGTGGATCATTTGTTTGAAGTTTTCAGTGCGATGGCCGCTCGGGTCAGCGCTCTGCAGCCCAAGGCAGGGGTTTCTGTTCTCCCAGCCAAGCCGGAGTGCAGGGAAGGAGGAAGAGCCCGCAGTGCCGGGGCAGGGCCCCCCTCACTCGCCTGCGCGGGGAAGAGGGCCCAGATGCCATTGCTCAGCCTTGGATGAAACACCCGCTGAAGTTGTAGCTGGGGCGAGCCTCGCCGCAGCTGGGGCTGAGGGGGATAATTGGGCAGAGACCGAGAGCTGAGGCGCCCTGGTATTGACAAGCCTTCAACAGTTTGGCTCATTCTTATTTTCATACAGAAACTGCCACCGTCTTCCCCCTCCTCTCTCTCTGCCATACCGATATCAGTATGAATCATTGAATCATACTTTTGCTTATTAAAACCTGGAACAGATTACTTGCTTAGAGACCTTATTTTATTATTTTTTTTTTCAGTTTTACGGTGTTGAGTTCTGGGGACTGGGAGAAAAAGCAGGATTTATCAAACACCCTTTTAAAGGGCTGAAACGCATTTTAACAACTTAAATTACTGGGGATGCGAGCTATTTCCCCTTGCAGAGCCTGCCAGGTTTCAGTAAAAATTTGAAAAGAGGAGTAAGGCTCCGAGGGAGGGGAGGGGGCGGCGGGGAGTGAACAGCACAAAGCCCTCCAGGGCGCACTAACGCCGCGCCGGACCTGGGTCCGACCCGCTTAAATCCAAGCGGGCAGACCCCGCCGGTTCCCGCGGGAAAAANTTTTCTGGGCCTGCCCGCCCGGGTGATTCAGTCGCGGTGTCAATCACCCTGCCCTCCTCCTCCTCCCCTTTCGCGCCGCCGGCTCCTCCTCCCAGTGGTAAGTCACAAACTTTATAAGTTGAGCCTTCCCCCAGCCCCCGGGAAGCGGCGAGCGGGCGCGGCGGCCGGGCGGGCTGGTGGCGGCATCGGCGGCGGGGGGAGGCTGCGAGCAGGGGCGCTGGAGGCTGTGCCTTACCCACGCCGTGACTCCTCGTGTCCGAGTGCCGCTGCCCCACTCGCTTCCCCCCTCGCTCGCCGAAGATGTCCACAGCCCTGGTGTCGCCCACCATCTTCGACTTGAGCGAAGTTTTATGCAAGGTAAGGGCGCCGGCGGGGGTTGCGCCGCCAACTTCGGGGCTTTTCAGCTTCCTTAGGGTTCGCGTTCGGGCTTTCCCCCTCCCCCCTCCCTTCGTTTTCTGGTCGTGAGCAAGTTCGGCGCTGGGACCGGAGGGCGCGCAGGGCGGGGACCGAGCGCGGCCACTCCGTTTCGGGGCGCCGGGGT
>VZTG01001067.1:376593-600964 GCA_013397845.1 Melanocharis versteri
CCGGCTCCCATGCTGGGTCCCCGGGAAAGCCGCTTCCGGGACCGCTCCTTCTCCGAGGGCGGTGAGCGCCTGCTGCAGCAAAAGCAGCCCGGGGGACAGGTCAACTCCAGCCGCTACAAGACGGAGCTGTGCCGCCCCTTCGAGGAGAACGGCGTTTGCAAGTATGGTGACAAGTGCCAGTTCGCCCACGGCATCCACGAGCTGCGGAGCCTCACCCGTCACCCCAAGTACAAGACCGAGCTGTGCCGCACTTTCCACACCATCGGCTTCTGCCCCTATGGGCCGCGCTGCCACTTCATCCACAACGCGGAGGAGCGCCGCGCCGTGGCGGGGAGCCGGGAGCCCGCCGTCACCGACAGACCCCGCCTGCAGCACAGCTTCAGCTTCGCCGGCTTCCCCAGCGCTGCTGCCAGCGGGCTGCTGGACAGCCCCACTTCCATCACACCGCCGCCCATGCTGAGCGCCGACGACCTGCTGGGCTCCCCCACCTTGCCTGACTGCGCCAGCAACCCCTTCACCTTCTCCAGCCAGGAGCTGGTCAGTCTCTTTGCCCCCAGCATGGGGGTGCAGGTGCCCAGCGGGAGCTCCCCCACCACCTTCTTGTTCAGGCCCATGTCCGAGTCCCCCAACATGTTTGACTCGCCACCCAGTCCTCAGGACTCCCTTTCTGACCAGGAGGGCTATCTGAGCAGCTCCAGCAGCAGCCACAGCGGCTCAGATTCCCCTATCCTGGACACCTCAAGACGTCTTCCTATCTTCAGCAGACTCTCCATCTCCGACGACTAATCTGGGGTTTCCTCTTGCCCCTCCCCACCTCTATTACAATGTTAAGCTGAACTCCCCCCACCTTGTCCCCAGTAGTCCAAGCTGGATGTTAACATGTCCACCTGCCTGCCTAATACCCACTGGCTTAAACCTTAAGTGCCAAAATTACGATGAGAAGCAATAACGTTTACAAAATTAGTGCCTTTTAACACTTTTCACTGTGACTGTATTACCTCTCCAGCTGCAGAGGGCACCAGCAGCTCTGTGCACTTCCAGATGTGCAGGAAATGTCCGAATCCGGCTCCCTCCACTGGCCATGTACTGCATCGCCCTCTCCCAGTCCCTTCCCAGCTGGCCAGTTTCTGCTAGGCTGCAGGCATGTGGGCAAAGTGTTAACATCCGGTCCTGTTTCTCCTCTCCCCTTAAAGACTAAATCTTGCCTGGATCCGCTCAGGTCTGCGGGAAGAAAAGCTGAGAACGGACAAAGATTGTAACATGAGTGGGACTTCGACTAGGAGGAAGAAAACAAGAAAAAAAAGTGAAAAACAGATGGACTATGAGAGACTTGATTTTGGTGCTAAAAGTTCCCCATGTATACATGTGACATCTTAAAACAAATAAAGAAATAGAGGGGTGGGGCCAACAGAAGTCATTCCACACACAAGTTTGTGTAAACAAAGTTCCAGTAGACATAGCTTTAATGGTTTTGCTCTAGAGTACTTTAGACCTGTCTTAGAGCACTCACGCCAAGCTTTTTATTATTTTTTTCTGGGTTTTTAATTTTGTATAACTTTTCAGAAATTGGAAAGCAAATTTTGCTTGTCACTGCACAACAATATAAAAAGCTTATTTAACTTATCAAAACGTATTTATTGCCGAAACCTTTGCTTTTTAATTTTGTTCATATTTATCGGGATGATGAATCCATAGAATATATTCTTTTATGTTTAAATTATGATCTTCCATATTAATCTTAAGATTGTGAAGTGTCTTTTTTCCTTTTTTTCCCCACAGTTTAATATATTATACTACAATGACATTTTTTGTAACTTTACACTTTTTTTGGTTATTTTATTTTAAAAAATGAAAAATTAATTTAAAAAAATGCAAAAACTGTGTTTGGATTATTTATTTTAGAATTCCCTCCCCCTTTTTTTTGTGTTGGACTGCAAATGGAGTTGTTGTGCATCTTTGCCTTTTCTCTTCTCCTTCTCTTCCCCTCTCCCGGGTCTTGCCTACCTGGGCTTTAGAATGTACATACCTGAGCTCTGTTGAGAGACAACGTGGAAGGAAGATCTTTTTCTTCCTCTAATTGTATAGATTCTTCAAGGAGAAAAGCCTTGGGCTCAAAGTGCCTATCTGAAGACATTCCAAATACAGTTTGTCTTTGCATTTCTGTATTCCAAGTTTGGAGTTTTCCTTGCCAAGGTGAATGGGACTGGCACAAAGAGAATAATGAATGTAATTTTTTTTTCCCCTGTTACTGTTCGCTACACTGCTTTTTCTTCCTCTTTGTGTGAGTTTATTTAAAAGAGAATCTCTTTTGTAATGACTGTTTGCAGTTTAAATCAATAAACCCCAAGTTTTTTCAAGAAACTGACAGTGGAGCTGGTTTTACTTGCAAAAATTGAGGGGCTGGTTTTAGCCCCACAAATGCAGATGCTTCCCCTCTCTTGACCCTTGAAGTGCCCACAGTGTGCTCAGGCATCCCTCCATTGTTCTTCGCTGATTCGGTGGGTCAGCCCTGCGAGTGCTTGGGAGCAGATCAGTGGCAGCAAATACCTGGTGTGACCTACCCCGGTGGCCTCTAACCTTCTCTGTCTCTTACGGAGTGCTTGAGTCACTCAGTCTGTTCCTGACAAGTTCTTTCTGATGAGCATGGCTTAAACCTGGGTTTGGCTTTTGTTGCTTGTGTGCCTTGTGTGCTCCTGCATAGCTCCTTCCCCTTCCAGGAGGGCTTATGTGTGTTTTGAGTGAGGCTGAAGTGGGATGTTGAAGTGTTCCAGATACTCCAGATCTCAGTCCTGGCTTGTTAGTGGTACTGGTCTGCTTGCACAGAGGGGCTGTTTGGTGCTTTATGGGGGAGAGGAACACGAACCCCCAGCAAAGTCTCAAGTGTGTGCACACATCACCCCGCTATGGTGTTAAAGCCCTTGGAAGTATCAGCAACCCCAGAACCTTCTCAGGCCATTGGTTTTGTTTAGGAACACAGCCTTGCCAGCACTGCTCATGGTGTTAAGTCATTTGTTTTCACCTTTGAGCGCTCCTATGGAGCAAGCTTTTGCTTCCAAACTGAGGCTGAAATGTTGCTGCCGAACCACCAATCCTTCAGCTGTTTCAACATGCCGCAATGCTCAGATTTCCTAATTCATGTTGGAAAAGTTCCTGCTGAACAAAAGCTGCAGGATACCTCAAGGCTTACACTGGTGAACCTTCTCTGCTGTTGGCTTTATGCACTTGTGCGGTCTGGCACTAAAGGTGAGCTGGGTGGAGGAAAGATGGAGGAAGAAGAGTGTTGCTGATGGAAGCTGCTTCCCTCGAATGCTGCAAAAGCTATGTGGGGAGTTTGGCAGATACTGATGTAAACTAGTACATGGTGTGGTCTGGGTGCTGATCCCTGAGAGAAGAGCCTCAGGCACGGATTCAGCGCTGCTGGCCTTCAGCAGTACAGTTGACTGCAGCCTTGCCCCTGGGCATAAAGGCAATGAGCTCCATGTGAGGGGTGGGTTCTGCGTGCCCAGCTGCAGCAAGTGCCCAGGTGTGCCTGCTCTGCTGCTGGGAACCAAGCCCTTGGCCCCTGAAGAGTGAGAGTATCTGATCTGGAGGGGATCCCAAGCCTATTGCAGGGCACACATACGGAGCTTGAAACAGCTTGCTTCCTTTCTGGACTTTCTGTGCAGCTCTTCAAACAAATAGTCTTTGACCAGTTAATAATTGATGAAGAAAATAGCTGTATCAGTTGCACAATGCTATTGGTATGACAAACAACCAGGAAGCTGTGCTAGAAGTAGGTCTTTGCTCATGGTACTTGGGTATTTCCCTTGTCCTTTGAGTGCACTGATTCCGGGAAGTCAGCACTGTTTTTCTCCTGTGAGTTTATTAATGATATATACTCTGTCACTCAGTGTTTTGCCTTTTGAAACTAACCTTGAGCTGGTTCACGCAGGGCATAGAGAAGAGCAGAAGAGGATGCAAGAGCCTTCAGCAATGAAAGGATTTACCTGATCTGATACCATTAGGATTCCTTGCAGCTTTGGTATGTGGCAGCAGATGCTCTAGAGAGACTTCTTCCTTGCATTTCCCATGGATGAGTTGTCCATGCTCTTTCTCACAGGGTTAGCAAGTTCACCTAACGGTTGTTTAGGTGAACCTACCGTGGCTGGTAATAGCCCAGTCAAGGCTCAGAAAAGTGTAACTAGCCTATTCTGATATGATAGTTTTGAGACACACATTCCTCTGACTTGAGGACTCCACTCTGGCTTATTGACCTAGTGCATGGGACTTTCAGAGTGGCCATAAAACAGGGCTGGCCCATGCATTGGCGCAGTTGTTCCTGGCGTGCCTGCTGTGGCAGGGCAGAGAGAAGTGCCCACAAGAACAAGATGCCTGTAAGGCGCCATGGCAAAGTGTGCCTCAGTGCACTTTACAGGTTGCACTTACAGTTCTTACTGTGGGGCAGGGGGACACCTATGGTGGCTCTTGCTTCTCTTTACATACGTTTTGCTGTAGTCATGGGTGCTTGCTGTGGGCTCCCTCTAAGAAGGGGCTTGGTCCATGCCTCTGGGCTACAAGCATTTGCTGTTTTTTGCCTTTGAAGTCAGGTGAGTCCAGTGCTATCCACCCTCAACATATCTTGGAATTAGAGCCATTGTGTATGACTGGCTGTGCCAGTTGCCTCTTGGTATGGAGTAACGTGATGACTTTGATCTGCAGAGCTCCAGGTGGTTCAGATCCCACCCTGGTACCTGCCTCCCCCCTCCCTAATTCCTGCAACAGCTGTATGTGTCCCAGAGACACTATTGACTACTCACTTCTTTGCTATGGGCTAGCTGGGGCTTTTGTGCCAAAGCACCTTCAGTTCTGCAATTAGGGCCTGTAGAAGCAGGGGCCATCTCATGTCCTGAACATCACAGGAGAGGGATGAAAAGTCAAGTAGGGTTTCTTTGTTGTTGCTGATGGTTTTGTTTTTAAAAGCAGTTGGGAACTTAACTGTCTGGTTTTGGCCAACCTTTGTTTAGTATCGCTTGTACATTGACATGGTGTGCCAGATTGCAAGTGACAACACCATTTAAAAGGAACCCTGAAATTCTTCAAGTTCCTGGTCCTGACAGAGTTTGTCTCATCAGTATAGTCATGAAATTGGGAGGCAGAGAGGGAAAGAATTTGGAGAAGGAATATGCTTGGAGGACTGTTACAAGCTGGCTCAAATTCTCAGTCCATGTGGTTCCTATGCAGAAAGTGCAGTGGTCTGTGGATGGGACTTCAGGCTGCTGCTGCAAATCACCTCAGGAAGAATGGGCTCTGCCAGGCCTTTGCACAGCAGAGGGGAGATGGCAGTGGGGCAGGAAAGGATGGGGTCACTGTTAGAGATCTAGAGCCAGAGGCTGAGTCCACACAGCATGGGGATATCATGGGTGAGAAAGAAGCCATGCTGCCCAGAGTCTGAAGACTTACGGTGTTCAAATGCATAAAGGCCAATAAACTGGGTCTCTCCAGTGGGGCTCAAGAGCATCAAATTGAGGGGAAGGTCTGGATAATGTAGCCTGCTGGATCCTATCTGATGACCATGCCCAAGGATATGAATGACTGTTAAGATGCAGTAATACAGGCAAAAACCACAGCGTGCCCTTTACACTTGCTAATTGCTGCAATTTGTGTGGTCTGTGTTGGGGAAAGCTAGCATGTGCTTGAGACTGGAGAAAGAGGCTTTGGGAGAAGGTGCTGTGGTCAAAGTGTGTCAACAAAGAGGCTCCTGACTTCAGTGCTGGGGGTGTTGTGGAGGCTGGAGAAATGTCCAGGGGCAGCACTGACACAAAAACACTGCCTGGGAGGGAGAGAGAGGCTTGTTCTTCAGGGAGGCTCCTCACGCCCTGCATTACAACAGGCAAACATGAAGATGAGAGGTCTGGTACCACGCAGTGGGGCTGATGAGGCAGTTCTGCTGCAGAGAGGTGGTGTGCTGAGTGACCAGAGGCTCCGGCAACAAGCAAAAGGGTGGTGAGTGAGGTGAAAATAGGCAAAAGATTTACGAGTGAATAATGGTGCCTTTCTTACCTGGGCCCCACAGAAGAGGGGTCAGGAGGCGCTCATAGCAGAAGCAGTTTGAGGGGTATGAACCAGCCATAAACAGGAGGAAAGCAGCAAAACCAGTGTTAGGAAGGCGTTAGGTGGGAGGAAGGGGTGAAGGAGTTGCACAGTGTCTCTTGGGCTGGGAACACTGGGACAGATGGTGAGACTGGCTCGGTGGGGACACTTCGAGTGTCTGCTGGGAACGCGCAGAACAGCCCTTGCCCTCGAGGCTGAGTTCAGTCCAAAATATTAGATGATTCTGCCTGGTGATGTAAAATGTCCTTTGTTTAGAGACTCTTTGGCCCATTCAGCAACGCCTTTTCCTCACAAAGCCGATGCTTATTCCCTAGAATACTTCCAGAAAAAAAAAAAAAAGTTCCTCTAAGACACCCTAAACCAATACCTGCTGTGACTAAGCCCTGTGGGCAGCTCCGCAGCTGATTTATATCCTCCTCCTCCAAAGTGAAGGGGTTAGAGTGGAAACAGACGCGGCGTTAAACATAGCCGAGGGCAGCGAGCGAGAGCGCTGCGATGGGGCGGGAGGAAGCGGGGCTGCGGGGCGGCTGCTGCCAGGCGTGACGCCGGTTCGGGTTTCCTCGTAGGCAGAACAGAGCTCCTTTTGGCTGGTGCAGCTTTATGGGCTCGCCTGGGTTTATTATACTGCAAATGTTTTGAATTCCACATGTTAATTTCCAGAGAGGCTTTGTTTCACTTTTGCTGTTTCCCTTCCCCCCCCCCACCCCGGTTTTGATTTCTTTTTTTTATTACCACTGCCTTAACCTCTTCTTTTTGACTGGGTTTTGGTAATAGCTGCCGTTTTCTGAGCAAACAGAGGACTGGAATTCTCCCTGCCTGGGCTCCAGCTGCAAATTAATCTCTTTTCATAGTTTCGTTTTATGTCCGCCCACTATCCCCACCACATTAACTTAGTCAACACATGGAAGTGAAATTTTTCCATCCAGGATCCCGCGGGTTGTAAGGCTGTTGTGGAGCACGTGACTGCCAGCTCCAGAGTTTTCTTGCACCTCTGGGTGGAAGGAAGTTTTCTCATCCCCCACATATGTGAGCGGTTGTCGGTGGGATGTGAAAGGTTTTAACAACTGGAGTCGGTGGAAACATTTCAGGGTTCAGCGTTTCTGTGTGTATTTAAAGTCCCAGCACAGCAGCCGGGTGGAGGCACAGCCGTAGGTATGGCGTGTTTGCGGTACCTCCGGCGCTACCAGACCACTGCTCAGTAAATGAGCCGGTCCGGGGCTTCTCCATGGAGTCCCGCTCTCCCTGCAGGGTTGATCTCCCTCCCAGGGAGGACAGAAAGTGCAGGCAGTGACGGTATTGACAAAGACAGATGGAGTCTGCTTGGCCTCTGGAGATGTATTTTGTAATTTCTACATGATGCCTTTCACACATGGGCCTGGGAGGACTTTACAGGTATTTTGGGCACTCGGCAAATATAACTGTACCTGTTCCACAGGTTTTAAAACCCTGTTAAGAGATACAGCTGCCAGGTAAAGGGGATTGTCCAGCAGTGGCACAGTATCACAGAAAGAGCTGCAAAAATAATTCAGGACTCCTGGTACTTTTTCTCCTGTCACGGTCTCCAAGCAACAGCAAATATTTCTCCTGAAAACTCTGGATGAGCAGATGCCAACGTTGATTCACAGGAAAAGGATGTAGCCACGCAAGCCATAGAAATGTTGTTTGGGATGGTAGCCACAGCCCCTAAGGAGACATTAAGCAATATGGAACAAACGCCAATGAAGCTCTTAAAGCTCTTGCTGTGTTTGCTATAAAGAGATTTCTTGAGCAGTCTTAGGTGGGAACCTTTGTGATTTACCTTGATTACAGCTACGTGGAGAGGATATACTGTGTTTCACAGCTCTGGAGATGCTGCTAGGGCTTTTGAGCACTAGAAAAGTCCTGGTTTACTAAGAAGTTACAGTCACAAGATATGAGGAAAGATTTTGTTAAGGGCCCACAGCAGAGTGTAAAATGTGCACTTTTGCTTGGAAAAAGGATGGCAGTGAAAATGTGCAAAGAGGCTCCCTGTTTATTTTCTCTGAGACTCAGATCTTCTGTGCTGTGTTTACAAATAACCCCATTTCCCCCCAGTATTATACTTACAAACTTATAATGAGATTGAAACGCTGAGAACAAACCTAATTCATCCCCTCTTCGGTGTGCCCAGCCAAAAGAGCTAGAAGAGCTGCAGAAAATAATTTTCCTCTTAGGTTTAGGTAACATGGGCTTTGGGTTCATTGACTGAATTTGCTGACCAAGATATTATCTTTCTTCCAGCAATTTTTCTGACCAGAAAAACACTTCCAGTGTGGATGAAAACAGAACCGGAGATGTTTTGAAAACATGTAAAAGTTTGTTTCGAAAGTGAGCAGTTGGTAAGAAATTGAGGGCAGACAGCTGGGGAAGGCCAGTGGTCCACAGCCTGTGGGGTTATCAGTGTGTCATTCAGATTGGCAGGGACTTCTCGTGAGTCATTCAGACCTTCTCTTTGAACTGTGACAGGACAGAACTCCTTATTCTCAAACCACCTCTCAGGCAGAGGGAGATAGCCTTGAATGTCTCCAGCACCGAGATGTGCACGGCATTCCCTTGTCAGGGAGTTTCAACGCTCAGGCAATTTTAACCTCTCTATATGTAACCTAATACTGAACCTGAATGTCTCCTACAGAGGTTTGTGGCCACTAACTTTTTGTCCCATTGCCTTTGATTAACAAGGCTGGAGCCCAGCTTCCAGACAAAGTCCCGCAAAATGGTGCGTGTGGTTTTACCTTCCAGCTTTCCTGCCAGATGTTCTCTTCTCCAGCCTGTTCCCAGGGAATATGATTTTCCAAACCTTTCCATGCTTCTCTTCCCATGCCTGCTAAAAAATGTAGGATGTCCTAGACCCACACTGGACTTTCATTTTCAGCCTGGTTCTGTACTTGGTGCTGCTGTCCTGCCTTTGGTTCTGGAGGTGGTAAATTTAACCTTCCCAGCCTAATGTGGGATGAGGTCAGGAGAAAAGCACTATGACAAATTGTATTGGTTCTGCTTGGAATACAGTGGGAATCAGAGTTCGACCTCTTGTCACAGCATTGTGCTGCCAATCAGGGCCCTGCCCCATTACTGTGGGGCGCCCTGGCTCCCCCCACACAGCCTGGCAGTGGTGGGTGCCTCATTGTGCAGAATTTATCCCCAGTGGGTTGCATGTATGAATATGTGTGCATATATAATATCTAGTAACTAGCTCTGATGTTAGCACTGTGCTTCGCGGCACCCGGGGTCCCTGGGCTCTCACCCCGCTGTCAGGCTGGAGCAGCCCGGGCCACCACCCGTGCACTCAAAGGAAGCCATACTCCTGCCCTTTGGTGTTCCTCCCCAAAGGAGAGGCATTATTCCCTATCCCCAGGGAACATCAGCTTTGAAACACGGAGTTGATTTGTTTCCATTTACCGTTATCTTGGTTTACGTAAATTACAGCACCTAACAGCGGTCATGAAATTATCTGGCTTTAAAAAAATTCAGCTGTAGAGTTTGGCCCTCTGGCCTCCCTGATCAGCTCATTTCCAAGGGGCAAACATGCACTGGGAAAAGAAACAGTCTCTCCTTGTTCATCACAAATAGTCATCTCCCCACTGCATCAGCAGCCGCCCTGCGTAGTGTTGGTCACTACTAAAGTACAGCAAGCCTTTCACCATGCGCTGCTTCACCCTTCTGAATAACGCTGCCAAGTCATTTAAATTGACCAAATCACCCACCATCCCTCACCAGTGGCCACCACATCACCAGCATTTTAGAATCAAGTTCTGCCCTGGAAAGGAGGCTCCTTAACAATGCAGTGATGATTCTCACTGAGAGATGCTGGATCACCTCTGGGTGTACTGCAAGTAAAATATTGTCTCCTAACATCTGCCTCATCTGGAAGCTGAATGGCAGGCTGGCTGGTCTTAGGAAACACTCCTGACCTGTGTTAGGATTTCAGCAATGAGGATCTGGTTTTCAATTGTGGTATCGTAAGGAAAGAGGATAGACTAGATGCCTAGTGTATCCAAATAAAAAACTCAAACCAATAAAATCTTGTTTTAGTGCTGAAACAGAAACTATGAATCTAAATACCCATAAGGAGTAGATGAGATGGACAAGCAGCAACATCAGACAGGCACTGTTCCAGCAATGGTATCTTCGCTTTATTTCTGTCAGTGAGTTTAGGTAGTGGTGTGTCTCTTTCTTCATTAAAAACTGGTAGATAGCGAGGTCCAAGATGACAATTTGTATAATTAAAATTTCAGAAGATCATTTTATAATCATATTATGCCCCTTTTTCTGGTACATATAGATTAACTGTGAAAAGGCCAGAGCTGGCAGGAATGTGGATTACTTCAATTTTTGCACATTTTTCTTTGTGCTCCCACTGCTAGGACTAGGACTACCATGACTCTTTCCCACAGGTGGCAATGAAAGATGATCTGGGATCCAGCCTGTTCCTCTGCTTCATCTAAGTAAAACACAAAAAGTGGACAAGAAACATGAATACTAACAAAGTAAAATCCAGTCCAGCTCCAGGTAAAGGCAATGTACCAACTCCTTTTCAGTGCTCTCTGACACACTGAATTGGCCCTTGAACTGCTATAATTTGGTCTGCTAGTGAAACAAATCATAGCATTCAATATGAAGTAAACCAGGAAGAGAGGAAGAAACTGCAGTTCAGTAGTGAGCATCTGAGAAGTGCAGAGACACTATGGTGGGGGCTAGATCCTTCAAATCCAGCCAAGGGCCCCTAACTCAACAGGCTGTGCTAGATTCCAGGTGATCCCCAAATGCAGCGGGGAATGACAGACAGGGAAAAACCTGCTCTAGAAACTGACTGTACTTAGTCCAGCTCTCAACAGCTGTTTTGGGTCCTGCTTTGTAAAAGATTAAATAAAATTAGAAAAAAAAAAAAGAAAATAAAAAAAGAAAAAAAAAAAGATAATGAGTGATATTGAGACTGGGAAAAGAAACAAAAAGTCCCAAACAAACATGTTTTTGATGGAGGAACTGGGGTTTTGCACCCTAGCACTGTTTGTACTTTCAGATTGTCAGCAATCTGTAGCGTGCTGAGCAGAGAGGACAGTGTGGTGGAAATACCTATGAAGCAGCGAGAGCCTTATCAAGTTACTGTACCAGGAAATACATCGCTTTCTTTCCTACTTCATGCACGATACTGTGATTAAACCCAACAGCACGCCTCATCATAACATGTGCCTTATCAGCCCCACTATCTGATGACAGCAGCAGCCCTCAGGAGACCAGACTGACATCATCCAAAACCTCAGTAGTTCAAGTCTGAAGTGTGTAGCTAGGCTGCAAGCTGTGCTTGACTGTGTTGATCTGTTTGTACTAAACTTGCAGGTACTTTGCTAGAGGAAAGGAATATAAAAATCAAGCCCAAGCAATGCTTCAGAATGTTCCTGACAGGCTGTCATGCTATTTAGTGAATGAATGCAGCAAGCAAAGGAGGTTTTTGTCCTCAGCAAGTACCAGAAGTCTGCTCCACAGCTTTCTGTAGCTTTGAGAGAGGGGAAAAAAAAAAAGCCAAAGCAAGAGATTGTCACTGCCTTGAGGACAGTGCCACTGGTGATTTGGTGTGGATTTGGTATGGAGTCCCACTCCCAGCTGACCCAAATTCAGTTGCATGTGGCTGTGAGGTTTGGGTTCATCCTGTATCACAAACAGGGGCCAGCTGTTGATCCAGGTGGAGCTCTGAATCTCCAGATCCTAAACTTCATCATGGCTGGTTCATTGCCAGTCTTCTTGTTTGGCTACTGCTGGTTCACGGAGGCAAAGCATACTGGCTCTGGCCTTCTGGCCTTCTTTCTATAAGTACAAATGAGGACAATTTCTACAGTCACAAAAATAAGAAACAGAAAAGAGAGTAGGCTTTTCTTGTGTAACATTCAGCAAACTTCTCTGTTTTTAATTTGTTCTCCCTGTCCTGGGTTCTTCAAAACACCTTCTCTTATTTACGTCAGCATAGATTTACCACACCCCAGTTATTTCAGACCTGGATAGCACCATGGAAAAAGATTACCAGTCTTCTGGAGTTGCTTCCTTATGCCTTGGACAAAAGAAGATCATATGGGACCATATTCATTCAAGAACTGCCTTTGTTTTTGTACAGAACCTAGCACAAGTAAGCCTATTCCTCCTCGAATTTTGCTGTACCACAAAATTGTTCTTAAAAACACCCCCTGCTTTTAATGTCTGGGTTTTGGTTGGTTTGTTTTTAGTTGCAATGCAGGCTTTCAGAGGGAAATCAAGCCGGATGGAAATGCTGGATGCATGCATAGCAGCAGAAGTAGGGCCGTGCAGCACACGGATGCTAAGCGTCCATTTACAGCCCCCATGGAGCCCAGCAGCCATCCCCCCCGGGCCATGCACGGCACGGTGGCCTTGCTGCCTGCTGTGACCCCGCGTGAGGGAGGGCCTCAGTGCCCTGGAGGACTTTGAGATGTCCCCGCGTCTGTCACATGGGTTTGGGGTGCTGCTTTGCAAAGGAGACCTTGTCTCCCGGGACCGCACTTGCATCCCCGCCGCGTACTCGCTGCTCTCACGAACCGCTGGTTTCTCCCCCTCCCTCCCATCACACCTGCCTCCCTCCCATCACGCCTGCCTCCCTCCCATCACACCTGCCTCCCCCGGCAGCGCCGGGCACGGGATGAGTAACAGGCAGCTTGTGACTGTCAGCTCCTTCAGCAACGCGAGCGGGACTGAAAACTGCCCAGCAAAAGAAACATACAGAGGATTCTCATTTTGCTGTCTCAGTGGAGGCTCGGCTCAAGGGACGGGCTGGAAAGAGGTCTAGTGGAAATAAGACTTGCCTTTTAAGAGAGAGCGTTAGAGAAATCCAGCTGTGTTGTGGGACTGCTGGAAGCCTCCCCGAACAAGTGTGGGGAACTTGTAGTGGTTTTTGAGGCATATTGCTATTGTCTATTTTGTTGAACATATTTCTTTGTTTTTATGAACTTTAAGGAGCACTGAGAACACAATGTGCCATAGGGAGAAGACTTACAGAAAGACTTGATTTGAAAATGGAATGATTTTAAAATTTCTTCTCCTACAATACTTTCTAAAATATTCCTACTCTGAAGCACACTTGATTTTTTCTGCCTGGTGTATACACCCCTGGCTCTTACCCGGCTCTGATATACTACTCAGTGCTTTAGTTGATTTACTCTCATCATTGATAAAAGTACTGTAAAAACACACTTTTAAATAAATGACGCAGTGGAAAGTTGTTGAGGTAGGGGTTTGGTAAGAAATACAGGTGGAATTTTTCAGGTTTAGAGGCAGCTTTTGGTCTCACTTTCTTGAAGAGGAAGCGCTTTTGAATGGCTCTTGTGAAATATGCTGATGGTCTGAGCATCCACATCACCAACTCCCCATGACAATTGCCACTGATTGACCACTTGCTGGCTGTCTCCACTGCAGCCCAGGAATGGATGAGTCATGGAAACAGAATTCCCCTTCACCCTGGCTGCCTCCCAGGCCCTCTGGGGGACTGCGCTGACAATAGAGGAGGAAAGTCAGCACTGCTTTTTTCGACACTGTGAATCATTGATCAAACAAAACTCTTCTGCTTCCATGGACTTGATATCATGGCAACGTTTTTCACGAGTGTTACCTGAACAACTTAATACTAAGAGAACAATTTCAAATAGTGCTGGGCACATTATTTTGTGTAGAAAATTGATTCTGTGCTACTTCAGGCCAGAAAAAAAAAAGTACCATGTTTGCTAGAAGCTTTATCAGAAGATGCTGAAAACGATTGCCACGCTTAGGTGCAGCAGTATTTAAATACTGGTTTTCATTTTAAACTTATTTTCTGACATAGGGTTTGGTTGTATTTTAATAATTTCTAAACGGAACAACCCTCTTGGGGAAAAAAAAAAGAGACAATAAAAGAGAAGGAAATGAACAGATTAAGCCCTGGGTGCTTCCCTGAATAGAGAATTACTACTTAGGTAGGGAAGCAGGTTCTGTTCGATGAAGAAACTCAATTATTTTTATTTGAGTTCTGCCTGGAACATTACTCAGTATTCACACAACTCTGCTGCTGCAGCTCAGATATAAATACCAATGAACCCATACAGTGAGGTATTCAGAATTTCCCTCGAGGTATTCTCAAGTGAAAAAAAAAAAAACCATTAAAAAGTGTAAAGGAATTTTTGTCTTGACACCAGATGTATACTGGGACAAAGAAGTGCAAGTCCTGCCTTAATGCAAGCCCTTTGCCTTGAAAGGAGCTTTTTGGGTTTTGCCAGCCCTGCCCACTCAGCGCACACGGCCCTAGCGCAGCCGTCCCGAGGCAGGGCTGGTGACTGGGGGGGGTCCGTGCAGGTGGGTCAGGCCAGCGCCTCCCTCTCTCCCTCCTTCCCTGCCCTTCCCTGCCCGTGCCATCCATGCACACCAGGAATAGTCCTGTCCTCCCCTCCAAGGTGCTCGCCAGGACCTTTCCTGCAAAATTCCCACTTCTCAGGGAGTAGCAGTGCGATGGGTGGATGTGGTTCCGACAACTGGGTGTAATCCCTTTGGTGCTGGAGTTTGTCCTGGCTTCTGTGCTGGGATCCAAAGCACCACTGGGGTGCTGTCTGTGACTCAGTGCCAATTGGAGGTTTCCAGCTCACATGCCTGTGATGTGAGGTTGCATTGACGCACTTGGATTAAACAACGGGGCATGGGAATGAGAGCTGTAATAGGAATTGTACCTTGCGTCTGGCATCAAAGCCATAAACAGAGCTTACTAGAGAGCTCTCAGTGCAGACAACCCCATCACTCCTGCTTTTCAAATGGGGTTTCAAACCCTGCTAGTTTTCCCTTGCGGGAAATGCATCCCTACCTGCACACTGGAGATAACTTTAGCTGCAGGCGCTGGGAGAAGTGTCAGCACAGTGGTGCTGTGCTTATGCCCGTCAACTGTAATGGGAGGGTCTGGTGACACCTCAGCCATTGCCCCACTTCTTCCTGAACTGGGGTTTTGGGAGCTGTGCCACTCCATGCACCAGGGCACAAAGAGTCCTTGCAGGCCCCAGTCTCCTGGTGGGAGGATGGCCCAAGAGCTGGCTGTGTCTGTCAGGAGTGCTGCTCCCTGTGCTGGTGCCAGGTGGGGCTGGCAGCAGCACACCCCTTCCCCAGGCTGCTCTCATCATCCTCCCCCCAGCGCCAGCCAGGACATCGGGAACAGGATGTCCTGGGTGTTGGTAACCACGCTGCCTCTCACTGCTTGTGATTCTGTGCTGCTGCAGAGGCTGCAGCTGCTGGGACAGGGAGGTGTCAGAGCACGGCCAGGGACTCCCTGGCTTTCATCAGGGTGAGCAGCCTGGTCTGCCTCAGCAGCCATACACATTCTGCCTTGCTTTTCCTTTCCAAAACAATCTTATCTGGGAGGAAAGTGGAGCTTCTGCCCCAGCCACAGACAGGGATGTACTGGATTGGACCAACAGGCCATCTAATCTGTGGATCTTCATTCAGCCAAGCTGGGTGCTTCTCAAGGAGACCTTAAGCCTCCCTGGAGCTGTGCTGTGTTATCCCATGGGGAGTGCTGGGAAAACAGTGCCTTAACCTGGAGGAGTTGAAGAAAGGGCAATGCAGAAGTAACGATGCCCTGGAAACCCTTCTGGTGGAAAGGGCCACAGTTTTGCAATGCTGCCCTTTGACAGGGCGTTACCCACATTTCCCAGCCTGGCAGATTTAGACTGCATCACTGGTCCTTCCTGAGGTCACATCTTAAACCCTCTCAGAGACAGCAGCCACTGCAGAAGCCCAGTGCATTTGTTCAAGGGATCATCTCCTTTGGGGCACATGATGCCCGTGTCCCTCCAGGAAATAGTCCTATGGCTCATAGGTTTCTGGGTGCAGTTTAGGGTGTTGGTTGCTTCCCATAAAAAACTGAATGGCCCACAATTGGCTGTAATGAGCGTCTGACTCTCCCTGCTGAACTGTCACAGCAACTGGCAGCAGGAGTGTGTGCTGGAGCACCCTTGCTGGAAAAGGGAATGTCTCTGTAGGGGCAATGGGACACACTGGGATGCTGGAAACCCCTGCCAGGTATGATCTGAATTTGCTGGTTTTCCAGTGCTATTTCTGAAGCCAAATTTTGGAGACATTCAAGGTCCGTGGATGGGAAAAGTCTGGTTCCCTGGATGAGGGAAACACTGAAAATTATTTCTGGCAGTGCCACCTGACTGGTGTTCACCTGACAGGTGAACCTGATAGTTTCTTATTGCAGGAATGGAATGGATTTGTTAATTGCTTTTTGGGTTATCCGGAGCCTTGGATAGGTTTTTCTTTACTCAAGAGAAAAAGTAAATCCATACAGTTCCTCTACAGCACTGACCAGCTGAGCTGAGCTGGGAGAAGTTCCTGTGAAGGATGCTGTGAACTGGTGGGAGACAGGGCTGGAGTCAGGCTTTGCTCTACACAGTGGTGGGGACCGGTCTGAAAAATGGATCAAATAATACCCAACTCCACAAAGCACTTCAGAATCATGTCGTGGTTTTGATTAGGTTTGTAACTCCTCATGTAGGCCAAACTTACAGATAAACTTTAGAAAGTGAGAGAAGATCTGCAAGTGTTAAAACATTTTAACACAAAAGGGTACTCAGGTTTGAATTGGATCAAATTCTTGTTTCATTCTAGGAATCACTGAAGTTAAGGAAGAAGAAAAAAAACAACTAAGAAGAACCCACTGTGACAGTACTTTGCAAAACCCCAGAAGTAACAGAAAATACCTGGTAATATGTTGTGAAAAAAGCTCAGTTTTATTTTCAGATAACTAGAAGAAGATCTGAACACAGCTAGTAACTCGTGGGTAGATCTGTAACCTCCTGCGAATAGTAACCACATTAACAGCACTTAGAGTAACTGCAGAGCCCCAGACCAGAGCTGAGATACCACTTACACCCTATCTATATTTTATTTCAAGTGCAAGTGGTGCTTGGCTAGGGTTTGGCTGTGGCAGCTCCACAGCAGAGGTGCAAATCTGCTTGGATGCACTGCTTTGCATTTAGCAGTTTGGAAGGCACTGGAACTGATTACAGCTGCCTGGTCTGCATGTGTGTAAGCTGCATATAAGCTGTGTTTTTGATGAGAGTACGCTTCTTGTTAAGATAGGCTTAAACTGAAAGCGTGTGGAGAAAAGGAACTCAAGAGGGTTCCTGGTCGTGTTTCTGCAGCTTGTCTGTTTGAATCAGCAGCTTGTGATGCTTAACGTAAACAAATTGCAAAATGAAATAACCTTGATTTCAGGATTGAACTGGATATCTGAGATAGGAACAAATGCCCAAGAGCCTCTGATGTTGCACCATTTTTCAGAAGTAGCAGGGTCATGCCTGCCTGTCATAGACTGATTGAAGTGACTGGCACAAAACAAGATCAATTTTTTGGCGTGGGTGGCCTATGTGGAGCATGTGGCACCTGCCATGACCACGTGGCTGCACAGCCCTCACCCAGACCCACAGTATCTCCTGTAATGTGGATCTTTGCTCCACTTGTCTCCACACCAGGAGAGATCTCCTTTCCCTGAGGTGCCCCTCTCTGCTTGCAGCTGGGACCCCAAAGAGGCAGTGCTGGTGGGGGGAATCAAACCAGACCCTCCCAGCCCCTGTGTGTTCCTGTCCTGCCTCATGCTCCTTCAGAAACTGTTAATCATCCTGAACTACTTACTGGTTTTGTGATCTTAAACAGGGCTTGAACTCAGCTTTCTAGAGGTGAAAGCACAATGTCTTACTGTAACTCATTTTGCCAGCCAATCCTATCCTGAACCCAACAATATTTTAATCTCAAAATCCAACCTCAAAACCCACAGCATTTTCAGTTACTGTATTTCACCACCACACAGCTGAAAACAGCTCTTTTTTTTTCAACCACCCTTGTTTTTCTAAAGTGAATCACAAACCCTGGAGCTTAACAGACAGAAAAGACCTAGAGACCAATCTCTCTCACTGTCCTGGTGTTTATAAGTAATAATGTAATTAGAGTAAGAAAGTATTTATCCACAGTCACATAGGTATAACAGAGTTAGAAGATTCAGCCATCCCATCACTAAGCCAGTTAGTTCATCTTAAAGAAGCCAAAAGGCATTGTTGGCTACAAAATATTTGTGGTGGTATAGCTATTAGTCAGTCATTTTTTTAATTTGCCCAGGGAAGCCCTTACCTTTTCCCTGGAAGGCAATTTGACACTCTTCTAGGTTTAGTCCTGCTGAGTGGTCTGCTGCTCACTTTACTGCTGTTTTCTGCTGTGCCTCCTCGAATAACACCAAAGAAAAATTAACAATAATGCAACTCTGGTTCTCAGTGGGTTTCCCCATCAGAAAAATGTTAACCATCAGGGTGCTCAATGCAGCACCCATGAATAGTGTTTAGCCCTTCCAGGGAAATCTGGTCTGTTTTAGTCACTCCAGTTAATTGGTGAGAAAACTGGGACATCTGAATTTATGCTCTCATAGAAAGGCTACAGGATAGCCAAGAGATAGAGCTGGATCTTCAGGCTGTCATTCCCCAGCAATAGCTACCTTTCTTCCCATGGTGTTTACACCTTGGGAGAATCAATGGGCATTTCACAACCTGAGAAGGTGTTTACAGTTCCCAGCCTCTGCTTACAGATGTGCTGGGATAATGGCTCCTGGTATGTGTTTGGCACTTGTGCTGATGAAGGGGCTGGAAGGAAACCCTCAATCCTGGAGGCCTGGTCTCACTGACCAGGTTTCATTGGCACCAAAGGAAATCTGATCTACTTCAGATTTAAAAACATTTATCCAGCAGCAGAAGCCTGGCCCTCAAGACCAACTGATGCTTAGGTAAAACATGAGGGTAAGTGCAGATGTGTCAGAACTGTGTAAAAATTTGGTCAGAGTTGGAAAAAATTTCAGGTGATCACCGGTGTCCAAGGTGAGGCCAGTACACGTCGGTCCTTGCATCAGGCATTGCCCAAAGCTGGTATCAGCAGTGTCTTGTGCCTGGGGCTTACCCTGGTGAGGCCAACCCTGAGCTTCCCATTGCCCCTCTCCGGGGGTCTCTCGAGGGTGGGACACATCCAGCACCGGGCAAGTGTTGCAATCAAGCTCTCAATGGGAGCTGATTACCCTCAGTCATGTCTGGGAGGGAGGGAGGGACGCGCTTTGTGTCTTGATCAACGTCATGCATCTTTCTATATGGGGGTTTGCAAAATTAGGCTTCATAAGCCTCCCCCAGCCCCTTCCCTGAAAGCTACACCCACATTTTCTCATGGATGACTCATTGTTAAAACAAAATGTTTCTTCAGCTAGAGTTTTTCTGTGCTATGTATTAGAAACAGCTGAACATCTGCCCTGACATCAGGCTTCTCGGGTGACGGGGAGAGCACGCCTCAGTATGCTGGTACATGAACTCGCACACATGTGTACATGTGCTTTGTATATTCTTGAGTTTCTATTTTGCCCTTTCCACTCCTTTTCCTTTCAGTTTCTTTCATTTGTTGCATTTGGTTTTGATTTTTTTTTAATTTATGCCTCTCCACCTCTGTTCTATGTGTGTAGACTGCAGAGCCACAAACACTCGCATTCTTCATCCAAAATGACAGTATGAAGAGAAATATAAAATGACCTCATCCATTCTTTCATGGATAAACAGAAAAAGATGATGGAGTTCTTTCACATGATACAAGAAAAGAGAGTTAAAACAGATCAGCTTAAATTAAACAAAGGAAAACATTAGATGAAATAACAGGAAAAGCATCCTCAGTCTGTCAGATTGAGGAATAATTTGTTTCTCAAGGGCAGTGGCTGAACTGGACAGTTTGCACATGATTTTTTTGGGAGTGATAATGCTTCTCTGTCCCTAGAGTGAGGTGTGTCTTCATCACTTTGATGTGTGCAACTCTGAAATCAGCAACATGGGAAACCACGGGGGCAGAGATGTCAGAAATTGTAAGAGGTTTCCTGAGGTGATAAAAAGGCCACCTGGGAGGTGGTTGTGAAGGAAAATTCCAATGACTGTGTGCAATATTTTGAAGAAACAAAAGAAGAAGCTTGAGGCTAAGATGCATTCACGTGGGAAGGTTGCTTGCCTTTAGGTTATCCCCCACTGGAGGATTCTCTGTAGAAGTGCGACATTCGGACCCTTTTCAAAAGTTACACTTTAGAGTTAAAATGAAGAGTATGGAAGTGGGAAAAAACAAAAGCACATATTTGGGCACACGTCCTGCAAGGAAATCCAGCGAGGCTGGGGAAGTGGTAAAGGTCAGGAGGGGCAAACCCAGAGCTCAGCAGCCGTTTGGCCCGAAGGAGCTCAGGCACCGGCCTTGCGACACGACGCTGGCGCGGGGCACGGATCCGCTCAAGCCCTGCCGCTGCTGTCCCACGGCTGCGGGCTGTCCTGGGGGCTGTGCTTGGCGGGCACAGGGAAGCATGGACCGTCCACCACATCCCGACCCCAACTGCCCAGCCACCCCTGCCCTGCTCTCCTGCATGCAGCACGGTGGAGAAACAGCCTTAATGAGCTGGCTGTGGTTGGGAGTGCTTTGGCTGTGGGCTGTGCAGGGCAGGAGCAGCCCTTCTTCGCCTCCTGATCAGCTGCAAGCAACCGCTCAGGGCAATTAACAACTCAACAGGCTGAACAGGTAGGGCGAGCATGGTGGCAGAGCAAGTTCCCCTCACACTCCACTACCCACAGTACCCCAGCTGAAGTCTCTACTTGAGTCAAAGTGTGTTAGGTGTGGTATATGAGTTGTGCTTGAAAAGCTTAATGAATTCAAGGGTACAGCCTCAACTAGCAGCTAACAGCAATAAATGAGCCTTGGGGCGAGCCAAGCCAACTTTCACTCAAGATGATAGAGGATGGCCTTTTGGCTTCAGTGGGAACAGGATGAGGTCCCTCATAGCCAGCCAAGGAGAGATTAATCTAATGATGTCATGGTGCTTGTAAGTGCCTGCTCAGCCTTAATTCTGCTCTGACATTGGGAGCATGTATCACAGCACAGTCTGTAATTATGTGATCACATACCGCTTGCTCTGTGAGACGCCCGCCCCATCTGAGGTGTAGGATGGGAGGTAAGGGCAGAAAGGTTTTCTCCAGCCCCTATGACATTGTCCCATATCCCAGAGCAATGCTCTGCAACAGGCTTCCTGCAGGGTCTTGGGCTAGAAAAGGCTCAGCGTGCATGTGGCAGGGACTGAGTTATGGTTTCACCAGCATCATAAGCCTGGCTTTTTCTAAGCAGAGGAACTTGGATTTTCATTCTTTTTGAGCTCTGAGCATAGCTTTATGCTATGGGTTGTCAGCAGCAATGGTGGCTTTAGGCCTAAACTGCCTATACAGCCTATCCAGATCCTTGCTGCAGGAGGTTTGAAAATCCCTTGGCTGAGGCACGGAGGCACACCTATCTTCTGGCAAGAGCAGACAGCATTGCTGTTGGCAGCAGTACCACTTAAAACCAAAGGTTTTATCTCCCTGATCTGACACCACAAGCTCACTCTGCTTCTGGACGTCTTTCCAATCTCATGATCTACTTCTTTTAACACGTTCCAGAGGCTCTGCTGGCCTGGCTTCCAGCATCCCCATAACTGATAGCTAAAGGGCTGGCTGAAGATCCTTGTGCCCACTGACAAATGGGAGTGAATGGAATGAATGGAGAAAGGGTGTGGAAGGAAATCCTGAAGCAGTGAAAAATGAAAGATGAGAACTTAGTGAGTGAGCTTAGAAGGTGAAAGACACATGTGACCTTGGTAATGTCAGGAAGCACAAGGAGAGCTGCAGAGGAGAAAGGAGCTGCAAAGAATCTAAAGGGTCATAAGGAAAAAGAACATCCAGAGCAGAAAGAAAGGTCAGGGGATGAGAATAAACAAGGAGGAAAAACAGATGAAAGAAAACAAAACAGAGAAAACAAAGAAACTAGCTCAATCTGGAGGCGAAAGCAGGAACGACCACACAGTACAGCACTAACAAGCAAGCCTGTGGATGAGTTTCCCCTGCCCTGCTTCATGTCTGGGCTCCAGAGGCTCACCCTTGTGGGACTTTGGCATTGTCCTGCAGGGACTGATCAAGAAGGGACAAGGTGTGATAGCCGCATCGTGCTACAGACAAGCCACTGTCACTGCTCCTGGTGGGGCTCCCTGGCCTTTCTGGCATTCCCTTCTCATCCCAGCAGCCCTTAATTCAGTGCACTTTCACTGGTGTTTGTGTCACGTAGGTACATCAGGCGTTGCAGCTCCGTCACTTGTTGACTGGGATCTCTCTGTAGGAGACACTGTAAACACACTGAGGGCCAACGTGCTGGCTTGGTGCTGAGACCCCCTGAAAGAAAAATACTTCGAGATATAAAAGGAACAAACGTAAAAACCCAAATTTGGTCTCCTGCAAGGGTGTCTGGGCTACGAAATATGTCACAAGAGCATCTTCCTCCTCAGTGAATCTTCTTTACGCCCGAGTTTTATCTAATGCAGGGATGGAGTAATCCCACTGATGTCACTGGGCTGACGCCGGTGTAGAACCAGCGCGTGTGTCTGGTGAAATAGGTCAGAGCTGTGTACTTGGAGGCACAGCTGCTGAGTTCACTGATAAAAACCAGCTTCTGCAGCTGAGCTGCACTCCTCTCCAGGCACAGCTTGGGGCTGGGGGCTGGCCTGGTTTCCTCTAGCACCCCTCTCCACCCAGGCAAGCAAGTTTCCACAAGTCTTTGGCAGAAAAATATCTGTTTTGTTGAAAAATACCAATGTTGCTCCACATTTCCTAAAATGTAAAAGCAAGACGAAGAACTATGTTCCTGGTGTTGTAAGAACTGCATCAAAATTTTTTAGTTTGTTGAACGGAATAAAGCAGCTGAGGACTTGGTGTGGTAAAAGTTGTGACCATTGATCAGCTGCTTGATTTCACACCCTATTTTTTGTACTGAAGTGCAAGAGATTATTATTATTCTGATCCCATGTGGGTACTTGACTTCTTACAAAAGCTTTCCATTGGAGATGTGAAATGAAGTGTTGTCCTTGGAGCCATGTTAATGCCCAAGCTAGGCCTACTCTGCCATTACACAGAGGGTAATTCTGTGTAGTCATTGTGCTGCTGGTGTCGAGCATATTGCTTTGGGATTTCTGGGGTCATGTAAGCTGCTAATAAACAACACATGTCTTTCCTACGGATGGATCGCTTTACTTCACACAACAGTGCCACTGAAATCCACCCCACACTCATCACACCTAATCTTTTCTCGGAAGCAAATATTGAAAGAGAAAAAAACCCCAACACACCAACCATGAAATAAGGAAGTAAGAAAAGTGACGTCCCAGGAACTTGGCAGAGCCCCGCATCTCCCGTGTGAGGAACTGGGCAGCTGACTTCCAGCATCCCAGGTGATGTAATGTTGGTTTAACGGCGAACACACCTCTGTGTGCTAATGAACAGAGCAGGCTGAGGCAAGTAACTGCACAGACAGCTCTGGAAGCCGCTAGCAAGAAATGCACCTTGGTGTATGTGTGTGAAGCAGCCACCACACACTCCCCGTGCCGGGAAGGAATGCTCTGCTTTCCGAACCGAAGGCACTCTGTTTTGCCTGTGGGCTATGCGGAAATTTGAGAAGGTGGAAGCAAGAAGCAACTTGTTCTGTCAGGGAGGAAAAGCACTCTGCAGCTATTTACACTGCACACTGCAGCTTTTAAACGAGGTGGCCGGAGTGCCTGCAATGGTTAAACCCCAACTTTCTTTCCACAGGGCTGTTCCTTGCCCTGCTGTGCTGCCCGCTAGCAGTTGGCTTTTGCCCCCATCCGTTGCAACAGGTTGATACGAGGTGGTTTGGATTTGGTGATTCTTGTCCGAGATCCCACGGTGGTTTTTTCAGTCTTGCAAGGCAGTGTGTTTTGTTCCAGCGGTCTCTCGGAGGCATGACGAGGGAAACTGTTTCCTGTTTGTGTGTCTCTGATGGACGTAACAGCCACTTTTACTACACGTGAGGCATCGGGGGTTTTTGTTCCTTCTTTCTCCAACACTTTCTGGGTAATGTTTTCCGCATTTGGTCTCAACCCACAGTCTTTTTCTCAGAAAACTTAACAGAGTCACCTCAGCTATATTTCCATGGGTGAGTGGGTGTGTTTATACACACACATATGTGTGTTAAAAATATCCTGCTTAATTTGGGTACTATTAGAATACTCCATTATCTGGCACTAATCTAGTTGAGCCAAGCAGCAGTTTAAGCAGTGTAAAATGGGTCTAAACCTTCTCTTTGTATTCTGTCTGGAAGGAATTCATTGCTTTCATCCAGCTCTGGCTGGCAGGTTCTGGTGGTCTAAGGGGAACCAGCCCAAGGAGTTCCCCCAAGAGAGCCGCGATGAGAGGGCGCTGCTGCCAGCCTGGTGCCCCTGCGGAGAGAGAGGGGCTCTGGGCTGGGTGCCCTTCGGCTGCAGGGCTGCTGCTGCCTGCAGCTGGGGCAGATGCTGGCCCGCAGTGCCCAGCCCCGAGACGGAGAGAACACTGGCTGTCGATTCCTGCTCCTGCAGACGAATTTACATATAAAAGCCGAACGCGAGAGATAACTAACAGATAAGCCTGCCATTTTCCAGGTGCTGGAAAACCTGAGTGCCTTCTTTATACAAACACAGCTTTAAGTACTATTCACCTCGGGGTGTGGATGAGTTTATCTTGGTTGGGAATCCAAGGAAATGACTTTTAACCCCTAGCATTGTAATAGGTTGCCCAATGCATCTATATAAACATGATGCACACTTATAGTGTAATGATCCCTGGGGTTTATTAAATACCATAACAAGGACTTTCGGAAGGCAGCCAGATAGCCCGTTCCTCCAAGCTGTGTTATTAAGAAAGGCCAAACTCTTACAACAAAATGTTTTAAAGGTGTGTTGTTTTTATTTTGTTGGGTTTTTTTTTTAATTTTTTTAAAAACTAGCCTTGAATTATTTAGCATGCTCTCTAAGGGATTATTGTTTCATGCTCCTTTTCAGCATCTGAGATCTGAAGAGTCCCGTGAAACAGTCTCTGCAGGCAGCAGCCAGTTAACCCTTCTGTGTTTCCATTGGTGACCTGCAGCTCTGGAATGCTTCCTCCCTTCTCAAGCACCAGAACATTGCAGGCAGGAGCAGATTTCAAGTACAGGACTGAGCTGAAAAATGATTATGTACCAATACATGTGGCAAGGTCCTGCAAAATCTAAGCAGATGAAATCAACAGCAGGCCAAGCAAATTTAATTAAAGTCCACAGAGATTAACTCTAGAAAGCAGTACACCTGAATAAAAAAGAATTACAAGTTTTATGAAGCTACAAAATAGTATATATGACTTACAGTGTGTTAGCAAAGCTAGGGTTGAACCAGCATACAGTAAAAGAAAAACCAAACAAAAAGCTTCTGGTTCTCAATAAAGAAAAGATTCTGCAGTTTATTACATGGCTTGTCTGTGTTGGTGCTGCAGGGCTAGAAGAAATAAAAAGTAATAAAATCTGACTTTGTTTCTAATACCAGCAGATCCAAAGCTAAATATGCAAAGGCACAATTCTGTTTTGAAAGCTTGGACCATTTTTCCACAGCCTTTTCTCAGAGAAGATAACACACTCAGAATGAGGTGCAGAACTTTTACTGGAAAAAGTTCCCTTTTCAGAATATTTGGGGGAGATTCATGTATTGCCAAGCAGAAGTGGGAAAAAGCTAACTAGTCATCTACGCCTTCCCCAGGCCATGAACATGCTGTACCCAGCGTTGTGTCTCCTGGCGTCGCGCACGCGATGTGGCATGTCCCAGGGGAGTGGTGGGGACTAGGAACCCACATGCCTGCCCCGTCCTCCCACAGGTTGTCAGCTGCCATGGCCGTGCTGCCTGTTTCAGGCACTGCATGCCAGGGAAAACTGGGTGGGTGCCTCCAGCCCCAGGGGCTTGGCAGGCATCGCTGTGGGATGGGGATCCTGGATGGTGGACTGGCGTTCCTTGCGTTTGGTCAGGAAATAGAGCTCCCGGGCTTCAGATTCACCCCACCTGGCGAGGTTTTGCTGCCTTCTGGGAGGTGCTTTCTACAGGAGAGCACCCAGGATTCGCTAAGCTCTGGGTAACAGAGGCCGGCTCAGCAGCCATGGCACAGCGAGGCATTCCCGACGGCCAGGTTCCCCTTTCCTGCCTGCCTGGCAGGGGCCTGGGGCCCCATCCCAGCTGCCCTACAGGAGCACACGCGAGGAGACGCCTGCTCGGTTTGGATAAACCACCAAGCTGCAAAGATTTTAAAAAATTTACCCAGTTTGGCTAAGCCTTTGTGGATTAGCAAAACGGGCTGGAGAATTACCAGAAGTTGCTGCCCGTCATCGTGTCTGGTGCTTCCTGCTGGGGTCAGGAACACCAGCCGCCCTGCCTGGCTCACAGGAATTTCAGCAGTTTCACTTCCACACCCAGCCCACGGCAAAACACCAGTAACCAGCAACAAAAACTAACAGTTTGAAAAAAGAAAGAAGGGAGACATAAGTGTTTCATAATCCAGAAAGGATTTACCAGCAGAGGCTACAGGTGATGGAAAATGGACAGGCCCTGACGGGGGTTCAGTGTGAAAGGATCCTGTAGGCTGATGTTCCTGGGTATGGTTGGTAAAGGTGGAGACCAGGAACATGCCAAGGTTTGGAGGGAACAGGAGGGCTGCTCGTGTTTCCTTACAAACCCCTGGAGGGTCCAGCCCCACTCCCTGTGTGGGAGCCCTGTGTCTGTGGCAGATTTGCAGACCTGTCTGACCTCCCTTGCTGAGCCACAGCCCTGCCTTGCACCCTCCTGGGGCTCACAGCTTTGAGCCTGCTGCTGCCACCCTCCCGCAAGCCCCACGGAGCCCAGGGACAGCGGTGTGGCACAGGGGACAGCGGTGTGGCACACCAGCTGGTGCCTGAGGGGTGGGCATAGCCTGGGCCATGCACATCCCACACGGCCACAGGTGGATCTGCCTCTCCAGAGTGACCAACATCTGATGCATGAGTCCCAGCAATGTGAGGAAGCTGGGTGTGAGGCAGGGGCAGCCACGGTTTGACTTCACTCTCATCTGTGTATTTCTGCATCAGGCTTGACTGCTGTCAGCCTTTTCCCATCCATACAAACCCTGTACGTACACAAAATCTTATTAAGAAAGGATTGGTCTGAATGTTGACACATGTTTTGGGGGAGGGAAACCTTCATTTAGCTGAACTCCTTCATCCACCTCTAGTGCCTCCTCTGCCCGAAAGAAAAGGCTGTTCTCATTCACTTCTTTCACTGCAGTTAATTAGTAAGTCCGAGCTGGCCCGTCCTCTGGAGCTGGTAGCTCCTTTAATCTCTCTGTTGCTAGGGCATGCTGACATGCACCACTGGTACCAGTTCCAGCGTGATGTGGGGGATTGTGGAAAGAAAGGGGAAAGGGCTGATCAAACAGAGTCTGATTTAAAAAAAGAAAAAAAAAGAAAAGAGGCTCTTTTTGATGAGGCTGAGAAGTTTACAATGAGGGAAAGCACACGGTGAATGATAAGGCCTAAAGGAGCTCATTAAATTGAGGCAAGCTGAGCAGAGTTATCTTATTTCACTCTCTTTCTCCTGACACCCCCATGATGGAGAATTCTTTTATTGAAGTGGGGGCGGGAAGGATAATTTCCTTGCAAAATGTTTGATAGAAATAAATGTATAACTGTTTTCCTAGAAGTTTTTTAAAATCAACCCTTTAAACATCTGTAAAGCAAACTGGAGCCTCAGCAAAGGGTGCTGCTTGAGAGAAGTGTAGGCTCCAAGTGAAAGAGGTCCCACAGCCCATTATTGTTTCTTCCTCTCCGCTCATCCAGCCTTCTGCGAAATAGCAAGATAGAAGTTAAGTAGGACACATGGACTTCAGGGATATCAGACGCCAAGTGTGAATGCAAATGTGAAATGTTTGCCTTGGAAGTAGTTTTGCTTACTTCATTTGATCTGCCTTTACAAAACCAGGGCGAGCATGTGATTTGAGAAGATTCATGTATAGAAATAAAGTGCTGCCTGGCTAAACCTCACACAGTTATTTCCTTGGGATCTCTGGGAAGTGCCTTTCCTCTGACTGTGGCCTGTGCTGGCTGCCTCAGGAGCAAAGAATCCCACCACAGCATGTCTCAGTGAGTGAAGATAAATTGAAGAGCTCGAGAATGTAGGAGGCTGTAGGCTCGTAGGGAGGCTTCCTTGGTCTGTGCTCAGCGGAGGAAACCAGGGTAAGGCTTAATCCCTTGCTGGCAATGCAGTGGGAGAGTGCAGGGCTCACTGGACAGTGCATTATTTCCTTCAATCTGAAAATTAGCCAGATTGCTTATCAGTGTATTATTTCCTTCAAGCTGAAAACTAGCCAGATTGCTTACCAGAGCTCCATTTTGAGAGTCTGCATAAATGATGGACCACAAAACAGAAGTGAGCACCTGCCCCATGCAGCATCTTACTCACAGAGTCATGAGACGAGCACTCACTTTCTTGTGGGGACAGAAAGGGGTGGTGTGACAGCGGCCGTGCCAGCCAGCACAGCTCTGGGCACTGGGGTGGGGCACCAGTGGCAAACAGCATGTTGTCTCTGCAACACTCCACCAGACCTAGCACAAATTTTTTAAGGACTTTTGATAGTTTCCCTTGATCCTTCCTTTTGTGGACCCTAAAGGAGGCTCTGGAAAGCCACCTCACAGGCCTTATTAAAAAGCAATCCATTATTGTAAATAAATATTTTAGCCTCCCTTGCCTGGAGGTCTTTCTCCCTACCTTAATACTTCCCTCTGGCCAAGAATTCCACTCTTGCTATGCAGGTGATGACATGGACTGCTCACTTGTACTGCAAGGGATAAAGTTAGCTATTTCCAAAGATAAGAGCAGCCTTTAAATGTGCAAATATGTTTTTATTAATATCTCCTACTTTGAGTAGTTTCCCCTCCCCTCCAGCCATAGGAGCACACAGGGACCCTTGCTGCATTGGAGAGTGCTGGATTTACACATGGCAGCTCAGTCTTAGTACAGCTTTACTGGTTTAATCTCTTTCAGGTATCAGCCCATCCTTCTGCAGGCTGTTTTAAGACAATCCCTTTTTTCTGTTGAGGGATTTCTTCTTAAGAGGGATCAGGTGCTTGGCATCTAGCACATCCCCCACTCTCATTTCCCCATCCTCCAGTCTTTCCATCTCAAATTTCATCAGCAGGACTCTACCCAAAGGTAAGATGAGACAGGGTGGGGTGGGATGTCACTGTTACCCCTTACTTTGCTGGGCTGACCCACGTTAGCAAACAGGCTGGTTTTGCTTATATAATCTGAATCAGTAAATGCATTCCTCACATGAACACAGGTTTAGCTAATGGGACATACTGGTAAGGAGAAATGTTTTAAGGACCTTTCATTAAACTTGGTGTCATATACTCATGTGTGTATGGGCACACAAATGGTAGCATGCTGCTCCTTCATTCACCCCACACATCTCCACTCATTTGGGGTCTCATGCAGAGCAGGCAAATGCAAGTTCAATGAGGCTTTGTTTGCTTAATGGATTTGTGAAATGGAGATGGAAAGATAGGCCATTGTAGTCTTCTGTCAGTCTTATCCATTACTCTATAGCACTGTCTGGTTTAATTCACTTGATACTAATTTTGTACCTGGTGTTAACAGTGGTAACTTGTGCAGGACAGTGGAAAACTTGTGTGTTGTTTGGGTTATTTAATGCCTACGTTTGTCAGCTTGACAACACCCTTCTCTCTCTTCTTTCCAAGCATGGTGGTTTTTTACTTGTTTCTTGACAAATAGTCTCCAACAATTCTTTATAAAAACTGGAATCGTTGCTGTCATGCTCTCTTGCATTTTAGATACATGAAGTGCCTCTGTGTATCAGGGTCTTTACACAAGAGTCACACAGGATTTACGCATATTGACATGGGGAAGAACTAAGACAAGTCAAAACAAGATCCAGTGGCTGAAAGCACACCAAATTCACACCAGAAAGCACATTAAAGGTGGCTGAACAGGGAATATTGTGCTAATGGTGCAATTTGTCCAGGCTGAGAAGGAGAGGGAATTTTTCTATCATGGAAAATTTTCATTATAAGATTGGATAAGGACTCTGTTAGAAGAGGGCAACACAGCCCTTAGGTTTGCTACTTCTAGTGTTAACCTGTAACAAACCATAAATATTGTGTAAGTTTCCGTGTACTGCAGTTTATCAGCAGGGTGTTCTGTTACTTGATTTATGATCTGGGTTGCTTTGGTTTAACAGCAGTTGGTAGCAGTGAACATGTCCTGCAGTAGGGTCTGGGTGGTGCCTGGGGTCTGAGGCATAACTAAAACCCATGCAAGGCTTTCTTCTCTCTGGCAACTGGCTGACACTGCAAAACACACAGGAACCCTAAAAACAAAAGCAGCATAATGGGAAGGAAGGCGACTCACAGCTAGGCAAGGGGCCAGCTTTCTCTGCTTTTTCCTCTGAGTCTCCACTTCTGGAAGTCCCTGTTTGCCTGGCCTTACTATCAACTGATGTTTTAGCTGTTCATTTGTGGTGAATCATAACCAAAGGGAACCGAAGGACTATCTGAAATTCGCTTCCTCTTGGGCAACAGAAGGACCACCAGCTGAACTCCTTCCCCTTTTGGCTGCTCATGCTGCTCCTTTGACAGAGCACCATTATAGCAGCGCAACACTGCTGTATTTACAGCGTTGGTGGTACTGCTTCGGCTTCCTTGAGCAAAGTATCTTTACTGGTGAGAAGAATATGTGACAGAGGAAGGTAACTTAGAGCTTCTGTGCAGGCATGACTTTAGTGGCATTACATTACTAGTGAATTCTAAGTTTTTCATATGTTTGAAAATAAAAACATATTCCCCACTCCATCAGCCTAGTCTGTTCTGTCTTCAAGCTTGGCAGGCCAGCTGAGGGAAGCCAGCAAAAAAAAAAGTACCCAAATGGGAAAAGATGATTTTCTAATGAGCAGCTGAGATGAACGTGAAGAATACTTCAGGCTGTAAACACTTCCAGCATTTGGGACTATGTAAAATTCTGATCTGGGTTAACAAATATCAATATTTACACTCATAACTTATGGTAAGGGCAGGAGGTTAAACAAAATTTGACCAGGAGACTGAATGTTCCCAGGTAGAGCTTAACAGTTGGTAAGAGATGGAAACAAAGATCAGGCCTCTGGTCTTTCCTAGACCAATAAAACCAGTAGTGATTCCATTAAAACCTCTTGCTCAGTAACTAAAGGCATGTAATTTTGGACCCTGGGCAAGGGAGAAGCTCTAGCTATGTAAAAAGCACCTTAGAGAGAACAGTAACAAGCATCAGCTATCCAAAAACTGGAGAGTTCTTAGGAGATATAACAGCAGATCCACTTTGTGAAATCATCAGCTCTTCTTTGATCTCAGCCTCAAGGAAATGAGCATGGAGAAGCTGGGCTAGATACATGACAACAAAATCACAAAGGTCACGCAGCAAAATGGGAGCCAATTAGCAAGAGACTTTAAATGACATTCACTTTTCCCATCACTGCTTCAGCAGCAAGAGGAAGATGATGGAAAACATGCTGCCCTTTGGGGAAGAAAGACTCCCGACAGTTCCTGGCTAGAGTGCCAGGGTGCTTCATACCTTTTTTGCATTTGTTATCGCTTCAGACAAATATTGCAATCTATGTCAACGACAGAGGGGGGTGAGATCACAAAACTTGAACAAAGGCTAGATCAGAAGATCCTTCAGATAGTGTTGAAGTCAGCTGGGCCAGATGAATTTCATCCTTGGGTAATTGCTACAGCCAGTTATTTAACCACAAAAGCTCTAGGCTAGCCTCGCCCAGCTCCTGGGATGTTTTATGAAGCCCAGAGATCATACTTGGAAGCCTGGAAAAGTGCAGACGTAGTTCCGGTCTTTAAAAGGGAAAAAAGGAGGAGCCAGGGATTACAGATTGTTCAGCTTGACTTCAATTCCCGGAAAAATACTGGAACAAACAATCAAACTTTGGTAAGCACCTAAAACAAAACAAAGAGATGAATAATGGCCAGCATAGATTTGTCAAAAACAAATTGTGTAAAACAGGTCAAATTTCCTTTCATGACAGAATAAAGAACCCTCATTGATAAGGGACAAGCAATAGTATTCCTGTATTTTGACGGTGGTGAGGCTTTTGACACAGCAGTAACATGATACTCCAAAGAAAATTTAATTAAGGAAATCTGTGATAGATGGAACTGGTCTGGGATGATGGAATGCTGATTGGAAAACTGCATGAAGAGAATAGTTATTAGCTATACTTTAAAAAGGGAAAAATGAATCAGGAAGAGGTGGTAGGAATCTATACTGGGTCAGTCTGATTTAAAGGGATTATGAACAGCTTGGACAATGGAATAGAAAATATTACATTCTTGGCTACCACAAATCTGGAAGGGTACTATGGGTAACCTGAAATATAAGTCTCCAATTAAAAATATTTAGACAAATGGCCTTAAAAATAGAATTAATTCCAGTAAGGACAGTTCTCAGTTTCTATGCTTGGGCATCACCAGGAATAATTAACCCTATTTATATAGGGCAGTGAATTTTTGTGTAAGTAGCAACACTGCATAAAAAGATCTGAGAGATGTTCCTGGTCACAATGCAAATACGAGTTAATTGCTAATGCGAAAAGGACGAGTGCTTTACTAGGATGAGTGCTTAGAGATGTACTCTACAAATAATCATTCTGCCCAGTTCTCTGTGAGCAGTTGGAGTGTGATGTCCAGCTTTGGGTGCTGTGCTCAAGATAAGGTCCAGAGGACAACTGGGGGAGAATCAGAGGTCTTGAAAAACAGAGCTAGGAGGGAAGAATGAACCAATTGACTTTCTTAAGTCTAGGTAAGACTGGGGCAAGATATGGTTACTGCTGTCAAATATGTGAAAGGTGGCAGGGAAGAAAAGGGGAATAAATTGTTCTCCATGTAGATGATGGATAGGACAAATAGTGAACTTAAACTACAGAAAAAGAGATTGGGATTGGATGTCAGAAGATGGCAAGCAGTAAGGATAATTACATAGAGAAGTATCTGAGGAGGGTGTGGAATCGCCATCCTGCTTTTAGGAAGAGGTTAGTCAGGCATTTGCCAAGTGTGACATCAGTATAATGATCCTGCCTTGGGACATGAATCTAGACTACGGGATCTTCTGAGATTCCTCCCAGCTGTATAAATCTCTGATTCTCTCCTGGCTGCTGGAGGAAGCTGATGTTGTGGAGCATTGCAAGTGTTCCATGTTTGTGGTTTGCAGTGCTCTCATTTGTGAGTGAGAGCCAAGAGCAGGAGCTATGTATGCTGCTTTCTGGTCCAGAGAAAAAAGGCTGCAATGACAGGTGAAGTCACCAATGACTCAGACGTCCTTGGATTTTGAGAATACAGTCCTGTATGTTTGACCTCTCATTTAAATGTCTCTGGTTCCTGCAAGGTGATGATATGTGACACTAACCTCGATTGATCCGTACAGAACTGTGTTAAGATGAAACTTTGTCACTCTGACTGTCCCTAGGATTGTATGTTATTGCAGCCTCCTGTAGAGCCAACCAGAGTAGCCTGTCCTTTATATAATTCAAGACTCTTGCTTCCATTTTGGTTGGAACCAGAGGCCAGTTCAGCCTGCAGCCCTGGCAGCAGTGGCACAGGCTGGCACTTGGAGCCCTAAAGCTTCCACAGTGTCAGATGCTGGGGAACAGAAATGTGAGAAACTGTTTTTTTATCTGGAGTCCCTGCAGGCCATTAGGGACAGAGCTTGCTAAAGATTATTTTATGCAAGCACTTACAGAAGTTTGTGTTTCTTTAGGAACTCAATGGAAGATAAATGCAAAAGGATACAAGCAGGAAGGACAGAAATATTCTTTTTTTTCTCAGTTTCCAAAGACAGCTTTTACAAACACTAGTATATAAATAGCAAAGAAAAAAAAAGGCTTCTTTTAAAGAGGTGGCTAACCCAAAGTTCCTTGAAAAAAATAGCAGAGAGCAAACACTGAAGTCCTTTATCTCTGTGTCATAATTTATAGCAGGTTTCCAATTGTGAAATCTCTCAGCGATGTGGGACAGATGTTATGGTGAGGAAAATAAAACAAACAGACAACAGGATGGGAAATGCATAGAAGACGAAATGACACCATGTTGTAATCCTTATGGGAAATCTCTATATGGCTTTCCAAAATACTGAGCTGGTGAGCAATTAGGAGAGAGATGAGCTATATAAACAGAGCCACTAGAGGTCTGTAACTGTTCCCATGCAGTTTCCACAGAAACTGTCAGTCTCAAGGGCAGGGAGGGGACTACTTCTGCCCACCATCTTCTAAATGATCCTTTTAATACTCTGTCCAGACCTATTTGTGTAAGAAATGGACAAAAATGGAGGTTTTCCAGTGCTCGTTCCGGTTCCTATGGCAGTAGATCAAAGGCAATAACAATACAGATTTAATTAATTCAGGAGAAGGAATTCCCACTTGCAGCGGTCTTAACCCAGCAGTGGAGGAAAGCTGTCAATCATAAGGGCAAAGGTGCTGAAACTGGCATGGATTTGTGGTTTGGTTTGGTTTTTTTTTCCTTCACACTAAGCAGTTCAGGAGGAGAGGGAAACAGTAAATATCACCTGAGCTTCAGAAAAAGTAGGGGTTCACATATAATCAGTTTATATATAACATATATATAAACATATAACAATTTATAACCATGTGTGAACCATCCAGCTACAGGACATCTGGACAATAACTGGGCCCGTAGTCTTGTCAAAAGAAACCTCTCTGAGGCAATTTTATTTCCTAGTCCAGGTCAAGTTTGGAGAACATCCCTTACTCCAAATGCCCATCCTCACGTCAAAGACCAGCAGCATCCTTTCAGGCAGCAAAACCTGACAAATGAAAAGTTGGGAAGGAACTCATCCCCACCTTCCAGCTTGGTGTAAATCACAGGAGCAGAAGGAATGAAATGATTAGGAAGAACCAAGAATTACTGACTTAGCCAAAGAGGAGTGCAGGCAAAAATTCTTGCACGGAGCTAACACCAAAAGAATGGAGAAAGGTCTTTTGGGAGACTGAGCAGGGAGCTGGCCACCAGGGCACTTGGGCTGCCTAGAATGCCTTAAAGACCAGAAGGAAAGAAGAGAGAGGAAGTTTGTTGATTTTACTTGAGCTAGATATTACCATTATAGTAATCTGATGCAAATCTACAATGGGAGATCTTAAGGAGGCCAGCAGAGAATGGAAAAGTAGAAAGAATGACTACTTTCCCATCAAAAATATATTGTCTGAGTGGGAATAGTATATGAGAAAAGACCACACAGGAAGGAAAATATTGTAGAATTCTGCTGATGTTAAATGAATTAATTTCTTCGAATAATGTCTTCAAAAAGATGATTTCTCTCAAACAAAGGTTCTAAAATAAACCTTCACTCATATCTGTGACAAAGCTCCCATTGCCTTCTCCTTTAAACAACTGCAGAATATCAAAGGTGAAGTCAGTTTAAGAATCTGTTATCCCTTTGCCCTGTACGCCCTCAGTTTCCTTTCCATATGCAGCTCATCTAACATGGCCTGAGCTTCTTTCTCAACAGGAGGGAAGTGACCCACATGACCCTTTGTGTGATTTCTGAAGCACTGAGCAACAGACAGCGCTGAGACAGCACCAGAGCCCTGCTGCAGCTGATTTTAGAGAAAACATGTTGAACCCTGTGGCCAGTGTGTAGTTTGGTGCAAGGCGCCCAATACTTCGAGGGTTGAATCTGCCTACCTAAAATTGCAATGAGGACATTTTTGCCTTGGGCAAAACAGGGATAGGGGCTCATACCCAACTAGGGCAATCTGGTGATTTGTCTACCACTCTGTCAAACCAACATTAATTAGAAAAATCAGATAAATAAGGACTCACTTAGATCCAATGGCTTGATCTGCTGAAGATACCTTAATACTATTTGTGGAAGTCCCCTGCACAAAATGATTTAGAACTTGTTTCCTAACTGCAGCCTGTTTTGTCTTTGAACTCCAGCTGACATCATCCCAATGGCACAAAACTTTGAGGCTCTGACATCCAAGAAAGGACCTTTACATTGCAACATCTTACAGCTGATCTTGTGGGATTTTCTGGAATCATGCATGTGATTCCCAGCACTACACACGGTAAACATTCTTACTACACAGAGAGCTCTGTGTGTCCATTCATTCAGACACACCATCTGTGTGAGCCCACACTGGGGCTCTTGCCAACCCATGTCTGTGTGTGTGGTTTCTCATCATGCGTGTTTTCACTGAAAGAGTAAAAAGTGAGGAAGAATGGGCCTTTCCATTTCTAGGAAGACCCTGAACCACCATGTTGTATATGAATCTAGAAAAAGGAAGTGCTCCCATTTGGAGGAGAATTTAGGTGCTCTGAAGAAAATGACCTCTTCATGCTGGCACAATTCAGTTTATCTGTTTAGTGGATATTGCCCCATTAAACCACTTGCAGCATGGCCAAGGTTAGGCTATATAAGGCCTAATTGCACTCCCTTATGAAACTTGGTAGAAAAATCCTTCACATGACTTTTTTTAGACTTTCAGAATTTTAGACTTTTTTTTTTCAGGTTTATCAGGTATCATATGTCCTTACATTATCTTGTGAGTTACATTTTTCAAGGTCTTTTACAGAGTTCAGTCCGTTTGGTAAAACATTACAAGAGCTTTCTCACGCCCTACTGGGTTACTAAAAAGGACCAGAAGTGGTCAGTCTGGTCTTCCATTAAGCACTGCCTCAGGCGGCAGGGGTTGGCAGAAGACCTGTCAAAGATCATTCTGGAGTCAGTGGGTCACACAGAGCCAATGTGAATGAGAGGACAGCACAAAAGCTGCCATCAGGTAGGACCCACATGGTGTAATAAAGGGAAATGGGGCAAGTCTCAGCCTCAAGGCATTTCCAGAAGGAGGTGAGGTGATGCCTGCTGGTGACATTGCTTTTGATACAGGAGATCTTAAAATTACTTATTTTAAAAGTGTAATTTTTGATATTTTATAGCCAGCAGGTCCTCTTGGCACAGAGGAGCCTCATCATTGCACTTTAGATGTTATTGAAGTTTGCCACTACAGTTCTAGGGAGAGTCCTTGGGCTGTTTGCTTCATAGCTGGAGTTTGGAGCCAAAATACTTACCGTAACCTGAGATTTAAAGGTTTTGCATGTTATTAAGAAAGCAAGCTGCAGCCTGCCCTCTTCCTCCGTCCTTTCTTCAGGGTGGCTAAAGTACTGCAAATACGACACATGCACACTGCCTTTCAGCTGACTTCACAAAAACATATCCACAATAGTGCAATTTTTATGTTCGTAACACATGTGAAAAGAATGTGTGAAGCCCATGAAAGTATGTAAAGGCTCGTGCTATTTCTGTGCTTAATGATAGTGAGATATGAGGCTGCCATATCACACTGAGGTGCGCAAAGTTCTGGCTCTCTGAGCCAGCCTTTAAGAAGAAGGCTGAAAAGCATTTGCCTCCTCTGTGCCATTTGTGTTGTCAGGAATGTGCTAAAACCAAATCCCTGTATTCTGGTAGTGATGACTGGAGTAGGCCCAGTCTCCACGTGAGTGAGATGAAGGCATTCTGCTCTTTGTGGTCCCTGATAATGAGGAAGTCTGTTATGGAGGGCTTGGATTTTTCTCAGGGACATAATTGGGAAGAGCCAGCTGACACCTACACTGTGAACTTCCATATACGTTAAAACATTGGGAATTCTTTTGATTTACCTTAAATTTGAATTTTCTGGGGAGGAAAAGAATAAAGGGTCCTGATACAATTTTATTTTTAATGCACAAGTGCAGTGTTTCAAGAAGTATTTTTCCCTGTGAGATAGCGATTAACTCTCAGGTAGATCATCAGCTTAGAATATCTTTTCTTGAAATCAGTGCTTTTCCTCTGCCCTTACCATACTCCTTTGCAACCCCAGAAAATGAAGGCTGGTACATTCCTGAAGGCTGCTCCAAAATAAACATCCAGCAATTGCCAACTTCTGCCTCAGCTGCATTAATGAACCCCTTTAAGCCACCAGTGCAATGCAGTAGGTGCTTACGAGAATGATATTCGGCCACGGTCTGTGCTCCAGATACTGGGTTGGTTGTGAATGAGGAAAGTTTCCAAAGCTGGGATAGCATTCCTGTTGCCACTTTCCATGCCAGCTGTCTCAAGGAGTTGTTACAAGAGGTGCTAATCAGGTGCTTGAGAACAGCATTCGGTCCCTCCTTCCCCTTGCCATGCTCTGGACATTGCTCCCAATGAGGAAAATGCTATTAAGAGTATTAGGTCATCTCGGCGCTCCCTGTTTTCTTGACTGATCCTCCCATAGCTTGCTCTGCTGATTCTCAGGTCCCAGTGCACTGGGGTTATGGCTGTGTACAAAATAAAGGCGGAGAAATGAGTGCTGCATCACAAAAGCGTATGACTGGACATTTTGTTTTGCCAGGCTGGTGAGACAATATGAATCATACTGTTCCTCCCACACAGAAATCCCCTTCTGCTATAGTTATGCCTTGCATACCTGATAGCTTAGTAATTGGCATAAAGAAACTTCTCTGCAAAGCTGGGGAAAACTGTATTTCCCAAGTGGCCAAATGCTACCCTCCTCAGCTTTGGTCTAATACTGACATCTCAGATATTGACACTGTGATAATCATCATGAGAAGTGCCAGTGGAAAATGATTGGATGCAAAAAGTGCAATTACCTCTCCCTTAGACAGCCAAGAATAACTGGAATGTCCTTTAATATTTTGGTTACCCCGCATGCTTACATGTGAACCTTGCTGGGAGAGTGGCAGCAGCATAACCAAAGCAGCAGAGCTTATGGGATTATTCAAACTCCCCTGCTGCTGCTTATGGGCTTGTTTGATCAGAGGGGTTCAACACAGCTCAATGTGGCTCAGGCCTGACATTCACATCTGTCTTTGCAGGTGAGTGAAGGCTCTCTGAAGCAGCCCAGGTGCTGGGAGGCTCAGAGTCCTCATGTTCCCAGAGTGGGTTCAAGCCACGCCAAACGAGCACCATTTTGTTTATTGCCTGGTGGAGGCTTTCCAGAGTCCACGTGCCATTGGTCACGTGTGAAACCCTGGCACAGGTCATCACTTTGGGCAAATGCCTGGCAGGGAACGGGACAGGGGGAACTGGGGAGAAGTCAGTGGCCTCTGATGGGTGGGCAGCCAGGAGCTGCCAGCCACTTTGTCCATGACTCACATGCATGTGTACACAGCAGAAGTTTCAGGTGCTGATCAGCAGTGCAATATGGGATAAAGAAGGAAATTCTGGCAGCATACGGGAGAGATTCAGGCTGTGAGGAGGTGGGAAGTCCTGTCTCAGGAAGATTTCTTGTATGCAAGCTACTACAATGGGAAACTGCCACTCTTTCTCTTGCTTGCCTGGGAATACAGGGGCTGTGAGTCCTGTAGTTCAAGTTTACAAGTTTAAAACACTGAATTCAATGCATTTTCATAGGGCAAGTCTAGCCCAGCAACCTCCAGGATGGTTTAACTGGGCCCAAAGCACTCATGAAGAACAGGAGGAGTATTTCTAACAGTTCCTTGAAGGCAGGTAAAGCAGTGAGGTTGGTGTGGCCACAGCCTCAGGTACTGAACAGGCTGGGGCTGCATGGGGACTGGTGGGAAGGGCAGCTGGTGGAGATGCTGGACACATCTGTCCAGAACCTGTGGATTTTCTTTCCCCCCACCCCTGGCACCGGCTCTGTTCTGCCATTGCCATCCTGGCCTGCTGTCCCTGAACTGCAGGCCCTGCTGCCAGCCCACCCCCATCCTGCCCTGAGAGCACCCGCCCAGCGCCCACCTCCTGGTGCCCACCGCTGCCAGCAGCGCCCGCCAGCTGCATCGTTTATTTTGGAGGCCCACACCAATTCCCTCCGCCCTCACGCCCCTCCGTTTACAGTATCGCAGCCGCTTCCAGCATGCGATAGCGCAGTGGCCGCCAGGTGACCCTGGCTTTGTGTAAATATTTTGCTTTCCCTGGAAGGAAGTGTGACATACATTTGGGGTGGAAGTTATCCGGAGGCTGTGGCCTCGGGAGCTGAACTGCTGGGAAGCCCTTGCTGCAGTGCTCTCAAGGTACCAGCACTGTCAAACACATTAGACACAGGGACTGTGCACCAGCAAGGGGCCAAACAGATTTGCCTCTCAGCGACACAGCAGCCGGGGGGCAGTGAGGAGTGAGGGTGCCCATGCTGCCCCGGCACAGCACAGTAAGGCACAGCATGGCCTGTCTGCCCTGGCACACCTCCCCATGGGCAGCTGAGCACTGGTATGAAAGAACATCGTGGCAGAGAGAGATGAGCAGGGGCGCTTTCCAAACATCCATGTGACTTCGGAGCAAAGACGCCATAAAAAAAATCACTACACGATGGTTTGTGTTTCTTAAACCATGTGGCCCTGTAAGCAGCCATGGGTACCGTGGCAGGTCCCAGTCTCTTGCTAATGGGCTTTGTCCTGCGCTGAGGACAGTCCCGTTTAAGGCCTGGATGGGTTTTAAAAGCTGCCTCCAGCTGAGGGGTGTTTGCTGTTGGTGACACTTGTGATCACCTGCCTAAGTCTGACTGTCTGTAGATATGCTTAAAAAGGAATAGTAATACAATGCTTAAAGGCAAATTGTACCAAGTAGCTAATGTCACATTTTACATCTGATAAATACTAATTAATGGTATTTAAAAGTACAAAAGGTGCTGAGAACTCATGCATTGGCTGGAGAGAAATAGATCTCCCATATTTAACCATAATCTTGCTGAATTATGCATTTGACTTGGCATAGCTGGTTACCCTGGAGTGGTGTCCGCTTGTTTGGCATCCCTCCCTGTCATACCGAGGTGCTGACTTCCCACAGGACAGCCCAGCAGCCTCCCCGGGGAATCAAAGAGCCTGATCATCCTGAATGGGCAAGCTGCACCAAGTCAAGGGTTTGGTTTTGGTAAGTATCCAGAAATTAAGGCTCCAACTTGTTGAGGATTTAGGCTTTGCCTAGGCCCCATCCTTATCAACTGCTGTGAGCTTAATTACCAACCTTCGTTTCTACAGACAGTCAAATTTGTTATGGAAAAAATGCATGTGTGTTCGATTCACTTGTGAAAGGCTTGACAGTAGATAATTTAAAATCAAATTACAGCCTGCCATTGAAACAAACCCAGAAAGTTCCATTTCACAGGACAATGCTCCTCATGCACTAAAATAAAAGCTGAAACAACTGCATGGTAATGCTCAGCCAGTCCACAAAACTGTAGGGAGGTACATTGACTTTTTAAGAAGATCCCCAGTGAATATTAAACAGACACTGACGTTCCTTGCACTACTGCCCGAGATCAGCACTTCACTGCCCACTACGTGCGGAGACATTTAAACAGCTCTTGCAGCAAATGCTGACACCATCATCCTGACTCCTGCCTGGCAGACCTCAGAAATGAGTCACAGAGGGGAATTAACCTGCTCCTTAGAACACACTGCCAGTGTGCTTAGCTGAAGAGCAGTGGAGAAGGAAGGAAATGAAATAAAAATTTTCAGAACTGGAAATTTTCGTTGTGTCATTTCATAATTAGAAATGAACACATACATATACACATACACACATGTGTATGTATGCATACAACCACATATACATGCAGGCCAAAGAAAGCAACAGGAAGCTGTTGCAACCAAAGTATGTGCCACACAATCCTAAGCAGGACGTTCTGTTCACAGTAGAACATAATGTAGTTCATGGAAGCTCAAGGATGAAGCAATAAAAGTTGTGTACTAGCCAGTTCAAGGTTACATAAAAGCATTAAGCTCCCTCTTGTTTAGAAGACATTGAAAAGTGATACATGAACAAAAAAGAAGTAATATCTTTAAATCTTGAAAAAGAATAGCTGTTTTACTCTGTAGGGATCTATGGGATCTTCCACTCTGAGGAAGATAAAAGACCTCCTTTTTCCCAGCTGGAAGGAAGAAAGCAGTGGAAGCTGCTTCAGGTGGAAGCAGTATGTATGTGATATTCCTCATGTGGTAAATGAAGAGTAGGCTGGCAAGCCTATGGGCTGCTCACCATCTCTATTTAACATTCAGAGTTGTGCTGTGGCACTGAGCACTGAGGCTGGGGGACATCATGGGGGCACACCTTAGCGTGGGTCAGGCTGCTCTTACATCTCTGTATTCAGGCTTATAACTGAAAGTCATGCCAAAGCTCTTTCCTCAGGACTTCAATTGACCTCCCAGCTCTTTGAAATCACCACCAGCAGCAAGTCAGCCACTGCCAGTGCCCTGCAAGGCACTTCTGTGCTTGCGTGAAGCAGGAGAGTTATGGAGAAGGATTTTTGGCTGCCACAGCCTTTGGGTGTGCTCTGCTATGCAGTGCATGTGCTGTGAGCTGCTGCTTCTCCTGAGAGCAGCCAGAAGGAAGGGGTCCTGGCATCACAAGGCTGAGAGACAGTCTGTGCCAGGCCAGCAAGGTGCCAGTCCATGAACTCACTGCCACTATGGATATGAAATGCTGGGAAAGGGCAAAGGAGCTCCCAGCCATTACAGACAGGCTCAGTTCCCTGCCCGGATGATGACAGACCAGTCTCCCATCACAGATTCTGTTTAACAACAGATTAACTGAATTCTTTTGAGCTTTTCTTGTGCTGAAAGGACGTTGCCCAAAGCAGCTGAAAAGACAGCCCACGTATCCAATACTAGCAGTTCTTTTTGATCCGCTTTTTCTTTGACATTGCCTGGGGTACCCTCCCCCCACAGCCTTGCAATGTAAATTCACTTTTTAATGCAATTGGCTTGGATTTGTGAGGAGTGTAAAGTGCCAGCCACCTAAAAGGCCAGTCAGAAGAGTAGCCATCTAAAAGACCAGCTGGCAGAGAAGTGATTTAACCTGAGAAAAAAAGGTGTTGAGACTAGTTTGATTATTTTGGGGGTGGAGGGTGAGGGGAGGTGGTAGTGTTGGCACAAAGAAAGAGCTCTGGACTCAGTAGAAACAGCTAATTCAGCCAAGCATCAAAACTGGTGCCAGCTCTAGATAAACTTTGGTGCTCCTCTTGCAGTTTTTATCCAGACTTGTCCCAGTCAGCACCAGGAACTGCCGACGGGTGCATCTCATCAATTAAAACAGGCTAGAAGAGACTTGTGCTGTGTTTCCTGTGTGTTTGCCTTGAACAAGGATGTATCTCACATCCAGAGCCCCACTTACCTGTGCCAGTTCCAAGAGCTGGCTTGGTATTTACACCATCCTAAATGGGCGCTGGGGCAGCCATCAGCCTGAGCAGGAGGAGGAAACCTGGTTCACAAGTGTTCATGTCTGGGGTTTTGACTCATTATAGATGGTGCAGTGGGGTGTGTGGGGTATGTGGTGTCCTGCGAGTTGCAGCTCTGGATGCAGCTTTCAGTGGTCACCACCATCTCTATGTAAATACCTGTGATGAAGCACATGGTTCACTTTCTAAGCCCAAAGCTGTCCCATAGAGAGACGTATATTTCAAGAAGAGGTGAAAAAGATACATGCAGCATGTGTTTCTGAGCTAGAAAACATGAAAAGTCATGCCCAGCAAGAAAACACAGCTGAGAGGTAGCTGGGAGGGCTCTGTCTTTTCAATCTCTGTGTCTATCAACAGAAGAGGTGCTTGAAAATTGCACCCATCATTTTCTTTTGCAGATTAATAAGCAAATAGGTTTTAGCCCGTTGCCTGCAGGGAAATGGGTTTGTAATGGAAGGAGCACTCTGAACTAAATCAACAAACAAGAGAATGGCTGTGTTTGTTTTTCCACATACTGGAGGTGAAGGCTCAACCACAATGGGGTTTCTTTCACATCCTCTCCACTTGACACAGGGCAAGGGACAGGCACAGACACATGCAGAGCTGCACATCTACGTGGAGGGAGCACTGGAACAACAAAACTTTCAGTCCCTGCCTTCCCCCCACACATGTGCCATGCCCTTCCTGTCAGTGGAGTGGGAGATGTGGGTCTCTTGGCGTGCCTGATGCTCTCCCTCAGGCTGTTACTTTCATGAATGTTTTAAGCCAGCATTTGCCACTGACAAGGGAGCTGCCTGAGTGTCTCACTGCCCCTGGCTGCGTGCTTCCTCCCCTCAGCCCTTATGCAGTCACACCGAGGTGCATTCCCGGGTGCAGCTGGACCACAGCCAACCAAGGACTACAATAAGGATACATTTTTTTTAATCCAGCGGTTCCCCACTCCAGTTCAGTCTCGCACTGGCAATGAACCTCCTGTGCCTCTTTTGGCAGTGACTTACTGGGAGAGACGTTCATGGCCCTCTGGCCTGGGGCAAGGGATGACCTGGGTGGGGAGGGCCCTGCTGGCCCCAGGGCACCCCTGCCTGCCCGTGTGGGTGGCAGCAGGAGAAAGCAGCAAGTAAGCTGAATTAGTCAACCCAAAGCTGTGATACTGGTGGAAGTATCTAGCTCACATGCATACATATACTCATAGAAACGCACCTTACTACAGCCAGTTTCACATGGGGCAGGTATTTTTGCTTATTGATTATGAATCCAGAACCACCAGTGTAGTCTTTGTCCATGCTACATATGCGTTGTTGGTATGTCCGAAGGATGTGTGCCCAGCACAGGCACAGGCTAAGCATTAAGTTGGGAAAAGAGAGTTACCTAGCCAGACAGAGGCATTTTTAACTCCTTTCAGCAGCATTCCAAAGACAGACAATTTTTGGAGGTATCTTGTGTGCTTAATCAGTGCATAGGAAACATTTGCAAAGGCAAGTGCAGCAGTGAGTGTATGCTTTAATCCTGTCTCAGAGCATTTCCCTTATTCATCTATTACCAGCATTTGAACTGTTAGCTCAAATATGTTAATATTTATCTGTTAATATAGCAGGCCTACAGCTGGAATGAATAGCTTAAGATATCCCCCTCCATGTCTAGGTCACTGGATGCCCATATGGGTTTATCTTTTTAATGTATATTCCCCGTTGTCCCTCTTTTCTCCTAGCAGAGGGAGAGGCATTTCTGTGTGCTTCGGTGTGTCTTGCATGTGCCAGGCCAGGCAGCCCTGTGCCTGTACAAGTGCTTGTAAGCACACGCAGATCTAGATGTGCCCATACAGACCCAGATGTGCCCAGACAGACCCACATTACTAGTCACGTTTACATCTGTCTATATGCATGCCTGTTCTGCCATACAATCAACATATACACAAGTTTGTTGAAACAAGCCAATTTTTTTTTCTCTCCTGAATTGCCAAATGCTAGAAGCCGCAGGCTAGCTATTGTGGTTACCCTGATTCCCAGGTTTCTCCTGCACTTGGCAAATAAGCGGCACTGCAAGTTTCCTAACAACTGGGATGAAGTTTTGTGTAAATCACCTTCTAGGCGTTAGACTTTTCCCAGCAAAAGAGGGGGGTGGGTGTTTGGAGGAGGGAGAATTGCTCTCTTTGATGTGGGGATTAGTTCACATGTCAGCATTATCCCCTTTTTTTAATATGCTGTGATTTATAGAAGGGCGGCTATGAGAGATAGCCAAGGGGACACCCCACGTGGGACTGACAGACACCACCTCCCAGAAAATACCTACAACTAAAGCAGCTGGCATCAACAGAAAGACTCCAACTGCAAAAAAATGAAAGCATCGTAAAAAAGCCCTGTTTTGCCTAACAAATGTTTTTTAAAAATTAGGATGTGCTTTACTGCTTATTGAGCAGAAACTGGTTTTCCCAGCAGCAGAGGGGGAGTCTTTCTGCACATCCACAATAAAGAAATTATAAATACTTTTTTCATTTTAAAAAAAGTTTGTTTTGTATTTTCCCCTTAGAGCACACATCACTAGTGAGAATGAGTGCGGTTTCAAAAATGATTATGCTCACTTGAAACGTATTTAGCAATGTGACTTCTCCAGTCAGAGTTTCCACATTCTCCTGCATGAATATTTTATCAGTGCTTTAGAAAAACTTCACTTTTTGGTCAAAAGTTATGTGGTTGTTCTGCAATCCAATCTTATGTCTATTAGTGTTGAAGGAAACTTTCCTGATGTTTTTTCATGGGAACTGGATAAGGCTCTGACTTATTAGGCTAGAAGCCATATTCAGAGTAGCTTTGCTTAGCATATCTGAATTATTTGGGCTTACTGCTTTGTGCAGTGTATGGCTGAGGGGCTGGCAAAGGAGACAGTGATAGATACAGTAAGAGATTTAACTAACTTTTATACTCTGTATCAGTATTTTTTCAAATTTCTGTCTGTTCTGGCCCTTTTTTTTTTCAGTTCTCTTGGAATGAAACTTTGAGACATTCTAGTAAAGCAAACTTTTATTTTGTAATTAAAAACGACAGTTTAATTTCCAGATAGATCAGCTCTTTGAGCTGATTCCCTGTGTGGCTGCTCTTGTGTTGAAGGCAGTGGAGGTGACAAGGCTGTGGCAGCCCAGATCTCAGAGTGAGCTGCTGTAAAACTCTACCCTAAATAAGCAGTTTTATTGTGTTTTTACCACAGAGATCCCATGGGGTATTGGGTGTTTCTTTAGGTCCTCTCCCATCCAGATACCCAAAGTCCTGCATTCACCCTGGATGCTGCTTTGCTCGCGCTCCTTCCAGCCCAGCAGAGACAGCTCAGCGACTGCCTGGGCACCTTACCTTGAGGGACAGACAAAAGCCAAAACACTTCTTTGCCGCTACGTTTCCAATAGTCTCCCTCAATTCCCCCTGCTATTCTTTTAAGCATAAAGAGGTTATTGTGTCACCCCCCAGCAACCCATGACTGCCAGTGACAACCAAAGCGTGACGCACGATGGGACGTGCCCCACACAAGTAGGCTTTGTACCCGGGGCGGTGCAGTAAAGTGGCCACGTTCAAGTGTGGCCTCACAGTGTGACTTCTCCCACCCCAGCCGGGGCTGCTCCGTGTGCTCTGACCCAAATGCTAATCGAAGTGCTTAAACCCGCAGTGAAAGCACAGACAAAAGCTCCTCTGGCATCTCCCCAAGCGCAGCGCCCTGGCCCAGGGCTCCCTGAAGGTACGCGCTCGCACAGACGGCCCGGCTCTGCAGAGCAAGTGGAGAGAGGTGCACGTTTGGCTCTCAGGTGCCTGTGCGTGCACCACCTCGGCTTGCTACTGCTCTTCTGTGCCACTGTGAAGGGACTGCAAACACAACCCTTCTCACAACGTGCACAGAATAATGTGTTATGCGCACATGCACCCTCTCCTCACGAACAGGTAACAGCAGAGTAATTCAGAGTGATGCTTCCTTTTACCCCAGCCCGATACGGGGCTGGGGATGGTGTGTGGAGAGAGAAGTGTGACTTGGTGGACTAGAGATGATAACTGTTTCCACAGCCTGGGAAACATGCTGCATATGTTTCTGGCAAACAAGGGTATTTAAGAGACACAGCACACGCTGCGCTACTTATTCTTCACAAATGGCCCACTGAAGCCAAAAATCAAAACCATTTCCTGCTTATTTGTTCAAATTGTCAAAATATTTGACTGAATGAATGTCAAGCAGTATCCTAAAGACAATACTTCATAGTACGAAAGACAATTTGGAGATCGCTGTGTTCCCCCATTTCACTGCACTTTCCAGAAATGGAAAATCCTCCTTGCTGGTCTCCTGGCTGCCGCGGACAGGGTGGACAATGCCAGCTGATCACAGCCACAGACATCACTGACTCATACTTTTTCCGACACGCATTACCATTTGGGCGCTCAGACCTGTCTCCATTCTCACTGGCAGCTTGAATCTCTCCTGAAGGGTTAAATAAGTTTTTCTTTTAAATAAAGAGACAGCACAGGCTGATTAAACCCCAGTATTTATGCATGTATTTTGCTAATGCTTTTGAGTGAGAAAAATAATTCCTATATTATTCAGGCATGCTCTCATCTGGGACAAGCAGGATTTCTCAGCTCCTGTTTGGATTGAGTTGGGAATATACAATTTAAGCAAATTTTGTTAAATGCTGTAAATACTATGAAGTTAGACAAAGTACTTTTCAGTTATGTTTGAATATAACTGAGACTATAACTCAGATTTTATGATTTTGATGGCTTACAGTTAAGAATGAAACAATGTAATATAATGTAAAGCAATAATCAAACTGCGAGTCAGCCAAGCATAACAGGCTTACACTTTTGAATACATGAGAAAAGCAGAGAATTTGAAAAACACTGTTGATCTGGGGGCTTTTTTTTGTTTGTCTTTGAAAGTTATGTTGATAATGATAGAGCTTAAATCAGAACAATATAAACAGACTGCAACTTAAAACTTTGCCTGGTCTTTTCACTTAAACCCACAAAAATGTAAGTATAGGCTGGAGTTCATAACAAGCTGGACCCTTCCCCGTGAAAAAAAAAAGAACCAAAACTGAAATCAAATGCTCAGTTTGATTATCCAACTGTTTGGCTCAAAGGTGCAATTGGCTCGTCTTTCTGTGGTCTGCATGAAACCCAGAGGAATACTGGGCCCTGGCTGCCAGACACAGCTCCCATGCTTCCAAAAGCTGAGCATGAATCATACACCGCCATGTGTGAAATCCCACATGAAAACATCAGGTGGAGAACAAGAACTCTTCCTGCAGGAGATACCTCCCATCCCTCACGTAACACTGATAGCAGGAAACAACTGCAACTGCTGATATATCAGAAACAGACCTTGAATATTTCTGCCTTTCATCCACATTTAATAAAAGATCACTTCCATTTGAGATTCTCTAAAAGCATGTGTTTTTTCTGATGTGCCATATATAAGGGTGACACAAAAGTAAATATGTTACCACTTTCACAAGTTGTGTGATGAACTAAATACCTGCATCATCTAGAATTTGGTAATGGAAAGACTGTATCTTCTTTTTGACTCCCTAGTAACAGACATATTGTCAATGTCCAGCAAAGATTATAATTCTACTGGACTATGGCTGTGGACCTTGTATGCAGGCTTTGAGAAGTGATTTCCATACCTGCTGAAGCAATTAACCATTGGTGCAGCAGTTGGGATAGAGCAAGTGAGGCAACTGCAATGTGCCTTTGGTTGGAAAGCAGCTTCAGGCCTAAATGGCAGCCTTGTCAGACATTCACCTGGTTCCACTGCTTGTATTTACAGCTCAGGAGAGAGCTCAAAGACTCTGGAAATGCTGCAGCGAAATAGCCACCTTCTTAGCACCCTGCTCAGTGCAAAGCTTCCCTGGCACCTGATTAGGAAAACAGTGCAGGGGATTCACAGGAACAGGGGCTGGGGTCAGGAGAAAGCATTAAACCTTTGCGTGTAACTTTTCATGTGACCAGGCTGGCGGGCCAGTGACTGTGGGCTCCATTGGCAGGCAGTGGCTTGTGGAGACCTGGGAATTATTATATAGGATTGGGAGAGAATGCCAGCAATGCACACAGAGCCCAGGGGGGAGGATGAAAGGCAAACGCCACTCAGTGAATGAATTCAGAAACATGAATGCAATTTCTGAATGACTTCTTTCCCTTCGCTGAACCCGCACACCAGTTTCTACAGCCACCAGTGAAAGCCTCGTGTCTCACGGCTGAGAAGATCCGTGCCAACCCCCTCGGCACCTGCTGCTGCATGGGTGCGGCCCACCTCTGCTGTCAGCAGCAAGAAGAGCACGGTGTCAGTGTGCCATGAACACAGGTCCTTGCCAAGACACCGGTCAGCCCCCTAAACACAGCTGCCCTCAGGAGGAAAGCGGGGTGCGGCTCTTCTGAATGCGGCAGCTCCCACTGGTGGTGGCAATGCTGTGGGGCTGTGGTGCAACCCGTGCCTGAGGGCAAGGGGGGAAAAATCCAGTGTTGCTGCTTCAGCAGTCTGAACCAAGCAGAACAGCCCATTGGCTGGGGGCAGAGCTCAGCTGGTGCCACTTCCATGCTGGTTGGGGGCCCACCTGTCTTGCGGCTGGCCTTCCCAGGTGGCTGCAGTCAGATGCATGGGCTTCGAAAGCACACTTAGGAACAGTAACTCGCTGCTTCTCCACAGTGTATAATTTTGGAAAGATGGGAGGAGGGCCATCTAGAAACGGTGTCCCTGCAGCTCCTCACTTGGCATGGTAGGACCATCTTTTATTATCCTTTGGGGCTACGGCTGAAAACAAAAAATGCTTTCATTTCAGTTTGGCAGCAGCTCTGGTTATGTGTGCTCTGGCTGCTTCCTTAATTACAGTGGTTGTTGACAACTTCTGATAGAGACCCTCTCTTTGAGCAGTCCCCCCACTCCCCCACTTTTTTTGCAGTCTGAACACATAACAAACCGGGACAACGTTCTGTAAAAATAAGCTCACTGTAACTCAGTGATTCCCATGCCACAGTTATGCTGTGTTCCTCTCTTCTGTCCTCTCAGTTTGTGCTGCTGCTGTTTATTTCCTCTTTCTGGCTATAAGACGTTTTATTTATTAGTGCTGGATTTCCTGTTGCCTGCAGCTGCCCGTTCTTTCCTCTCCCCAGTGCATTTTGCCGCTGGAGGCTGTCTGTAGGTTTGTTGTCCCACTGACTGAGGTGTTCTCGTCAAGTTTCGTTGGTGGTTGTATTAAACAACACTTGACAAAGAGGGGGCTTGCATGGCAGCCTGAGCATACAAACACCTCCCTCCACCCCCCACATAAACCAAAGGCTGGCATGGTAAGCTCTCAGAGGCAGAGGAGGGGTCCCTTTTTTATGACTTACTGATGCAGAGATTATGCTTTTTCAGATGGCAGGAACACTTCTTGTTTTGACTGCACACACTGCACCACACAGAGGAAGTCAGCTCTTGGACTGCACACATCTGCAGGTCTGACTGACAAGGGGTTAGAGGTTTGCAATCATTTGTATTTCAGACTGTGGGCCACATCATGGTAGAAACATCATGCAGACTTTACACATGTGAGGTTCACGAATGACTTCCCTGACCTTTTGTGGACATTCAACATCCTTGTAGTAAACAGAAAAATTGCTTATACAGAAAGTGAGATCATGAAGTGGAAAAAAATGGTTTGCTACTTTGAACATGATTTCCCTGCTGGAAGGAAGAAAGCAGCAAAAGCTCTTCATTACCACCAAGGCCGGTTGGAAAACCTCACTTGCCTACACTGGGGGGAAGTGCTTCATCTAAATTCTCTTCTGTCCGATAGCTATCTGGTATTATTTCAAATGGCAGAGAATAAGGTTGAAACAGCACCTAATGGTTATATTCCCTCTCTTGTGTTTTATGTGTAAGGTGCTGCCCTGATTTTATCAACTTCTCTTTCTGTTTGGAAGGGATTTGGGGCCTGAAAACTGAGTAATGAGGGTTAGGGGTGAAGTGAACCCCAAGGCATGAAGGTGTGTTTTACAGTGATGCAGCCGTAGTCCTGTCAGGATGTGATCCTTTCAGCTGTCGTTCATGGTGGGCAGTTGCTGGCAGAGAAGCTCTGCAGGTGCAGCACCACTTAGACACTTCTTCCTTTGTGTCAGATGTTCGAGAGCTGCCCATGACCATTAAATAGGGAACAGTCCTCTGACATCTTCCAGGTAAAATGGAAACGGGAGATCCTGAGCATTTGAATTATGAAAGATCCCAGTGTGTTACCTGCACACCAGTGTTTTAACCCCAGTGTCCTGGCCAAATTCCAGCTCTGCTAATTACATCCTGCTTATGTGAAAATTCCCCTGCATTTGTACACTGCTTTCTTCCTCGCTTGTTTTCAGCAGCTGTGTGGAGTTGCCAGGTGCGGTGAAGCGCTTGCCATGTTCCACCTCAGGCCTGGCCGCCTTTCAGCAGGGAATGAAATGAGCACTGTGCACAGCATTTGCACTGAGTCTGGATCCTCTGCAGGGAAGAGTGCTAGAGAAGCAGCCTACCCAAAGACCAGTGCTGGAGCCTTGTCACAAAAGGTAACGGCATTAAGAGGCCAAAGGTTCTAGTGCTGGGGTATATGTTGTAAGGTCACAGGAGAGACAGAAGGACTGATTTTCCTCCCAGTATCTCTCATCTACAAGGGCTGGAATAGCTGGTACATACTGATCTGGTTTTGGTAGCTGACTGACTTCAGGTTTGTTTGCACAGTGGGAGAAGCTTACCACTTACACTGGTCACTGTCAATATACACCCAGCTTTGCATGTTTGGTTATCTATCAGTGTGAACAAGGGAAGCTAAGGGAAAAATAATTTAAGAACTTTAAATCTATAGATTTTTTTCCTTATCTTCCACGTCATGACTCGTGCACATTGCTTTTTGCTTGGCCCTGTTGGGAACAACTCTCTTCAACTGATCATTAATCCCCCTGGTAAAAATCTCACCCATACCACTGGAGAAGAACTGGCTGATGGATTATCCCTCTCTTCTGAAGAGGTGAAAGAGATGGCTGCAGCTGTAGTTACAGGATGCTAATAATACGAAGCAGTAAGAAATGCAGGTCACATACAGAAGGATAATGATACTACATATATTCAATACAGGAGTGACTTATTGGCTCATCTGTCCAATTTTCTTGTCAGCCAAGCTCTCTTGTTGATTATGGTGTTTTTACCACAGTTCTGCCTGAACAATATGTGGAAGTACATACAAAAGTGTTTGAGGTTGCTCCCAACAGAACACCAACTCCACTGGCGGCAGTGGAGGCAGAACGTGCCCAAGGCAGACAGAGCAGTGACTTGATTTTTTTTCCCCACTTCACATTCCTCTTTGATCTTTTCAACATGCAAATTCCATGGGACAGCAGTTGTGAGCAAGGGGGAAAACCCAAAGTTGTCTCAAGGTGTGATGCCAGCATGTTTTCACTATATCCTAGGAAGGGAAATACAGCAAGTCTTGGAAAGGGAGGGAATGTGTGTTGTCTGTGGTGTAAGACAGAAAACTGGGACTCAAAAGACTCAAGTCCTCTTACCATGTTGCCCATGTGACTTCAGCAAAGCACAACTATTTTGGTCTCATTAGCCCTGTCTTTAAACTGTACTTGCTTCATGGGGATGAGAAGAAGGGGATTAAGCTTTAATTCATTAATGTTTGTAAAACATTTTAGAACTTGATGGAAATTTCCCAGGTAGTGCAGAGAGCATTGAAAAGCTTATCTCCCTCTCCAACTGCAAATTGCTCCGCAGTATGAGAGAAATGAGTGAAAACAGTGCTTGCATTCTGGTGTTTATAGTAATGAAACCCTCCAGCTTCCCCTGTCCACCCTTCCATGTTTTTTTTTTTAAATAGGGAGAGACAGCAATGAGAAATTTTAGTCTAAACAGAGTGCAGTTGCTCCCTGGAGACTTGAATGCATCTCAGTGGAATTTTCCCTGCTTTCAGTCTTTTGTACTTCTTAAAGGTCCTGGAAGCAGGCATGTGACTGTAAGAGCAAAAAACACTTCTCTGTCTGAGTGCTCTACCAAATATTTACAAGATACCCAGATAAAATGGCTACAAACAAGTTCAGCAGGGTTGGAGTGGCCAGTAGTGCAGCACTGTCAAGAAGAAAATCTAAATCTTAGCTAAAACAAAATTAAAATTACATGTTACAAAGGTCTCTTCAAAGCACAAAACTGGTAACCCTGAAGCTGGAAAATTGCTCTTCCCCAGGGCGAAATGCATTACTTTTAGAAGTAGCTTATTGAAATGCAGTAGCTTCCTTGTTGTGATGGAAACTTCCTTGTTAAAGGAGAGCCCAAAGCTGTGTGAGCAGGCATGCAAGCAGATAGCTGCAGAGATGCCCTCTCCATGCCATCCTGTCTGGTGGCTGGGAGTGATGCAACATCAGCTTCCACGTCTCTGGTGCTGCCATGGTTAAGGGGGTGCAGCACTTTTTAGTAGGGGCCATGTGCTCCCAGGAGCTCCCTCATCACCCCCAGACTGCCTAGCAAACAGCAGATGGCAACCTGCCTGCTGGGCTGCCCCAGGTGGCCTCACTGCAGCTGATTTCCTCGCTGGGTTACCTGCAGCTGCTTCGGCAGTACTCCAGACCTCTCACATTTCTGTACAGGTTACTCTGCTTTTCAAGAGGGTGCTCAGGGAAGCTTTCCCTGCGACGGCAGGGGACAGAACCAGCCTCTCAGGACAATGGTGACCCTGCAGTGGCAGCTGGCACTAATGGAACCCATGGCTTTCCTGTAGGCTTGAGAGCTGGGAACAACCAGGTCCTGATCACAGCACAGCCAGTGATGCTTTTAGTGGCCTTGAGCAAGTCATACATTCTCTAGGTCTGTAAGGTGAGTAAATAGTTCTGTGGTTTGCAGTCATGTTGTGAGTACTTGAAAAGTGCTTTGAAGACAGAGAAAGCTGACCAGCTGTAATACACATTGATCTTCCCACCGTTTGGATTGCTACCTGTTCTCCTAACATTCTGAACAGTCAGAGCCCAGCTCTTTGCAACTCTTACATCATCTCTGATGATTTCCAAGTGAGTTACAGGAATTAGTGCTTACTGTACTACTGCTTCTTAATCAAGGCAATGGGCTTATCATTCTCTTAAAAAAAAGAAGTGAACATTTCACTGTGTTATGGGCTGTGGACACTCCTGTGCTTGGCCATTGGTTCCTCCAAATTGATGAAGTGGTGAGGTGAATTAGGAAGGCACATGTGGTCTATGCTTCTTCAGTAGCATGTATGTTGTTCAGAGGCTTTTATTATTAAGTCACTTAAATTAACCTAAACAAAATACAGGTTTTTCATAAGTTCAGAGTTAAGTATGGCCCCAGACATACAAAGAAGAGCACTTGGTTTTAAAGTTAGTCTTTGAAGAGACTAAAGAAGAAGAATGTTCATTCTCTGCTTCATCAGATTTTTGAAAACCAATGTCATCATTCATTCAAGTCTTTGGGGAGGTTTCATTTGTCCTTTCTATAGATTTGATATATTGCTTGAAGTCAAACCAGTAGTGCTGGGTAAAGCAGCATCATGTAAAGTATCTTTCAAGGCAGTGTTCCTCACTCGTATGGGCTGCAGGGCAGGATTGGTTCCTTCCCAAATTAAATCTGTTCGATCCTTTCGGTCTGAAACACACAATAAAGACAGACACCTCAACCACAATATTTCTGAATGAGATTGCAAAGTTGCCATTTCCTCCAGCAAACAACCACTCAGAAACCCACTTAAGACACAGAACAAATCAAGGTAATAAGTTCACCATGAACTAATTTCAGAGATTTGCTTAAAATGGATTGATGTGCACATAATGATCCTCTTTTTTCTGCCTGTCTGGTTGTCCTTCTAGTTACCAGTGTCAAGATTCTCCTCATTCTGGCTGGCAAATTTTCGGATGTGCTCTAGAGCCAAACTTTACACTAGTCCAGGCCCTCTACCATTCTTTGCCAGAGCACTCCAAAGGCCAGCATATACTTGCTGAGAATACTGTACTTGCTAGGGTACTTTGCACCACCGTAATTTTCCAATAAAACTGATTTTTGGTAGCCAGTACCTATGAACAGAAAATGGGATGTGCAAGAAGACGGACATTCTCTACTACAGCTCATGTTCTACAGTTCAAATACATTTTCTAGAGTTAAACAGTGCACAGCTTATAGCAATATATTTTCTAACTAATAGCAAATTGCCTTGGATTCAGAGAAAATATTACGGCTCCACTCTGTATGTTTTATTAATACCTAGGTTGAGATCAGACCCTGCTTCCCAACCAGTATAAGCTGCTCCTCTTCTAGACTTAGTCCTCTGTCAATGTCAGGCTGTAAAGTGCTTTGGGATGAAGCTCTCTATGTAAATAAAGGATATTATATGAGTGTGATTAGACACTTTATGTAGAAAACAGATTGTTGTTTGTGAGAGGAAATATTTAAAACCAAAATGAAAGCCTTCCTGAGCAACCTGCAAGCTGATGAACATAAGCTGAAGAAACACACACAGTTACCAGGACCAAAATATCCAAGGTACTAATCATCAGCCAGATCACACAATGTCCTCAGGTTTGCTGCTATTGCAAGGCATCCCAGGCCTATTCAAACATGTATTTCTTTTCCAGTCTCTCCAGCTGACCCACTGAGACAAGCTCCATCATAGCACAGAGAGCCCTCAGGTGCCTGAAGGACTCTGCAGAACAGCCAGCTCGTACCTGGGCTGATTCCTACTGTGCTGTACCAAAGCTTTGAAGAAAGTCAATAAACCTGAAAGGAGGAAAGCGAAAGGCAGGATATTTCACAGTAACAAGTCATGATTAATATTAACAGAGGTGATATTGTAGAAGAAACACCAGGCTTATTACACAGGTTGTCAAAGTAAGCTATGTCTCAGTTTTCCTCCTCCTCTTCAGCCCTCTTCGTTAACCGTATGAAAAGCAACTACACTAGAAAAGAGTTGCTCATATAGCTGTATATGAGCATACTGGTATAACCATACTGACAATGATGATAACTCTAATCTCCCATATTCCTCAAGGGAAATATGCTACACTGACAAAAGCCCCTCTAAGACTGTTTAAAACAGCTTTGGTATTTACTGCAAGGCATCTACAGCATTGTTTAAAGTTATATTCCTACCCAACTGTACTTAATGTTAATATAGAGCTGGCTTGACAACCCAAAAAAAGTACAGAAAGCTTTTCTGTGAATTTACTGGAAGAGAGTAAGTGAAGCTGTCTATACTCCATCTAGTTTTGGGAGAGGGCTGACAGAAAATGTATCTGAGAATTTATTTCAATAAAAAGACAGGAAAGAGTAAGTGAGCAAATTCTTTCCAAAGAAACAGCTCGTAGCAAGCCTCTGAGAAGTCTATATTCTTATCCTATTAAAACCAACCAACCAACCAACCAACCAACCAATCCCCAAGCCCCACTTTCTAAGCAAGGGAACAGAAAATACCACCCGTCTTCAAGAAGAATCCAGGCATTCCATAGTCATGATGTACTAGGCTTATGAACATTGTCATTCTTAATGCATAAAAGATAAAGAAAAATAGTTTTGTAGTGTCATATTAGCCAACTACATTTTTGAGCTTGAGATAATCCAGTAAATGTGCATTTTTAATATGCTGTCTCTTTTTGCTTACTTGTTTGTTTCTGTTGAAGCATGATGTTTAAAACAAATCACAGGGATCTCAGAAGTCTGTTTTTGAACAGCATCATTCAGGAATTCCAGGCCAAACGAGTCTCAGGTTTTGTGAAGTGGATGACCATAGTTTTTAACTACAAGAATACCATAGCTTTTTTCTAGTTTTCAGTAAGGTCCATTTTCTACCAAATAGGGTTTGTATAGGAAGCTATGTATAATACCACCCATCCATAACCATAAATTATAAAACATAACATAGGGTTTTTTTCTGCACTGTTTTTCTAGAATAACTACGGGTTACTAATAGGTATTGAACAGTTCCCATTGATTTCGTGTGGAATAGCAATACCCAGTCGTATCTGCACCTGGAGCAGGCCGACGCGCTACATAAAATTGCTTAGATTTCTACACAGGCTCTGATTTGATCTTTTGTTATCTCCTCCAAGTGATTCAACTCAGAGAAACGGCCTGATTATATCATTATAAGCAAGGACATGCAATCCTCTAATGGGGCTAGAAGCCATTGTAAAGTTATTTGTACTGTATGTATGCAAATCAGCTTCAGTTGGAGGTAGTCGGGGAGAAGTTGGAGGGGGATTTCCCTGCTTTATGTAATCAGTGTTGTTTCTTAGCTTCCTCTATTCCCACAGCCAGGAGACACAGGCTTGACACTGCTGGTAGTTTCTCAGACTCAAATTTGAAAGCAAAGGTAAAGTGCTCAGTGACCTACAGCAGCCCTGCAGCTTTCAGAAAATCCTCAGATGCTGGTGCAATGATATCTGGAATGAAGGGAGCCTGAAGGAGCAGTAGGGGAATAACATTACAGACTTCATTTGCTGGCATACTTTGACAATGGTCAGCAGCCAGCAGGATCTGTGTGCTATCCCTCAGCTCTAACTCTGGCCTACCCAGAGCCCTGATTTCTCAATTCTCAGTCCACACAGAGTGATGCACCTCCCATGTGATGAGTGCTGCCAGTTCAGTCTCCAGAGCGTGGGGCAGTTACGAGGCCCCTGCACACCAGACTGCAAGCACACAGATTTGGCTGCCCTCACCTCCCCATGTGGAGGTGAGGAACAACACTCATTTTTACCATCTGCTCCGGTGTCTCCAGTCCCACTAAAGATATTCACTGAAATGACAGGCTGGACAGGTAGAAGCTTCAAGGCAAGTAGGAGAAGCCCTCTATCTCTTAGCAGCCCACAGAGAGCTCTGTGCTGCCCAGGCCACACTGCCTCTGACACCCAGGTAAGCCTGCTCAGGGCTTGGCTGACTATGGCTCCCTACCCAGAGTATCATGCTGTACACATTGTGGTGTTGTTATTCCAAACTGGGAGATTTATAATTCAGCAACTATCCAGATTCTGAGAAACACACTTACTGAAAACCACTAAGCTAAGGGAAATACAACAGGTGAAGTAAGCATGGTGGCACTGAGGAGGAAGGAAATCTCCCTGCAGTGCGCTGATAAGAGTGTGCTTGATATACACTGTGTTCAATCTGCACAATCCACAACTGGGAAAACACAGGCTAGCTGAAGGAAATTCAGCTTGGGGGCCCTAGGGACTGAATTAGTCTGTTAAAATGCTTTGTTGGTTTTATTTATCACTACTTAATTAGGATGCTTGACCAACACACTGGAAAGATAGTAACTGTTAAATATTCAACAAGCTGACCTTTCAGTTACAATATTGCAATTCTGAATAAAGTTCATGGAAAGTTTGTCCTTCCTAGGTACTCCAACAAAGCCAAAGGGAACTAGACTGGGCCAAAAAAATAAAAGAGTAAGAAAAAAGTAGGGCAGTACTGTGGAGACCTGCTTAAAAACCCAAGTCTTGCTATGGGCTCATTGAATGATCTCAGGCAAGTTGTTTCCTGCCCTGTGCTTCAATTTTTCCCATCTGTAAAAAGAGTAAAACAATGTTGACCTTCCTTGCAAATCGCTGAGATGAATGGCTAAAAAAGCAGTAATACATTATTAATTACTTATTATTATTTCTGAGAAAGAAAAAGCAAAGAGAAGAAGTCACCAGGGTTTCAGAGTTTTCTCAATCCTCATAAAAAATAAAAAAGCACAACATAACATGAATTTCACACAACAGAAACTTTTGGCAAGTTATCGTTAAGAAGAAATAGTGGGTACACGATTAAAAGAAAGTTTAAAGTGAGCAGACACTCAGGAAAACGCTCCAGATGGTGAAACGAGTTAGGCTGCAGAACAGGCTCCCACAGGAAGTGGTGAAACCCCCATTGTTTGAGACATTTGAAACTGAATTCCTCAAAGCGCTGGTATATACAATACAAGGAATCATTCTACACTATCTCAAAGTATAGTGGCACTGGGATGACTTGAGAGAACTGCACCTTCCATTTCTCCAGTTTTAAGAGAGAAATTATTCTCTCTGACTTTGGAGAGCTGTAGACTCTTTTATCAATATAGTACCCAAGGAACACCTGCTGGGCAGTAACTAAACTGTGTTTTTGCAGGAGATAGATTCGTCAACCCTTAACAGATCTTTCACATTCTAAATTCTGAAGTCTGAACTTTGTATGTCGAAGAGGGGAAAGAAAGCCCCCCAATTCTCTGAGAATTACAATGTGTATCCTACTATTTATTTCCTTTATCACAATCTCAAGAGAAACTGGGTAGCTTGACTTTTACAGGCAGTGGTTTGCAGAAGAAACACCATGATTTTAATGGGAACCAAATAAGCAATCATTACATAAACGACATTATGAGACATAGAATGAATGTTGAAATGTTAAACGCTTGGGTGAAACTCATCAAGATGGGAACTGACAGGGGCGTGCTGGAACATTGGGGTTTCTCCGCACTCAAGATACCACTGCAAACATTTTCCAGTGCTGTTAATGCTGGTTCAGCTCCTCTGGAGGTAGCCGTGGAGGGCATCTGACTGCCTCTGTTGTTACTGGCTTAAAATCTTAAGACCACCTCTGAAATCCAGATTCAGAGCTTTGGGCCAGTTTTATTGGTAGAACTTGGCTAACTGGTTGGAGCGAGTAGACCAAGAAAACTTTTTAAAAGAAGCTGGAATTAGAATTTTAATGCCTTCGTTTCCTCTTGGTCTCATACTGGTACAAAAACATGCCATGAATTGATTCAGTTGGCATATGAGCACTAGTGATCCTGTTTTACTCTACTCACGTGGGCAGGACAGCCATGGAGTGCTCCTGATCCCCTCTCAGCTCCTTGGGCAGGAGAGCTGGTGCCAGGAGCAGTGGGATGTGTCCCCCAGCACGCCTTGCCTGCTGCTTCTGCTGAGGAGGGCTGGCACTGCTTGCACACTGCCCCCGTTCCTGGCCAGAGACTCAGCAATTTCCTCAGGAATGAATCACAAACAAAAAACCAAACAACAGCTATTTAAGAAGGTTTCGTTTCCCTCCAGAACCATCCTGAGCAGTATCATATTCCTGACAGTTTATTCTTCAAGAATTTAGTCATCTAAGGTTTCAGTGACTCATGTGATGAACCTTCTGCCCATTTCCTGGAAAGAGTCTTGCATGGTCCTCTACACCTCCTGCCATTTTCCTTGAGGGTCTCAGTTCTCACTTGGTTTTAGTATAGTTCAGCTTTCCTTCAATTTTGGGCTGGAGGAAGAAGGCAAAAATATCTTGAGTGCACCCAAATCTGCAGGTAACCAGAAAGCAGTGTGGTGAAAGAAACATTTGGAAAACAAAGACGGACATTGAACCAGAGAATCTCTTTCGGAAGTAGTTGCCTCTTGGGCTGAAATCTGCTTAGAAGAAAAGGAGCTGCTCTATAATTCTGTGTGGTCCAATATGATCATAAATTTACCAGGGCTGTACCCTGTAAAATGAAAATGAGAAAGATTTGAGGGCTCTCTCAGATCATTGCTTGGGTAGGTGTGACTCACCCTGGGCAAATGCCACTGATGACAAGCACCCTAACACAAAATATTGAATGAATTGTGCTGGATGGGAACCAAAGTAACCATTTTACATACTTGGGCCAATCTGAAAGAGACTTCTGTGCAGAAAACAACTGCTTCCTTTTCCTGATGAAAGTTCAAAAGCTGCTCACAAACAGCTTGAAGGATACTTCAGCAAACTCTGATCTAAAAGGGGTTATGCCATGCGTGCAGCAGATAGCTGCCTGGACATCAGCGATGCCCAGACCATCCCCCCCAACCCATACAGAAGTGATACTGCTGCACGTTTATATTTTAACGCGGTTAAAATGGGGAGTGGGGGTTTAGTGTTCTTGTTAAAATATCCAGAAACATGTTAGAGTGTCAGCCCATCAACTTCATTTCCAAAGTGTGAAACAGCTCAGCAGCAGTGCCGGTGCACACTATGGATCAACTCCCTCTATGCCTAAGTTGCCAGAGTAAGCATCCTGACTTACACTAACTTGCAGCAGAGATAGTTAAGGAATTTGGAGATCTGTCTGACAGGACCAACGTGTCCTTTCTTATAGGATGATTTCAGTGCTCAGTTATACCAGCGTAACCGGCACGTATACCGGTGTGTGTGTGTATGTATATGTATGTACACATATATTTATATATATATATATACACACACGCACACATCTCAGTACAAATACACTGACATGCATCAGAAGTCTGTTCCCTCTAAAGGGATATAGTGCCAGGCCAAAGCTGGCCCGACATTCTTCTTTTTTTAAAACAAGTAAACTCCTACAAGCCCTGATTCCAACAGAAATGTTTCCATGATTTATTTTAAGAAGAGAACATTCCCCTGCAGTGCTCACCACAACCCAAACATTGCAGCACTGTGCAAGAGCATGAGAATCAGAGAGAAAACTCAAGAATCTATTTTCTCTGCTTCAGAAGAGAAATAAAAAGAGTAAACAAACAGAAAAAGCAGTGACAAATACATTTTATTTTAGTGGTGGCTGTAGTGTTATCTGCAATATAGCTAAGGAGATTGGACTTGAAGCATACAGGTGTTTCTAGTGATTTCTGCAAGACATGACTAAGTGAGTGATGAGCACTTGTGGGAGCCATATACACTGTAAGAAAGAGATTTATTTTTCTTTGGTTCACCCTTCCTTCTCCTCACACCTTGCCTTTCACATCTGAGAAACTGAACAGCAGACTAGAAGAAATTGCCTCACTGTTTTCAAATCTAGAAAATAATTTGAAGCATGGGCAAGCAGAGAACAAATTCCTCATTGGTGGGAGAGCAGTTAGATGCTTGAAAGTAATAGGAAGAGTCCTTCCTCTAAATGTCTGGAGGCCTCTGTTCTACAGAAAGAGGCACCAGCCCTCAGTGCTACTGTTTGTTTCCTTGCTCAAATTTGCAAAAACCAGCAAGCATTAGAAGGAAAAAAGGGGCATATGTTAAGAGAAAGAACTAATGAGCAAGCACATAGTTTCCTGACATAACTACTGACTGCATGCACACGCGCATGCAGACATGCACTCACAGCACACAGTGCCTCAGCCCGAAAGATCTGTGTACTGAAGACAGAAAAAAAGTGAGTGAAGCCTGCCCAAAAGGGACCATAAAGACTGATCCTGTGGCAGATTAGTGATTTCACCAGAAAGTTTTTGGAAGCCGTAAACAGGAAATGGTTAAGTAAAAGCAGGTGGAGCGTGCTGATTGCAGGAACAATGCAGGAAATTGCTGAGCATCTGAATGAATGCAAAAAAACTGCTCTTCTGCTCAGGCCTTGGCAGTCACTGTACGCCCACGCCACCTTCTCCTGGTCCTCTCTTTCTACCTTTATCTCCCCAAGCTACAAAGTCTCAAAATCTGCAAACACCTTTTGCTTGAGTAATCTGCTCTCCTTGAATTTTGGAATCAGTTCAGGAGAATTGGGAGGTTCTGCTTGGAAGGCAAGAAACAAAAAGGACTCACCTACTTCGACAAGAATGAGTCACAAGTACCCAGCAGTACCCACTGCCTGCCAGGAGTTTCAGGTCTGAGCAGCCAGAACAGCACCTCTGGCTACTGAAGAATAGTCAATCAGAGAAACATTACTCCTATGGCCCCTTCCATTCAAGGGGGCTCCCAAAGCACTAAGCTGCAGGGATCATTCTCCATCTCCACTGAATCACAGTCCCTCCTGGGACACAGCACTGCAGCTGTTTAATAGCTCACAGCAACAGCACACAAAGCAGATGGAAAAGAAAGTGAAATGTGCAAGAAGCATTTTTCCACTTTCCTTCTAGCCTGTCCTCTCTCCTCCTTGTCCACAGCCATTTGTGCCAATTCCAAGCTGCTCCAGATGTTTCACCAGTCTGCAGAGGCTTGGGTCTGGAGATAGGGATCTGCTTGCCAATGTGCAGCCTTCTCAGTGCTTTCCCAAGGGTCAAGTTCCTGCTGCCACACTCTCATCCCTGGATGTGCTGCCAGACATGCTGCAGGATGAAGGGCAGACATGCTGGTAAGGAACAATTTTGCTTTCTTCTAGATGAGTATGGTGTTGATATAAAATTGCTTAACATAGACAAGACACTCTCGCCTTCAAAGTATACAAAAAGTCACATTAATGCTCTGAGAAAAGTTAAGAAAGAAGTACATAGATTATAGTTTAAATAATTTTGACCTTGTCTACATTTTAAGTATTGGATGGTAAAGCTCTGTTGGCAAGCTCTCTCTTAGATATTTCTCCTTCTCTTCTACATATGCACGAAAAAAAAATCTGTTTCTTCTTATACTCTGAGCAAAGAAAGCATTAATGGCAAATGGGCTTCTGTGGAGTTACAACTGCACAAAGAAAAATTTTTTTCTGGCAGAGAAATCTTGCAAGGAAATCCCGCTCTTTTTTGACATCATTATTTTGGCAAAATTTACCAGGTGTTACTGGGACTTCAAACTTTTACTGCCTTTTCTATATCTTTCAAAACAGAGTTACTATATACAACCTCACACTTTTTAAGTTCAAACTCTTAAATCCTAGTCTAGACAGGGCCTTTGGGAGTAAGGTTTAAACTCACCCTGAGCAATCTCCCATATCCCACACTTCCGCCCAGGCCATACCTTCCTGGGAATGTCCTGAGAACAGTTGTGATCAGAGACCAGCACTTCATACCACTGCCCCCATGCGAGGAAAGAGGTGGCTCTGCCAAGGAAAGGTTGGTGTAACACTTGCAAGTGCCACCACACTTGTCTAAGATGCCATACATAAGTGGACAGAGAGGATGTGTGCTATCAGCTTCAGGTGGATGGCAGGCCAACTTCAGGTAGTTAAACCTTGGTGCTGATTTCCAGGAAAAAACAGTCTGTGATTCATACAAATCTAAGAAACTGAGAGAAAATAATTGGAATGAGCTGAACAAAAATAAACAGGTGCCTCTTTCCTGCTCCTTTCACAGTTTCAGCTTCCCTGCACCCTTACTCACTTTTTTTTTTGCACTTAAGGTGTTGAGAAAAACAGCAGGAATGAGGTTCCTGGTAAAATTACAGTTTGCTGAGAAAATCGCAGCCTGCAGCAGTGATTCCTTTAGTGCTAGAGACAGATGTTGCTGAAGTCTAATCACAGTCTTCCCACTAACCAGGCCCTGAGTCTAATCTGTCATCAGCTGAGAGGCCGCTGGCTCCCACTGTGCATGTGAACCCAAGCTGCTCAGTTTGCTCCTCTCCCCTCATCCAGAGCCAGGCAGTGCCAGAAGGAGGGTATGTTTCCATTCACTCCTTGCCCTCAGTTACAGTGATACCACAGCTTCAATGTGCTGCTTATCTCTTCTCCATGCCTGGTATCAAAGCCTTGCTGGAAAGGGCTCAAGTGGTTGTTTTCAACTTACAGTGTGTAGTGACTGCAGTTCAAAAATACAATTTGAGATAAGTTGAAAGAGCGGCTTAGTAAGAATGGCCTGTAGCTAATTTGTCCTTCCAAAATGTATGGTATTTTGTGCCTCCTAAGAGGACAAGACTGCACTCAGTGATGGGTCACATAACCTCCAAAGGTTAATAACACCAAGACCTGAAAGTGGATGAGTGTTGATGAGCACAAAAGCAGGAGGAAGAGAGCAAAGCAGAACTGAGTGTATTGAAAAAAGTCAGGAATGAGCATACATCCAAGAGGGGATTGAACAAATCTCTCCTATGTGTTACAGGCAGATGACATTGCCACTAAATGTCTGACATTCAAAGTGCATCGGGCCACAAAGAGCATCAGGCCACATCTTTGAACTTCTCCGTCCTGGTGAAAGAATCTTGAAAACCAACAGACCCCATCAGTTCAGAAGTGTCCCCGTGCAGGCAAAAGTCACCATGGTATTGGATTAACATCTTTAGATTGGCTTCCGGTCACGGAAGGAAACTGGCTGAAGGAGTCTATTTCAAAGGCACATTACTGCAGCATAAAGAACCAGGGAGAACTGAGAAAGTCCTTAAGCTGCTACCCACCTTTCAGCATCTGTACAGTTAACAAGTGCCCTGAAGTAGCAGGGGAGATGCTAGGTGGGGAGGCATAGACTAAACAGCTGTGTTTTTTTGTGTTTGCTCTTAAGCAAGGCATAAGGGAACTGAGTAGGTCATCACTTCTGGTCAGAAGCAAAAGTGTATGAAATAAGCTGACTTTCTGAAGCAGCCTGTAGCCAATTCAATTTCTTTGTGTTTAGCTTTTTCTGAATCCGCACACGGTAGCTGGGCACACACCATAATACTCACCAGATCTCTGCAGTAAAGGTGTGCAGAGCAGCATCTCAGCCACTGACAGATGGAGGGAAACAAAGTGTAGCCTGATGTGCCAGAGAGGGGGAAGAAGTGACTCATATGGGAAGAAAAACAAAGTAAAGATGAACATAGAGCATAAGAGAAGCGGCAGACTGTTGGTTGTAAATCAGTTTTCTTGCACTCAGAAGGTTGGGTATTACAGTGAGAGAAGCTATACTTGACAGTAATGGAAGTCCAAGGAAGTTTGATTAAGATTAAATGGCAGTCACATGCCAACACAGAAAAGAGGCTTTAAGACTAAAATCAAAGACAGGAAGTGACTAAGTAGGTCAGAAGCTGTGGGTAGTGAGCTGCATAGATTAAGTGGGACTTGGAGCAACTGAGTTAGCTCTGCTAAGTGATAACACAATGTCACCAAGTTTAACAAACCTGACTCTGAAATTACCTTCAAGGCCTTGATAGCAAATCAGAGATTGCTGAGTCCTAACTGTATCTACATCACAGCAGATACTGTATGTGTTTTAACAAGAGATTGGTTTTACAGTTACTTTTTGACCCTGCCAAGCTTCCTGTAAATAGAGTGCTGTTTTGTCTGAACAGGATTTCTTCTTGAGGAGCTGGCAAAAATGAACTGACTAATAGAAACCGTGAGACCGAGAAAGGCTGCTACTGCAGGTTGAAAAGACAGATGCAATGGAGAAACTTCTTTCCACTCCTCAATTCAGTAAGTCTTTGATTCGAGAGCTTTGTTCACATCCAGGGCAGCCGGAAGAGAACAGTCACCTTGTATTTTTGTACCTGATGAGAAAACTCCAGATTGTATGTGTGCATTGGGACAATTCAATGTGTGTCTATTCCGACTTCAAAGAGGCTTTCAGTGCTCTTTGAGATGTAGGGTGTGAGGAAGGGTGAGAACTGCTAAAGCTAGCCCCATCCTCATTAAATCTTTGCCCTCTCTGGAGCAAGCATGCAAGTGGAGAGAATAGATGATATGCATGAGCAACTGAGCATCTGTGATCTCATGACCTTTGACTGTTGTGTTATGGGAAATGTATTCTCTGGTTGCTATGCTTTTCTAATTCATTTGTATTTTCCTTCAGTGACTCCCTTGTATTTTCTTTGCTGCTCCTGTGTAATGGTTTCACGGAACCACAGATATTTCCAAGTTAAGCATGCATACAATAGCTTTAATTAAATGTTTGTGGCTATCCCACAGTAAAGCAGGGGAAAGGGAAAGCAAACAGTTCTGTACTCACTTGTACCTATCCCTTCTGAGCCCTGGCTTGGGTGGAGGCATCTGCACCATTGCCATTTAAGCCTATTTCTAAGCTATTGTGAAATGAAGGGCATCAACTCCTGCTGCTCTGCATGCAAGCACTTTGGGCATTTCACTCTCATTAAAAAGCTACAGGTCACCTGTGAAAGGTACAATGCTAAGATGTTTTAGACTAGGCTAGAAGAAATAAAAAATAAACTAGGGGAGACATTTCTTTGCTCCACTTACAAAAACTGAAGACTAAGATTAAAAATATCCTTAACCATTTTTTAAAGTACACTAAGATGCTATCAGAAGAGTAGCATAAAAGCAAAGATTTTGGTCTTCTTCAATATTCTGATATAAATATTTTCTGCTTTCTGTGCCATTGGCACAATCTCACTCTTGATGCCACCCTCCAGAATTAAATTATTATTGCTATTGTTATTATTATTGTTATTGTTGTTGTTTTTATTTTAGATGGGAATCTTTGCTTCTTTTACAAGTAGTTAACTACATTTTTCTTATGTATAGAAGAAAGCTGCGAAGAAATTAGTTTCCATTTCAGGCATTTAAAATAAATATACGAGAGGCAAATGAAATTTGGAAGGGGAACTTTCATCATGCAAAGATGGAGGAATAAGAGACAGGATACAAAGGTTATTGGTTAGTTCTTCGAGTCAAATACAACACAGTTTCACAGCACATGAAGTGTTCAGAGGAAGAATCTTTCTTTCTCTTGTATGATATGGAATAGTTAGCAGTATCTGCAAAGATAACTAAGAGGCCTAACACTAACGATTATGGCTAATATTTAGTACTAGTATAAAGTACTTGTCTTGAGTTTTTCAATGACTGACATCACTATTATTTCAGAGTTGATACAAACTAATTTAAAACCACCTTGGCAGAGCGGTACATATTTTATTGCAAATCCATCCATTACTTTTTAGTGGCTCCCAGAGACAACATACATCAGCAAATTCAAGACTAATTGTAAGGCTAGAAAGGAAAAATAAAAACCAGTTTGATGGAGAATAAAGAACCCATGCTTCTAACACTGAGCTTGGCTGTTTCCCCACACTGAGACCAGAGGCACTGCCAGTTTTTGCAGTCTGACATGCTGGATTTGGGCAGAAGTTGAGTAAAGCAGGGGCTGGCTTAGGTATGCTGGAGCTTGAGCAGCAGTGACTTTTTAGGAGGGAACAGAAAGCACGGGTTGTTTCCCTCACGTAGCAAGGCACAAACAACAACAGGGTTATCTGAGAAGATTGAGAACTGCTGACATTAGAAACAGGAACTGGCATCTGCAAAGAAGAGTAGGAGTGGGATGAAAGCAGTCTTACAAAGCAAAGGAGGAAATGAGAAGGCAAGGGAAGATCTAAAATTGTGAGCAGCTAACAAATGCTGACAAAGACTTCTTTCCTCAAGGGTATGATCCTAAGCATATTCAAGCCAATTCGAAGATTCCTACCAGGATTTTTGAGATACTCTTAGTGAAGATTTCTACTCTTTGCCCTTCTCTTAAGCTGTAGTCTGTTTCCACTGCATCTTCAGAAAATGCCTCTCAAAAATACACCTAATTTTGATGATGGCTGAGAGTAAAAAAGGTTTATTCTGAAAGTTGTGTGAAGAAAGATCTACACTTCACTGTCCTTCATCTCTGCCATGACTGTCTGATGCCTGTATTCCACCCTGTCCGTTTGGATGGCCAGTGACCGTAGTAATGATGCAGGGCAGTGGTGAACAGAAGGCACACAGCCTGGCCTTTTTTGGGTTTCCTACTCTGATAATGGAGGGGTTTGATTTTTGTTGTTTGGTATTCTGAATTATTTACTCAAGCTGCCCTGAGCCCTCTACTCCATGTAAAACAAGACCTGGCAGGTTCTCAGGTTTATAAGCTCCATAGCTCCGTCAGCTTAATTTTTATTCATTGCCTTAGACTTTTCTGTATGTCACTTATATTTTTTGCTTAGTACTGTTTATATCTCACCTGTCAGTCTTCACTGTTGCTTCTCTGTTTCCTACTATATTGCAGCTGCAAAACTTTTGTATCAAAACCCAAGTTACTCTTTTGTTTTCCATCCTATCAGGTACTCCATGGACTACTTCTGCCCTTCTCCTCTAGTAGTAACAGCTTATTTACATCATCAAGGCTAAGGCCAGGAAAATTGATGCCTGATTTTCTCCCAGGGCTGAGTTTTTATGGACAGTAATTAGTTACTGTTTTCACCACACAGGTCCCAGAAATACCCACACTAATTAGGGCCCCTAAGGGTGTTGGTGCAGTAATCTTAGGCCTTGGGCAACCATAAGTACATTTAGTCATCTCTGGTTCTTCAGGTTCCGATTCCCTTTAGAAAGTTGTATCTACATTAATTCACCAAATATGTGAAAAACTTGACGTTAAAGATCAAAGTTCAGTGCAATCCCTCTACTCTGTGACCTAAACAGTGCAGTTTCCTGACTAATGTTCCCCTAAATTTTATGCTTCTGTGTCATAAGGAGAGGGAATTGAAAGAGAAGAAAATAGTGATTAGTGACTTCTTTACCACTTCTTTTTGTTAACTTGTTCTAAAAGTAGTTTGGTTCCCCCCAACACAAAAAAAATTCCTAACCCTGACATAAAAGCAGCTGCAAATGATGTAGCAGAGCTATATCTGTACACTGTGAATGCAGTGCTCATGCTACCTGTCACCCCATCAACACCCCAAACAGACTGGAAAAGAAGAACACAGGCTGAAAAATGAGTATAAATACTCTGCATGGAGCCAGTAGGACAGCAAAGTCACAATGGTGGAAAGGAGAACATCAGAAGTTAACCCCAGGTGTGATACCTCAGAGGTCAGATGCATGTTGTGAGAGGTGCTGTTCAGTTAATATTTATGTTTTGTTTTTGCTCTGTGAACTTTAAGGTAGGCCTTAGTCAGTGAAAGCTGAAAGCTCTGTAGATGCCTTGCACTACCTGTTGTTGTCTTTCCAAGTTTCTTATCCAATAGCACATTTTTTCCCTTGTTCTCAAATGCTTGCTGGAGTCTTAAGAAATTTTAAACCTAACAATAAAACACCTGCATTTTATTAAGACTTGAGACTTCAGTTCCACCTCCCTCAATTTTACTGAAGTGTTGCCACTAGTCAGGTTAACCCTTTCATAGTCAGTTCTGCTTTAAAAATGAAGTTACATGTCTGCTACATATAGCCAAATTCCACACTCCTATACTGCATTTGGAGGAAAAGAAAACCAGCCCTGAGACACACCCAGAGAGCTCCATCCTGTGCTGACTGGCAAAGGGTGCAGAACCCCTAAACCACAGCTGCAGAGGCTATACCCTCCATAGAAGCACAACAGCCCTGAAATAACATGTCTGCTGTTGAAACTTTAATGTTCTTACAAATCACTTCTGTTTCGAGAGATTTTTGAGTTGTATCATAGAAACTTCATTCAACTAAATGGGAAAACTTACTATTCTCCCTGTTCCTTCCCTTTTCTCATTCCAATGTCTTAAATGAGAAACAGAGCAGCACTACACAGTGATTTTTGTGCCTGTATGTCCAAGAATGTTATTATTCCTATATGAAATTAGAAAAATTGCAGCATGTGAAGTAATTGCCCAAATTCATGCAGCAGTTTAGTAGAAGGACTGATAAATTCAATTGTCAATGTACTAAGCAACTGCATTGTTACCCAATTAATTTAACTTTCTGATAAGCAATTATTTCTAAGTCCACACACATCACAGAAGCACTGCACTGCAAAGAACAACAACTGCTGGCTATTTTACCAAATATGATCAGTTCATTGAAGACAAGGGAGAGAGTAACTCAGTGCAACTAGACAGGGACTGAGGATCTGTACATCATGAATTCTGATTCCATTTCTGGCGCTATCTATGTGTTTATGGGCATGTAACTTTAGTTCTTTATGACTCAGCTTCCCAGTTGATTCTGAGTCAGTCATTTATCTTAGGACTTTAGTGGCACACCTACAGGGCTACAGAGCTAATTGTACTAATATGCATCAGACCTGCATGGAGATAACAGGTACATCACAGATTTAGAGGTCTGGAGATACTCAAATATCATGGCTACAGAGCCATACAAATTCCTAGAATAACCAGGTAAGCAAAGAGAAAAGTATTAGTTGCTACCCTGTATATTTACCAGTATAGTTCATTCAATAAGTAGTTATTATTTACACCGTCTGACGTATGAGATACTGTTGTGATTGACACTAATACATCTCTAAAACACTGCTATAGGAAATATTATCACAGACCTTGGCAGTCATAAAGGGAAAAGTACAAAGTTTATGCTGACCTTGTAAACAAATAATTTCCATTCATTCACAGCTACTAGCATATGATTTCAAATCTGTGTAGGTATCAGTAACCATTGGAAATTATGGCATTTATGATCATGGCAGAGATAGTTTTCGGACATAAACCTATTTCCATTGAATAGAATGTCATATGATGTGGGGATCCAGTAGACTGGCACATGCAGCAGTGAAAGTCATGTGGTCCACTGAGGAGCACACCTTGCCTTGCCTGCTATTAGGGAAGACAAAGGCTGAGCATAATTTATAGAGGTAATCTAGACTAGAATTTTTCACATTTGAGTCATAACTCAGAAGATTCTTACTTTTCCATTCAGTGTAAACATGCATATACAATCATTCTGAATTGCTTTTAAACGTAGAGGTAAACAGCCTTTCAAAGTCTCTCTTAAACCAAATTGGTGTAAATCTCACATTTGTTTGTGTTTACACCCTTTAACTAGCATTAGGAAGCTGTGATTTATATTGCTGTGTAAATCACATCTGCTCATAAGCTGTGGTTTGAAAACATTGTACATCTGTGGTATCAAATGTGTGCAAATTAGAGAATTATATGACATTACCAGTCACTTACATGCAAATGTAAGCAATGTAAGCTTCATTTTTTGTGTAGTATTTGAAGTCATGTTATTATGTAGCACAAACTACAATCATCTACTCTCTACTTAGACAGCAATCCAAACAGAAATTTGCAATCCCTTTGCAATCATTTTCACAGAGCCATATACTCAGGTACCTCATCAAGAATGTAAGTTACAAACTGTTATGTGCCCTGAAGCATGCTTATGGCCCTTCTTTATAGGTGGCTTGGTCACCATACTCATACTTTTGAGTAAATTAAGGGCAGGCTTTCATATTTTGGAGCTGTGCTTGCCGATAAAAGAATCAGCAATCTGGGAAAACAGAGGTTTTTCAGCTTTACTTGTGTCATGTATCTGTGACTTCTTTTAGAAGTTAGTACCAGGTTGACCACAGCCAGCACCTTCTAATCCAAGATCTAGAGGCAGGGATGGGGAGCTGGTATAATCAATCTCTTTCAACACGATGAAAGGGGTTGTCCCCTGTGCCGTATTTTTCTTCCTCTGAGTGTCTCAAAAGAGAGCGTCAGCAAGATTTTCCTCCTTCTATTTCATAGAATTGCTCCTATTTTCACCTCTTTTTACATAAGTACTTTTAAAATCTAGTAATAGGAATGTTCTGCTTTAAATTACAAGTTTATTTCTTTTCAGTCTTGACTGCATTTTTCTTTAGACAAATACTTGTACAAAACTTTCATCAGAGAACCTAACACTACTTATAAGCGCCATTAATGAAGTCCAACAAAACAATTATGCAAAAGCTGTTATCATCTTTACTTTTCATAATAAATTACAGATAAATGAATACATGACTCAATCAAGGTCGTAGTGGGAATCAATGATAGCAGCTAGAAAGGTAGCCCAGGAACTTTGGCACCCACACTCCTGCTGAAATGATATGCTGTGAAAACACCAGGACTGTCTCAGACCCATGTGCCCCACCAACATTTCTCTCATATCACTGAAGCCTTTTTAGGCTATGAAAATTAAAGAAGAGGAAAAAGAATGTAAATCACTGTCTGATTCTACGTTGTTTTCCCCTCTGAAACGAAAAGACTTCTTCTTGGTTTATTTTTTTCTGGCAGTAGATATTGGCAGGCTGAAAGTTGAAATAAAATAGGAAAAAATAACAAGCATATTTTGAGTGATTACTCAACTGGGGTCCTTTGTGACAGGAAATGCAGCTGCGTGACTAATGGGCCTGACTTTCTCTTGGCTTCCTTCCCCCTTCAAAGATCTTGTTTATTGCCCCAGCCAATTTTTTTTTTTAAATTGCTAGAAGCTAGAATTTTCCAGGAAAAAAAAAATCCTTGCAAGAGGCAAAGGCAGTAAATCTTAAAAAGATCAAGGGCTGCAGAGCTCTCCCTCATCTACTCCTTTTAGCCTTCCAGGCTCTTGAGTCACGTCATATCTTCCCCCGTTCTGCTCCGAACATGTGTCTAGCAGATCTTTCTGCTTTGGCGAGGGGAGGGAGTATGAGAATCACATTTATAGCATTTAACCCTGGAATTCATAAAGGAAGGACTAATTCCATTAAGGAAACCAGGGGCCTCCTTAGCCTTTTGCATTTTGTCTTTTTTATTATTTTTCCTCGCTCTCTCCTTAGCAGTTGTGTGCCCATACTCCATAATGACATGGCTGTTAAGTGTGAGCTATTGAGATTTGACACAGCATAGTCCCATTAGTGAGGGGCCATGGTGTTTTAGATATTGTTTGCGTTTGGCCTGCTTTGTAAGTCTGCTTTGCTGAGCTTCCTAGGTAACAGCAGATAGGCTAGCACCTGAATCTCCTCTGAACTGGAAGAGGAACTGTGCATGCAAGCTTCATGGCAGGCCCTTAACCCTGCAATTCAGTGCAACGAAACCAAGTTCCCTCAGTACTGGATGGTGTTGGGCAAATGGCTGGATAGAGCATCTGTGGGAGCAGGGTCCTGTCATCCTTTGGAGATGCCTACCCTGAAGAACAGTGGTACTGAGCCCTGGGGGAGGGCACAGTGGGCTGGCTGAGCTGGCTGAGCTGTGAAGTGCTCCCACAGTCTCCATAAAGCAAACGTGGCATTGACTGGCCTGAGGGTGGGCACTGGTGCAGGAGCCCGTGTGCTGCCAGCTGCAGGGCCAGCGCCAGCCCTGTCACAGAGGCAACAGGTACAACTTCAGACTAAGAGTGGTGGCTTTATTCCTGCAAGGAGGTTAAAACTCAACCAGACAGGTAAACAACAGCCTCAAAAAACATGATCTACAAGAAGTGGGAGCCACTCTTTAGCCTTCTCTAAAGGCCCTTTTCTTTGGAAAGCTGGGGTATCAAGTCACTGAAAGAGAGTTTGAGGGCTGCTCTGTAATCTGCAATGCTGGCACAGTTTCCTGTGCCTGTAGCAGAGGCTAAAAAAGGAGGTGAATATATTCATTGCCATAAACTGCACAGAGGAACCATCAGAATGGGTATGCTAAAAAAAGAGATGGAACCTTTGCTTATGAACAGACCTAAAAGAATTGAATACATGTGTACAGAGAGATCATTTTCCACTACCTACAAGAGGAAAAATCTCTGGGGAAGTGGCTGATGCCAAATATTTTCTTATGCTTCATGTGTCAGCAGGGTCTGGCAGAATCCCTTAAAAAACAGAGCATGCATTTTGTGCAAATTGAGAATCACAATTCTAGTGATTTGGATGGCTTCACCAAACTAGAGACATTTCTCCAAAAATACAGCAGATGTTTGATGATGTACCAAGTTTTCAGCATTTACAAAGATCAGATGATGTTAAGATCAGCAGAAAAAAATAACAGAGTAACACAGTAAAAGTCTTCAGATCTGTCCTGAAAAAAACTTAAACTGGGTTGGACAGAAAAAAGTTAATTTCTCACAACAGCTCTAAAGTCCTGGCCAAGCTATACAGCAAGGTTACAGAGGAGCTAGACGGGGTGCGGAAGTGGTGGTCACAAGGATGCATTGGAGTGGGAGATGTGTGTGTAACCTGGCTGCATGACCTGAGAACACCAAGGAACTGCTGCAAAAATACTGGCAGTAGACTTTGGCTACAAAGTTTAACAATTCCAGAGACTGAAGGATAAAGGGGATGCAGCCCTGAGGTACCTTAAAACTACACGATATAGAGCTGTCCCCAAAAAGCCTAACCTTCTTGCAGCTATATGGTCAAAACTGGAGATCACTAATTTCTGTGAAATGAATGCTAACAAAAGCTGAGTGTCAATGCATTCTGATAAAAAGGAAGGATTTGGCACTTGTCCATGAATGTAAAAAGTTTCCTGCCTTTTTTTTGGTTGTTTTTTTATGAGAAGACTGTTCTAGAAAACTGACCATAACCCACTTACTGCAATTGCCAGAATGGCCTGGCAAAGCCCGCTCTCCTCATGAATACATGGATTTATTTGCTTCAGTTATAAATTTATGAATTGCAGATTGGGAGGGATTTTGTGGGTTCAAACCTAATCCTTCGAGCATTCGATGAAAAAGCAATGATGCAAAGTCCAGAGCTAGATTTTGTATGTGATGATTTGCTTAAAAATTTTTGCTTGTGATGGTGATAAGACCCAGTGGAAAGAATATGAACCTGTCACTGAGAATATTCTCAGCCTTGTTGCTGACTTTGGGTGAAGTTTGACTAGTGTGTCCTGGCTAGGAAAAATTATATAACCTCTCTTGATTCTTATTTGTACTTCCCTGAGGTAATCTTACTATAAGGTAGTACAACTAAACAGGTGGCAGAGTATATCAAGGTTATCACTACTACACATCCTGTACCTGCTAAAGTAAACAAGATCTGACAAAAAGCAGGAATAAGTGTGAGATGTCTTCAGTAAAATAAGATTTAGCTCTACCACTCTGCTTCTATTATTCCTAATCAATGAGATAGTAGGAAGTGGTGCCAAAATAAATTCGTCACTGCTCAAAAGAAAGTGTGGAATTAGGCTGTGATCTGATTTTATGTCTATTATACCAACGTATCAAGGTGGAACATACGAAGTCAGTCAACCACTGACATTTTGCTTGACAAAAAAAACACAAAACAAAAATGCAACCTATTTTTATTCTTGCAGTCTTTCAATTCCCTGACATCTCCAAGGGTGTCATCAAAATCACAGGGGTCTTGAAGAAGAGTAAAGAAACAGCCAAGGCACAAAAACTTAGAATAACATAACTTGCCTCCTTGACAACTGTAGCTGGGATACTCCAGTTCCAGAGATGTAAGAACAACTGCCCAGTCCTCAGGATTCACTGAGCACAGTTTATGTGCTGTCCGTTGTAACTACTTGCAATTGCATATCAGCACAACTCGTCTGAATTTTGTCTTGGAAAACTCAGTGACTTCTGACCTTAACAACTGCCCCTTCCAGTCTGAGAATCTGACTGAGGTGCTACAAAGTTCTCATTTTATTACGAACAGCTGGATGAAACCAGATGAGTAATAAAGCAAATCCTTCATAGCCAGCCTAAGCACTGGATGTGCAATGATGACAACTGCATTTCAGCCCAGAGGTGGCTGCATTTGAGCCACGGGGATGTAATCAATCTATAAACAAACTTCTCAAGCACTTTGAGATGAAAACACTACACAGGATCAATTTAATTCACTCTACTTATGTGACAAACTCATGTTATTCATGTTATTGTTTTCCTGGTTTTGCTACACCAATCACATTGCAATTCCAGATGTCATCACTCTGCACCGGAACAGCAGTCTGACACGTTCAAAAAAACTTGCAAAATAACAAAACTTGTGACGGAAATTGCTCCCGTGTGTGCAGCCTGCTCATGCTCAGACAGTGTTCATGTTCCATTTCTCTTTGTCTAGTTAACAAGTGGCATGAGAATGGTTTTGAATTCTGGGTGTACTTCACCCATTAGTAGCCTGTCCTATGCACTGTGTTTTGTAGCATGACAGTTGCCTTGCATCCAGGCTCCTGGCTGCCTTCATTTTCTGCTCTGACGCTCTCCTGACTTTGGAAAATCTCACCTCATCAGCAGAAACAACCAAACTATATACCAACAGTTTCAAATTCTGAGACAGTTTGGAGATTTTCTCTCCCCTTTTGTTGAATCCTGCAAAGAGGACTAAAAGGAGCGTGTTACCTAGGAGCTCAAAAGGACTGGACTGTCTTTGACCTGGGGAGTATTACTGAAACTAGATGTCAGATGAGGTCTAAATTAGGAGTCTGCTGACTGCATGATGTAGCTTCACCCAAAATGTAAGTGTTGTTACACGCTGGCCACATGGCCTCCCGTGCCTTTGTTTCTTCACCTGTAACACGCAGACAGAAGCACTCAGCCGTGCAGCAAGGAGCATTTAGAGTTCATTGGCATTCCTGAAGACTTTGGAGATTCTTAGATAAACAGTGCAGTACGAACAGAAACCAGGTGATACCGTATCTTTCTCTTGGTGACACCCTCCTGCTGTTGGTATTGTGCTCTAACATTCCTGAGTTAAGCTTGCTTGAGGGATTTGATTTCACTTGGTCTTAAAATCTTTTTTCTGTTCCTCAGAGAGGATGCTGGAATACACAGTAAAGCACAGCAAATCTCACATGTCCAGAAACTTCACTCTCAAGGCCCTTGCTAACCACTGCCACCCGACCTTACCCACCTTTTTTAATATACTCAGCCAAGGATGGTGAGAACAATTTAATACATGCATGTTTTGCACACCCTGCAACCCTGTGCATTTTGAAGGTCAGACAGAGCATTCTCTGCCACAGCAAACTATTCTGTGTAGATGAGAAGCTTTGCTTTATAGAAAAAAACCTGTTACTATATGCCCATGTGTTTGCAGATTTACAAGAAAAAGCAGAATTTCTGAGCTCTTGATAGTGAGCTGTAGTCCCAAGCCTGGATACACATTTTGCTTCAGGAACTGAGCTCTATGTCTACGTGCCTTCAAGAGGCCTTCTGAGTACAACATCATCTTTGTTTCCCCAACTCTAAAACTGGGATTATAGTACTCTCCCATAATAGCGGGGTTTAGAAATGTTCATTTCTAGAAGTTTTAGCAAATGTTAAATATCAGTTGTTTTGATCCTATTCCATTAGAAAGAAGCCCTGCAATTCTTCCATCCTTTCCTGTTAAAAAGATCATCTTCTCTTGCAGCCTTTATATTATTTAATTGAATTGTATAGGGTAGTTGCATGAGCCAACCTCTTTTATATAACTCCTTTTGATTGTTACAGAGTGGAGGAAGATGGGCATTTAGACAGTAAGTAACTATTTTGCGAGCAAAAGTGAGGGACATGCTGACAAAAGGTTTCCATAAATAACTCTTTCCCCTCTGTACTCTCGGAGCAGCTTTCTCTGTGATAGCTCCTCTTTGACAGTGTGTCTAGCACAGAACAACTCACAATCAAAAAGTATCAGCAGGTGTGAAAAGCACACCCACACAAGTGTCAGGTCCTCAAGCATAATCCGTGTAGCTGTTGAATTTCCCACTTTGCAGCAATGATTCAACTTGGTGATGGCATTGTGAATGGATCAGGAGAAGAATGACAATAATATCAATATCTGTAACAGCAGGCTGGAGGATGGGGATATTCCTTATGGAGTGGGGACTCACAATGAGGGCAAGGTACATGAGGCAGTGGTCTGTGTCCAGGAGCTGAGGGCAGCTGGGGAGCCCCACTGGCTGCTGTAGCTAGAACTGGGGTCTGAGCTTGGCTGGAGGCATGGGCTTGTTCTGCCAGCTCTGTCCTTCATCTGTCCCCTTGAAAGTCACACTCGACCCACACATTACAGCTACTCGGAGAGACAGTGGCTCCCTTCAACACACATGCTCACACATAGCTAATGGAACTGGAATTATTGCAGCAGTTTGGAAAAGGGAAAATATATAATGCCAGGCTGGATAAAACATTAAGACACCGTCGGCTTGATGTGGGCAGAACTCCTGCCAGATGAAGCATTTGCACCTGGAAATCCATGAGGCAGAAGACTGGTGCTGGAGCATTTGTGTTGCCATCAGCAAGGCAGCAGCTCACTCACACGTACTCAGACTCCCAGGAGGCCAGGGCTCAGGGCTCCTCAAGGAGGTCAGTTTTTTATATAGTAAAGCAAACAGTTGAGCTAATCAAGAATTTTTTTTCTTTTATTTTCTGAGGTTCTTGGCATCCAGCCCTGTAACTTGCAATCTTTAATTTGTACTGTGGCTTCCTTTTCCCTGCTGCCTTCTCACTCAGTCCAATTTTCCCACACACTTATTTCCTAACTCTACCTCTACAGAGGTCTTCATTTAGTTTGGACCCAAATTTATCTCAATCCTACACAAAGCTGATGTTACCTCATCATTTATTCCTGCAAATGACTGCCATCAGAAATTCATAAGCCTGAAAAAAAACAAAGCCATTTTCTGTGTTGTTACTTATAAAGTAACTTTATTCATATGTATTATAGAAATGGATTGTGGATCAATTTAGACCTTCTTTTTGGTTATACAGCTGCCCGAGTCTTAAAACTGGGGTTTTTAAAGGATCTATGTATGTCCATGGCAGGGGCGGGCTGAAATTTACACACACTACTCACAAACTGGCCATGAAAAAGCCTCTTATCATAGAGCTTCCACTATAAGGGAGCAGATTCTGATGAAACAAAGTCACATTTTGGCAGATTCTCCCTCCCACTTCCATGATACTACGAAAAGAACGAAAGAGATAAAGGCATTTTTTCTGTTTAGCACAGCAATATGGTCCAGAACACGTTGTGTCATCTGTGTAGAGAAACCGATGAAGGCGACATCAGTGCAAACAAACATCTCAAGTAAAACCATAGCAAAATCCCAGTAAAACTATACAGCCATCTAGTTCTCAATCGTCAGCATGGCAAAGGCTGGCTTGCTCAACAGCTGATGGGAGATGCAGGAATGTGAGTGTGAAGTGGCCCACCTGATCACTGGGTTCTACCTCATGAAATCACCTTTAAATGGTCTTTTCTGAAAAGCTGCACAGAACCCAAAGTGTTCAGTCTGCACACACTGCAGGAGCTGCAAAAGAGCACCATGTTGTAAAAAATGCACAGCCTCCACCACACGTAGATCCATGTGTAGATCCATATCCTGATATCATATCATTTGAGGTAAATACTTTTCTTCCTTCCCTGTGGTCATTTTCAAACCCATTTCTACAGAAGTCCTCTGCCTCTGAATGGAGCCCAAGTTGGCAGGACAGTACTTTCCAAGTCATGATGCAAGCTGCAAACAGCTAACAAAGCCTGATGCACATTCCCCATATTTTCACTGTAACTGTTCCTCGCAGACACTTCCATGAGAGCACTGAAAGGTTTGTAATGAATTGCAGTGAAGAAGGGGCTAAAAGCACTGCGAGACACTGAGTCACCAGGCAGCGGATGGGCTGTGTGTCCATCTTCTGCAAGGCAGCAGATCAGAGGCCAGGGCCAGCAGACAGGACACAACAGGCTGTTACTCATTGGCATCCCTCACAAAGAAGTCTCCTAGGCTGAGCAGAGCCACACATTAGAAAGCAGATGCTGACAAATTGTGCACTGTGCACAGTCTGTGAGGCAGTTTATGCAATGCTTCTCATTAATTTCAGAATCCAGTACTGAAGAAAACTCTTTATAAGGTGGGACATGTTTTAAAAGAACAGTTGGTGCAGATTCAACTTGTATAAAGCTGCACAGCTCTATTAAATACCAAGGGGTGTTGCTGATTTATACCAGCTGAGAAGTTGGCCAACATCCTTTTGAAGCCATCAACTCTCCCATTGGTAATTGCCAGTAGAAACACTGGGAAATACAAGAAGAAATGAAAAATGGAGCACATTTATGTGAAAAAACTTCGATGCAAAACAAATGTCTGCTCACTGCACAAAAGCTGAAATAATACAGTTGTTATTGGAACTGTGCTACAATAAAACAAGCTGGATGAGTCAACCAGCAGTGCATCTAATCTCCACTGGCTGCCTTTCCGGTCCCCAAGCTCCTCATCTATTTTTATCTCTGCTTTCTTCAATATGATTTTTGGTTTACAAGCAATAAATCTACAGCTCTTGGGTCCCCTGTGTGCACTCTTTTAGGCAGGCCACTCATTTAGGATTTTATCCAGACCATTTCAGTTACAAGACCACAGAACATGAAGGCTACGATTCAGATTCAAAAGGCACCATGGCCCAGAGAGCACAGCAGAGGCATGGGGCATCACAAAGGTTTCTGCACTGAAGGAAGTAGGTACCACACAGGGCCGTCTGAGAAGCTTTGGGATGGATTTGTTTCCAGACTTGAAAAAACACACAGGCTGGGGCAGTGCTTTATCCACACTCCATGATGCAGCGTAGGGCACACAGAGCATGAGATGTGCTCAATGCAATAGCTAGGGGAAAAGCTAACGCTCAAATGGCACTGGCCATCAGTGTTTGCTGCTGCGCCTATACAAAGATAATGTCATTCCCTCTTTTTCCATGGGTGGGTGAAATTTTTAGTGAAGCCATTTGCACCTGGTCTACCTTAGGACCCTATACATCACCCATTACAGAGTGTAATGTTTGGAAGCTGAGAAAAAGATGACCCTGATTTCAGAATCATTGGGCAGGCAATAGAAGCTGTGTTCATGAAGTGAGACTACTGTTTTTTGTTGGCTGGGTGTGGTAGCCCTTTCTTGAGTAAAGTGTAGGTGAAATTTTGGAATCACAATACTCCTGCTTCATTTTTCTCTGGCAACCACATTATAATCCTAGAAACAGTGCAATTATTTTTCTAATTTTTCTCTGTTCTCTTTAACGGTTTCATTACAAAGACATACAACTAGTCACCTTGAGCTCATACATGCTGGGAAACATCTGTTAATTGAATATTAAGACAGCCAGAGTGTTATAATGGAGAGAAACTACTGGGATATGATGCTAGCCCACAGCCTTCCTTTTCACTCCAAGAGTACGTGCTTCAGGGAGCAAGGGAGAAGAGTATATGAATTTAATTTCAGACATTCACATTTTAGGTGGCCCCGAGGGACGTACCCATTTCCTATATAAGGTTTGGTCTGTTTGCAATTAAGCTCTCTTCTTTGCATATTTCCGGATAGATTAAAAATAGCAATATCAGCTTATTCTTGGACTTCTGGAGATAAACAAAGCCATTGCTTCCAGGGTTTTTAAAGCACTGATCAGACTCATAGATCTTGAAAGCAGAATTTGTCTGCGAATTTTTTATGCTGGATAAACTAGCATTTCCAAAGATAAGAGAAAAGGTAGGAATATGTTCTAGAACTGGAGACCTTTTAAAGCAACTTAACTTTTGCAGCCTTCATTTTTAAACAAAGCTTAATGTTGATAAAAGGTTAAGTTGAATACTCTTTATACAGAAAGCTCAAGACCAGTTCAAACCTCTCCCACCATTCTCACAACCAATGGATCAATTCCAGAGCTGAGAGGCTTGCTGAGCTCCGATTACAGTTTTCCTCTTATTCTATTTCTGTTGGGATTACCATCATCAATCCATTTAATCCAAAATGTAAAGCTGTTTTTTGTGATGCAGTCATCCATTCTCAAGGATCTTTACAGAAACAACTCATTTATAATGGTGCCTAAATTGCTATCAGATGGGATTGATTCCCATACATCCCTAACAGCCTGAGGTTGGACACATGATAGTGATCTGCAACTGATAATTTCTTCCCTGCTGTTTAGGTCTCTCATTTGCAGAAATTACCTGGAACAGGGGCCATTTTCCAAAGAAGTGCCTGACCACCATGTTGTGAATTTAAGTCTCCTGGCAGTGTTTTTGTGTTTTCATTTATCTTTTGCAGACTGCTTAGATGTCAGTGGACCCTGATGGAACCATGGACAATGGGATTAAAATCACTGATATAGGGGTTTTAACATTAGTTATTCACACTCTCATGTGCTGACAGCACAACAAGGATTCAACCAAATACAACCAAAATTATTTGTTAGCTTTCCTAAAGTCTGGAAAACACTTAGGACTACATTCAACTCAGTAGTGGAAATAGCTCCCACTGTCTTTCTAGGAAATACGTTAATTTCTTCTTGATTTTAATTTTACTACCAGACTGAATTAAAGACTCAGATCAGCATTGAACTCTTAATCTAGAAAATTCAATCATGCCATATATGCACCTCATAATTATAATTTCTAATTCTGGTTGTGTTTGAGCTTCCTTATCCAAATAATCCGATTACTTCCCTACAATCAAATCTTTAGTGACTTTTAGTGCTCCTTACATTGTGGACAGACAAGGGTAAAAGCCAGTGAGAAAGGCTGTGATTCTGCGACAGTATAATCTGAACTAAACTGTGGCTTCACCAACTCTGCCTCCTATAGCTCCTGATCACAGCCTTTCATCTCCCTTCTTGTGCTCCACTGGTGCTCATCCAGCCTTGCAAAAAATTGGTCCAGGGGACGGTGAAAACGTACTTTTTTGCAGTGTTAACGTTCATCCAGTTTAGCTCCCTGAACTATGCTATTCCAGGGTCAGATACAAACCATTGTTTGTATTGAGGAAACACAGGAGCACGGCGGGGCAATAGCAGCCCTGATTTAGGTTAGCTGGAATGGATGTGGAATTGTACTTTAACTGCTCTGTGGGCAGTGTTGTTAAAAACATATGGGGTGACTCACAAAAAGCTGCTTGCAGCAGTTCCTTAAAGATTCGATTTCCAAAGCAGAACTTCCAGACCAGTAGTCAGTACAAGTCATTGCGAAATTCATGGGTTATTTTTAGAGCATCAGGTAAAGGTCTGACTGATGAAAGACTTGACAGTCTGGCAGCGTAAATTGCATGGAAATTCTGGCAGATATTCAGGCCTAGAAAAAAGGACTAGGCACCAGTAGATTGAGGAGAGTGTGTGGACTGGGTACCAGCTTGATAGAGCACGAGGACTGGAAGAACAAGTACACGGCAACCTGGGACCACGGTACATGAGCAGCAAAGCTGAGACCCCCAGACTGTAAGAGCAAGACTTGCTAAGTCTGAGATGAACTGGTAGATCTACATTGTGGATGCTGCACAGAGCCTGTCCACACAATGCCTGGCTCTTCCATGCCTTCTAGGCCCTCGTTTCCCAAGTGCTGCATTGTCCCAACAAAAATGAAGAATGATCTTGAAACTGATGATTCAGGAGAGAGAGAAGATTACAGCACCACAGCAGCCATGTGAACAAGGAACACATTTACTGCTGAGTAGTACATACTTTGGAAAAATCCACATGGCCATTGGTAGAGGGGAGGAAATAGACATAGTTAAGCAAGATCCTAATGAAGTGGCCCACACCAGCAGGCTGCACTTTGTTCCTCTGCTGTGAAAGACTGCTGGCCCGTTTAATGCCTCCTGTGACGGCAGAAGGATTCTTCCTACCACACTTGAATCCTAGGGCTCTACGAGGAGCAGTACTCAATACCACGATTCTTACAGACACAAGCAGCCTTGATGAAGTCAACAGGACTATTCAAGCAGGATTGATTATAAGAGCTCATGTTGCAAAATGAGCCCCTTATTTCAGTAAAGAGAAGCACAGTAATAAGTCCTATTGTTCTAGCAACATAAACACTATTTCTGAGGACCTAATAAAGGTTCTGCTGTATGACAGGAGTCACAAACAGACCTTACAAAATAATACAGACTTTTGTAAAAGCAGAACAAAATGTGTTAAGTTTTTAAAAAATATTCTTCAAAATGAAATTACTCTTGATCCACTTTGACTCCCAGCAACATCGAGGACATGAAGATCTTTCTGGTACCACAGCCTGTAAAGAGTCAACTCCCTGAGCTCCCAAATGCGCTGCTGCATATTTCTAGGACATTTGTTGAAAAAAAAAATTCCCAAACAACAGAATAACCTTCTGTCCATCAAGCAAGATTTCACAACAATTACAGTACCAGGCGCAGAGAACTCTGCCTGTCTGGCCCACAGCCACACCGCGGGCGGCAAACTTTCTAGCTCTCACAAACTAATTAGGCTCAGGTCAGGTATGTGACTGAGAGAACTCCAGGGAGAGTGGAGGGTGAAGCAGGAAGCAGGGCTGATGATTCAACCAGGGATCATCTTGAAAACAATTTTAAAGTTGTTTCCTCAGAAATAAGTTTTGGATGTGAAAGGAAAGTGATCCTATTTCTAGCAGTACAGAAAGGGAAAACTTTCTGGTACAAAAATGAAAGCAATGACTCTTTGTTTAGTAAGTAAAGAAGCAATAGATTCATTAGTCAAAAATTTTATGGTGACAGTTTATGGTGTCTAACAGTGGAGCGAGACAGGTGACAAGAAGGCAAAACCACTTTCAGTTGCTACTATCTGTTGTCAAGACGATCTTTCTTTCTAGTAAGAAACTAGAGCTGCAAAGGAAATAATTTTGAAATTCCAGCAAAACTTTCTGCACACATAAAGACAGCACAGGAGTGACTCCAATGTCTGCGCATGCAATCAAAGGAATGAAAAAGAGTCACTGCTGGGTTTTGTATTAGATACTGCAAACCTTCAGTAGTAGACATAACCTAGGGCTATGCAGGGCTACTTTGTGCCATTCTACACTGCGAGGAGTGGCTGACGTTTAACACCTTTCTCCCAAAGCCATAAAATTACAAACTAATGTTCACAGCAGTTACAAACAATATGAATACTGTTCCATCCAAACCCTGTATCTGGCTCCTCAAAAAGGCTGCTGCCAAGTTAAAGTAGTGCAATGCCAAAGTTCTCTCATATTCTCTATTTCTTAACATCTTCAAACCACAGCTTTGTGGGAATTCCCTAGGTCAAGTAAAGGGCATTATGCTGAAGGCAGAGTGACCAGAGAAGAGCCTGTGGTCAGTGTTATACAGGTCATCCTTGGTTCTGCAGTGGGTCTTTTTAATAGTGTAATTCTGCCATCAGTAGATGCAAAAAATGTCCAGGTGAACAACCTTCTATCCGGATAGTGCTCATCAGCTTTCAGGTCCAGTTTTCAGTTGCCTGTGCCTGTTTGCTACGTGACACATAGCTGTAAGGACTGGTGAAAGCAACAACAGAAGCAACATGGCAGAGCTGTGGTGGTGACAGATGGATGTGAACTTCAGAGGATCAGGTATGTCTCATTCCACCTGTGGATCTTTCAGATATGTCAGTGTAAGCATGGAGGATCTCCTACTGTGTTTGCATTGAGCATCAGAAAATACCTTTTCACTGGGTGAATAGTAAAGTGCTGGAATGGGTTACTCAGAGAGGTTGTGCAATCCCCATCCTTGCATGTTTTCACGACTTGGCTAGACAAAATCACAGCTGACCTGTTAAGTGCTGGCAACAGCTCTGCTTTTATCAGGATGTTGGACTAGAGACCTCCAGAGGTCTCTCCGTAACCTACATTTCTGTGATGCTATGTCACTTGGATCCCAGAGCTGAGCTGACAAATCATGTTTTGGAAGGACCTTGTAGGGTAAGAGGCCATGGCTGGTAACATCTAACAAGCTGGGATGGTTGGAATGGTTTATGTGGAGCAAACTAAGTGTCTGAGTGGAGGCCTCCCACACCTACATGTAAAGCCTCCTTTTGAACAGAGACTAAATGGCAGAGATATTGTGAAATAACTGCTTATGAGATGCAGTAATTATGGAACGGTGATGCTGCTCAATTTCCTTTTGCAACCAAGGCTTCAGCCAAGAAAAGGTGTTAGCCTCCTGCAGTGTTCTTGTGCCACTCTTTTGTAGCACTGGTGAGAGAGCAATTGTGCTAGTGTTTGCTCACTGGCACGCTGAGGTGTTGCTCAAAGAGGGTAGGTTTATGGCTGAGTTACAGGCTGGCATATACCTCAACGTTTTGTTTCCTGCTTTCAAGTCAATTATATTTAGCTGCTTCCCACACTAATGGGATCAGAAGAGTCTGCACTCTTCCACTACACAGGGAGACAGATCCCAGACTGGACTGGCTGCAGAAACACGCTGGAGTCACGGAAAAGCTGATAATTCAGTGGGGACCCTTCTATACAGGCTGACAGACATACTAGAAATATCCACAGAACAGACAAAGTCCTTTCCACAAAAACGCCATTTGCACAGTTCTGCCACACTTCATTCATCCATAGCTCTTTGCTGGTTCGTTCCTGGCACACACATTTCTCCCCCGCAGTTCAGAACCAGCTCGCTCACTGCTACAATACCCTTATCTCTGCCATTCCTTTAATCCCTCTCATAATCTTAGCACATTCCCTGCTTTTAGCACAGAGATGTCTAGCAGAGATGATGGTACCCAAGAAGTGCCTGTACTAGCTGGACATAGGGAGAGCCAGTAGAATGCTGGCCCCAGGTGAGAACTTCTCCATTAGCAAACACAAGTTGAGATGTCTCTGAACAAACTACGTTCGCTAAAAACTGCCAGGAGAACAGCTCAACTCACAGTGAACAAATGGAGCTTGATCTAAGAATCATAGTATATCACCTGGAGCTACCAATGTTCTAAAGAAATTATCTTCCTCGAAAAAAGCCCTAACTACAGTTTACGTCAGTGTGACACGTACTGATGTGGACTTCCAAATGACTACAAATAACATTTCAGAGATTATTTTCTCTTGTATATTAGCTTGAACAAATATTGAGCAGCTGAGAAAGAGTCTGAATCTTAGCATAAGACCTTACATAGGCACAGAAAAATATTTAAAGAATGAGATAATTTTGAAAAATGCTGTGATGTTTTTAACAGGGGCTGTTTCTCAGGAACTTTGGCTGATATAACCCTAACACCAGGACTACCAGTGCATTCTGGGACCTCCATGAAACATGAACCAACTTCATCACCGTTTAAGCTGGCAGGATGCTTGAAAGTATTTAGAACAGTAGATCTTGGGATCTGCTATACACAATAATTATATTTATCTCCAATACGTTTGATAGTCATAAATATATTAATCTCAGTTTTCTCCATAGAAAAGCCTAAATATATTTAGGAGCTCTAAAGAATGAAACCATGACGGCAGTTAAATCATCGCCACACAAAACAGCAGGATGTATGCTCAAAAGGCTTCTTCATGCCAAGTCAATAGAGAGTAAAAGCTTCTCACACCCTACAAATACAAATAAAGATCTTTATCTACTTCCTAATAATGACACAGGGATAAACTCTGTTCACTCTTGCATATATATGTGTAAGAAACCTTCTCTCCATACAGCTTCTACGCAAGGGACTAGCTTTAGTTACAGTCTTTTGCATCCCTGTTCTGCCTCCTCCAAAATTGTCCATTCCATATTAATGCCTGCCTGCCAAATCACATTAATTCCATAGTTGTATCCCTGTCATAAGCCATTAGTTCCACAGTCTTACTACACATAATACATACATTCCACATTCTTTTCCTCAATATGCAAATCTTTCCAACCATGGCCTCCTTTGTTTTGGTGCCTCTCAACCCACCAGAATATGCAGGAGGGCTCTCAAACTGATCCTCAGGGATATACTCAAACACAACCAATATGTTCTCTGTGATTCATATGTAACAAGAGGAGAGGTTTTGAGGTTCCCTCCCAAGCCTTCAATTGCTTAAGTATTGCCCAGATTCCTGATGCCTTTCATCTGCACTAGGTGGTTTACACTGGTCATTATGAATTTCCTTTCAAGGCTGCTAAGAGCTATATTTGTTTACAGTAAGAAACTTTTCCAATTGCTCAATGTAGTATTTTGAGTCAACAGCGAGGCTTAGGTGAACAGCCACATTACTGTCACTATCTCCTGCTGTCAGAATCTCATCAGGACCTTACAGGACTCATGGCTATGCATTGCATTCAATCAGTCAGAAATACTTCTAGGAAGAGTATCTCCTTGTTTTCATATAAGTTGTCAGTCCTAACAGTTCTTGCCTTTATTTTGTCCAAATTGATCCCCTCCAAAATCTGCAGCAGGAACCTACTAAACAGTCGTCTGAACATTTCAATTGGTCAAAAATGTGGCAGAATAGACAAAGTGACATCATGCCCCAACAAAATTCAGGATGTTTTACTTGCTTCAGCAAATTCTCTTCCATGATAAGGTTGTGGTACTCAAGACCTATACTCTGTCTCATTGACACAGCTGTAGTCAATAGACACTTGGAGCTGGCAAAGTCCATGATAAAACTCTGAAGTTCTGGACACTGCTAACAGTACAATTTAAGCCCTGGGGTGTGAAGTCAGATTTTGCAATTCATTGGGTATAATGTACAACACAATTCTTCCCACAATTTTTCCTATTCTTCCAACTGCAATGGCTGGCATAATCTCTCTATGAACAGGGAGATGGCTGATGAACAGCTGAGAACTTGGTCTTACCGGCCAGATTTATCACTATTCTTAATTTGCACACATGCTATGGTGACGTGTGCATTACATATGCTTAGACTGCATGGCTGAATGCTCATGTTATATCAAGCTGTGGATGATTTTACAGCTGGCTCTGCTCCTTGAGCAGTGGGAGCAGCTCTCGTGCATTTCTGAAAGGCAAACTACAGCCAAGTGGCTGGAGCTGTAATTCTCCAGCCTGATCTCTCCCATCTCAACTACCATGACTCCCTCGTGCCCTGACATTCTTTGCCACTCTGTTTATGCTGTAGAAAACATCTGTGAGGGTATACGGCCAAGGTGAAAGATTTTGGCAAACAGTTATTTTTCATAGCTCAGCTTAAAGGGAAAATATGAAGACTGCCCCTCCTTCTCAGAGAAGAGGAAGGGTGGGGTTGAAAAATGAGATCTGACTGCAGCCGGGCCAAATAGCAGGCTTGCTGTCCCACTAGCCCCTTTAAAGGAAAAGGGAATTGTTTTTTCAGTAGAATGAACTACGCTGCAGAAGACGAAAGATTTAACTGAAATAAACTGGATTAACTTTTAGAGGAACCATTTAGATAAATGTATCAGGAAAATCTTCAAGATGTTGGGATGTGTTAGGCCAAGCATAATATTTCCAGAAAATGCATAAATCATGCTGCATAGATCGTTTAAAACCAGGCTGACATAACAATAAAAATCTGTAATAGAGAACACCCCCACACTACCAGGAGATGGACTCAATTATACTACAGGTCTTTTTCAACGTTTAACTTCTATGACTCCTTATAGAATTGGGGCCCTGTAAGGGGAAGGAGAAAAAACGTTGGCTTATTACCTTTGTTGATTAACAGATCAACTCTCTCAAGCATTAAAGTACTTTATAGGCCTACAAAGTATAGACTGTAGGTAGAGAACAGCAGATTTCCCTGACAAGGTGTAGTTTATTACTGACATTCTGCAGCGGAGCAGAGATGACAGCACATGCCACTTGCATTTATCTGCCTTTCTCAGGTTGGCTTTGGAAGATTTGGAAGGAGAGATAAAAATTCCTGCTGGGAAGTGAAGGACTTGAGGGATGACAAGGAGATTATAGATTTGCTTTAAGGATCTGTAAACAGGCAGGCACCACTTAATTCCTCCCTGAATTGCAGCCACTCCTAGGTGAAACAGCAAAACCGATTACAAAACACAGGGAAGCTTAGGATGAGAGGTGGGGAATGGTGTGTTATTGCTCAAGAGGAAATTGGAACAAAAAGTTAGGAATCACTCAGAAGCACTGTGCTTCAATGATAAATGAAAAGGTCCACCTGGAACTTAAGTCCTGCTCTGTCCCCAGTCACACTCAGGACATTCCCCCCTCTCGCCAGGAAGTCAGTCACTGTTCCATACAAGGAAGCTCAGCTACTGCCAGATACACTCACTGGGATGTAGCAGCTACACAACCTCCAGGACAGAGACAAACAAAGTTATCTCAGAGCCTGGAGCAGAAAGATGACACAGGCTGAGTACTCCCATCTCTGATCTGTCACAAGCAATTGCACAGCTGACCAGCAAGAGAGGGCACTGCTAGTGGGGGCATGCAGCCGTGCAAGCAACCACCGCCTCTTCCACCCACCTCTCCCTCTGTCTGCCCTTCACCCAGATCTAGATAGGCTCCAAATTAATTTTACAACCTGGAATGCTGTTAACACAATCAAATTATAAAAGAAAAGCTCATCTTGAGAGAAGGCAAAAATCAGCTCTCTTCTCAGTCTCACAGCTGTCCCCTCCTCCTCACCATGTGTTCCTGAAACCTGGGGCTGTTCCAAGCACTAAATGCACTGGAAAGCGTATCCTTGGGCCAGCTGTGATCTGATCATGGCACATTGGCTGCGGGTGAATCAGAAACCAACTGATAGGCCCAGGAACAATGTGGCCCGTTGTTAGGCTCCGAGAACAGCCATCGCCTTCAGCCTCTCCCACCCCTTCCCCAGTCAGTCTTCAGCAGAGCGGGATGCCAGGACAGCTTCTGTAACATGTCTTGCATGATCCTTTCCCACCAACCCTGTGCTGAACTGCAGCTATTCTCTGGTTTGAATGACATGCTCCCTGTGTTGTGAGAGTCTCTGGGTGGGGACTGCTGCAGCCTCTTTGGAAGTGGGTGCACAGCAAGCGACAGGCTGATACTAATATTTATGTGCAAGCTGCTACGGGGCAGCCCTGGCAGCAGCACCTGGGACCATGGTTCCTCTGGAACCCCAAGGGCTGGAAACCTCCAGGGAAACTGCTTCTCATTGGCCTCATAGAGCACTCTGTGGATTGCACAGATCCCAGGAGCCAGATTTTATCTGGCCTCACAACTTTGCCGATGTTTTGTAGGCTTTGTATGTTTATGACATTAAGTAAGCATTATGGAAATTAAGCAATGGCACAGAGCCAGAGCTCTCTGTTTTTCCCAGCCCTTCTCACAGCTAGGCTGTTGCAACTCTCAGAATCAGATGCTGCAGGAAGGGGGTTAGTGGTGGGACAGGGCTCAGTGTTCTCCAAGGCAATATTCTGAGGGGAAACAGAGTGCTGTCTGGAGGGAGAAGAAGCCATGGCCAACACAGATTTGAGGCAGTTTACAAAAGATGGCAGAGAAATTTAACCCTGGTGCATTACCAAGTCACACAACTAATATTTCTTTGCATTTGTATTGAATTACTGTTCCAAAGCACCGATCAGGATTGCCCAGTGTTTGGTGGTACAGCCCCATCTTCAGGGTAAATATGCTTTGCCAATCAGTTCCCACTGCAATTTTGATTAGACACAATAATTTCCTTGCTTCCTGCCCTAAACACTTGCCATGTTGTAGCACAGCTGCATTTCAATAGTGGATAAAGGATCCAAATACATTGGTTCTAGCAAATTTCAGTGTAACTATGGACCTGAAATTGGGATCCTTCCAATTAAAACATACTGCACTGGTGCAAGACATTACTAATTGTTGACAAATGAAAACTACAGATTTGTTCTGAGTCTTTTTCTAGTCCAAACTGCTTTATAAGCTAGGAATACTATATACCCTATATGGGAACTACTTACCATTACCAAAACAGTCACTTGCATGGTGAGGTATCCTTATGAGGATACCAGCACCAGCTCACAAAAGAAATAGAGCAGAAAGTTAATTTTCCTGAAAATTAGTGTTGACTTGGATAGCTTTATTATGTTTCTAATCATATCCAAACTGATTCTGCAGCTGTGGCTCAAATTTGTATACGCTTTTCCACTCTACTGACTTTTGCTGAGGACCTTCTGCATTTTGAGCTGAAACATCCCTGAAGCTGGTCCTGATATTCCAGCGTACTGCAGCTGCACCAGAAGTGAAATTTGCCTGGCTAGATCAGACCTAAATAATTGAAATGCACAGTGAGATGTGTGCAGAGATTAAATCTTTTATGAAATGTGTAAGTCAGCAAGAACCATATATTGGGCCATCACAACAATGAATATGGGGTACAGCAGCTGAGTATAAAGCCAGCAAAAATTTAACATGAGTAAATCTTACAAAACCTTAATCTGCATTCTACAAAGAAAACAATCAGGATTTTCTTGATACATTGAACTCAATAAATTTGCTTTGAATAGCTGTCTGTGAGTGTGACAGAGAGAGAATTAGTCTGGAATGCTGTAAGGATGTCAGCCAAGCTCCCAGCATCTGGAAAGCAGAAAGCAGAACTATATTTAGTGCACAATGACTTGCAATAATTTGGGGAGGGAGCAGAGAGGAACAAAAAAGAACAAGAGAAGAGAACAAAACTTAAGTTGGCAGTGTTGAACAATTAAATTAATTATAAAGAAAAAAGAACAATGAGGCTGGGAGAAGGATAAATGAAACCCTGGGGTATATGTTATTATAAGAGCTTCTACAAGCAGAAATGCTGCATAGAGTTAGCAGACATATTTATAAACATGCTATAGATAATGCATACTTCAGTATAAATACCACTTCTAAGAATTTCTGGCACAGAACAGTTAGGGCACTGACCTCTGCTGTACATTCATTTCCTTTATGTGGCTGAAATGGCCCAAATATGTTCCTTAGTTAGGCATGGGAAACTTTTTCCATATGGTAACTGCATCTGCAAGAGTACTCCACGATGTAACTGTACTCGGTTATGAATGTGTTATGAACTCTTTGTAAAGCATGTAGAGGTTACTGTGTGTTCCCCTACGCCTACTTGTGAACAGAACAAGCACCAAGTAAAAGGCTAACTTTCATTGCTGAACTACGTTCAAAATAAAAATGGTGTAACACTTGCTAAGTTCCTTATTGCTATTATAAAAACAAGGTACTGAACAATCAAGTTCCCTTTCTATCACTTACACAGCTTTTGTTCTATCCTCCACTTGACTTAAACAGTCGATTAACTAACTGTTCAGTGTCACTCTTGTTTCCTGGCACTTTCTCAGACCTGGGATCCCAGGATTCCAGAGCCTCCACCTTCAGCACGTTAAAGGAAATCTCAAATAAAAAACATAACCTATTAAAACTGAGGCACAGATCTCAGGCACACTGATGCTGTTTAAAGTATAACTAAGATGAAAGTAAACAGCATTACTGACAAATCAGTAAAAAGATGATTATATTAAAAAATGTCAAAGTATTTTCTGGCGTTTAAATTAATCTAGCTTTCAGCTTCTAGGAAGCAATGTACTGCTAAAAGATGATGTGTGGCCAAGAGAGAGATGCCAAAAGTGAGCAGAAAGTGTTACCTGTGCACAGGCAGCAGTTCCCTAAGCTTGGTGAAAGATGGCAGAGATCTGGGCCTGTGAGCTGGGAGGAGAAGCTGGGTCCTGCCTGCAGTGCCAGGCAAAGAGCAGAATATTGCCTGTGAAGCACAGTCCAGAGCAGGAGACATTTTGGGAACAAGCAAGGAGTGCTTCTGTGATTTGGCTACTTTAGCCATCAGTCTGTACTTCACTTCTATTTACAAATAATAGCCAAAAAAAGAAAAAAGGACTTTTTTCTGAAACAGGCAGTTTGGGAGAAAGTCAAAAACCAGCAGCCATTTTCCATCTGGCTTCAAGATCAGCTAACATTTGTAGGGACCTGTATAGCCTCCTATCTGTAAACTTCAAGTTGTGGCTCTCTCTAAATTAGTGCTCTCACATGCCTCGTGTACAGGTACAAGCTGGTTTTGAGATGTCCTCTTGCTGGCTCTCTATGTATTAGACAGCTGTATTACTTATATGTCCTATTGTGCTGTCCCTAAGGGTAGAAGGAGAGACCTTGTTCCTTGTTGTACTAAATACGTAGTTTCTAGACTAGACTCTGCTAATTAACGTACCAGCATTGGTGATATATGTGCATATGAACTGGAGCTACACCAAACCCACCCACAGAAACAGCAGAGCTGTAACTGAAGTACCTATTCTGCAGTGCCTCACATGCTCTTCACCAGTCAAACAAAAAACACACATAATTTAAAGCAATGAACAATTTTTCAGTCCAGTACAGGGGGTGACACCAGCATTGTATCTCTTTTTAGACCCATAGATATGCAGCAACAGAAAGGATGGGGAGTAGGTACCTTTACTACCTCAGAAGCAGAGTGGAAACAGGGCAATGTAAGAGATTCACAAAACAAGGAGACAAGGATGCCAGATAAAAGGAGGTAAGGATCCAGGTAACTACAGAGAAACTGTAGCAATGCTCATAATACCATCTGCAAGGGTATTAGAAAGGTTATTACATTACTGTTGGAAACAGTAATGTAAATGATTGTATCAGTCCTTCAGTTGATAGGAATTGGGGAAATAAGGACACTTAACTGGACAATGCAGACACTGGAGCATAGCTCTGTGATGGGATCTGACTCGTCCCACTAGGTGAGATCACAGTGCCTAAGAAAAAAGACAAGAAAGCACTGCTGCTCTCATCAGACATGGCATGGAGCTTTCTTTTCCTCACACCCCCCTCAAGCAGGGCACTCACACATGTCCTGTTTTCAAGGAAAAACATATGTTTGAAATATTATAAATGAAAGCTGCTAAAGAAAACTGCTGTTACGAATGAGTAGATTTTGATACATGTTTTACATTCTTTGGGGTCTGAGATCCCATTTGAACCAGAACTGCTGTCTGCAAACACCCCGCTGAAGTCAGCAGAAGATGAGGATTTACTGTAATCACTACAGCACTGGGCAGTGAGCTAGGCTCATTCCTGAACAGTTTCCTAAGAGATGTTAACAGCCTCAGCTGGGTGCTCTTTGTAGTTCTGGCAGAGGTCAGCTCTGTCTCTAAGCACAAATCAGAAAAGTAAATCTAGTCTAAACAATTCTCTGTACTGTTCCAGAAGCAATTAAAGGCACTTTGCTTTGTGTATTTCCCCCAGGTGTGAGCAGACACTTCCCACAGACAGTTTGCACAGCAAAAGCTCAAAAACCATAAACTCTTTGCAGAGGAAAAGGCAAAAAAAACCCTCCTGCTTTACGCATGTAAGTATGAACTGGACAAAACAGTGCAGGATTAGCTTATACAGGCACTGCCTATGACCTGTACTTGGAGAAAAGTAATGGTAAAACAATTCCCATTCAACTCTCCTGACTCCATCAAGCTCTTTATTAGCAAGGTTAATACCAACAGATTAGGTATTCACTTCTCAATTTGGTATTATTTAGCCAGGAATGAAAATGTAATGTGCTCCATCAACACGTCACTTACATTCATGACAGAGATACTAGCACACATGAAGCTAAAAACATCACTCATCCATGAGTCTTATAAAACCAGCAATGATGTGAAAAGGGTAGAAAAAAGTGAGTACAGAGTTAACTCTCACGCATTTTAAAATTATTATAAACATTATAAATATTTAAATTATTATTTAACACTTTGTTAAAGTGCATTTGGCTGTTTCTTTGTTCACGATTCTCCAAAAATGGAACAATATACACAATTACTAGTAAGTATTCATATAATACTAGGTATACTCACTATACCTAAAATCTCCCACTGGTTTTGCTAAAAGCCAGGACCAGCAGTCCTAGGAATTCAATACATTGTCTATGAATGTCCTGTGTATTAGCACTGGCACGTTGTTAATTTTTCAAAACAGAAATCTACCCATATAACTAGAATCATGATAGAGGGGATGAAACATGAGTAGCTTGTGGAGTCAATATTTTTTCATTTTTTCTTTTATATTCTTTTTAAAAAATCATAATTGACACATTCATGCATGGTGTATCACTCCAGCCTTGATACAGCACAGCTCCCTACACAACTTTTATTCATGGCTGTGGGAGTGAATAAAAGAAAAAAACTGATTTAGGGATAGTTTGATTAGACAAAAACCATCTAAACTCCTAGTGTTCCCAGATGTGGCTCACGGCACGATCACACAGATGTATGATCACAGCTTACACAGCAAAGTGCACAGGCAGAGGAGTAGGTAGGGCAGCAGTAACTGTAATGGTGAAGCATGATGAAAATGCAACCTGAAATCCTGGCCTTGGTCTGTGGCTACAAACTTTATCCCTGGTTTTATTGATACAGCACCTTCTAACTGCAGAACATTCCCTGAAGCAAACTCCCAAAGCACATATTTATAGTATTGACAGTGACTGGCAGAAAGCAGGAGTGGAGTGCCCTCACCCCGGCATAGCTGACACCGTCTGCAGGCCAGGAAGCAAACCTGCTACTGTTAGGGGATGCCAGTAGCATGTGCTGGCACCAGATGGGATTTTGCTGCAGCCCTGCAGATTTCTGCTTCTGGTGTCTAAGCAGTGCCAAACACTGCTTGTCCCAATCTGCCCTTGAATGGAAAACCTTTTCACCAGTGGCTCATCTACATCCATTGCTAATTTGCACCAGCAGCAGCCAGAGAGTTTCCTAATAAGCAGAAGGTGCAGACGCATAAAAAAAGGACAGTACTTTTATACTTGCAGAGATAACACATTATTTTAGTTATTTGATGCTGCTGACCACTACTAGCCCCAAAGAGTCCAACTTCGTGGAGGGGAAGATAACAACTGGCAGCAGAAAGGAGAAAGACATTTACACCTGTTACTGTACCAAGAGGTTTGCATGAATCACTTCACCTTCCCAGTAAATTCTAAAATAAAAATCTATCTCAGTGGTTTTACATAGGAAGAAACAAGACACAACTAGGGGCCTGGACTTGGTGAGGCTGTAGAGGAGCCTTCAACTGTAGGTTATATTCAGAGAGCTGAAGACACCAATCTAGAATGCTTTTAAAAAGCAAACCAAAACTTTTTCCCTCTATCTGTGTCCCCTAGAATACCAGGTAACTCCCACCTCCATTGTCAGGCACGTGATTTTATCATTTACCATTAGATTTCCTTTATTTAGCATGGGAAACTTAGTGTGCCCATTTGACTCTATGCAAACAATCTGCTCTGTGCTGTCTGGAACTTGAAAGAAAGGTGTCACCCTGGGTGCTATAAAAGGAATTTTTGGTGCATGAATTCAGATGGTATTCAGATTCTGTAAAACAATCCATGCTGCAGCCCAAATTCCTCCCTGTGGATTATACCAGTGAAGAAGAGGGTCCCAAGACTTCCATGATAGCATAATGTCAGATTCTGGATCTATGTGGAACTGGCACGAGCTCTGTGATAACAGGAATTATTCAAATGTTTTTAATACAGTAAAAATGGCTTCTCCACTCTCTCTGACAGTGGGTTAAAGGAGAAGCTAGGGCACACAAAGACAAGCTATTTGCAGATATTTGCCCCTGAGGTGCTAAGCTATCATTCACAACACGACTACCCCAAAGTATTAATCTAGCAGAAGACAAAGCATACCTGGATTTATTTTAAATTGTATTCTTGCATACAACTACAAGGGGGGAATGGGCAGCTGTCTGTTCTCATCAATGAAACCCTAAGCAGGAAGAATTCTTTACTGGGTAGCTGACTGTCCTAAGGCCATTTCATACTTTCACATGGCTTAATAGACCAGAGAATCAGAATTGTTGGGGTTTATTCAGCTAACGAGTACTAAATATTTTGGTTTCATTAACAGTATCCTTTTGAAGCTGTGGAGAGTCGTTTATGTATTTATGTATTGATTTCTGTCCAGAATCCCAGCTAAAATGAAAGTCATGAAGGATCATGTGAGTCTTCATTTGCTATCATAAAATCATTGCAGAACATTGTTTAATTAAGCCCAATCTTCAATTGCATTTTAAAGCACATCCTGGCCTAGCCTCTCTTGACTAAACTTGAGGTGATCCAGCAGTGCTATGTGGCATTACACGCTAAAATTATCCAAATGTGTGCAGGCCAGACTGGAGGTGCCTTGGTTGTGAGATTCAGGACCAAAATCACAGGCAGGAGCTACAGCTTTGCTGTGAAATAGCAGGAACAGAGCTGTGAGGAGGAAGTTTGCAGAGTACCTGGGAGTGCTACGGCTGCCTGGAGCTGGCACTCCCCGTCTTTCACTTTTCTGCCCACCAGACATGTCTAAATATCCTGAGAAAACAAGAAACAAAACAATAGGTGACTGTAGTGTGAATTATAAAAGCCTGGCTTCCCTGTTGGAACCTGACTGCTGCTCTTAAACTGCCCCAGCTGTGCTTTCACAGTCCAGGATGTCAACACAACTGCTCCTGTGAATTAATGCCTTGTTTTCCCTCCCAGGCCATCTACAGCACCCTTTTAGAGACTGTATTGTAAGACTGGGGCAGGTTTCTGAGCCAGAAGGTCAGCACTACTGCCTCTCTACTCCAGAAAGATAAGTTCTCTATGATACTATATCAGCAACAGCAAAAAAACCCAACAAACCAACCCAAGATGAAAAGAATACTGCATATGGAATGCATTGAGTTGACAGTAGTGTAAGTGTTTTGTTCCTAGCAGGAACAGGTAGAACAGACATTAGAACTACTTACTGACAGATCCTGAGGGATTCTCCAGTAGAGCAAAAAGTTTTCTAAATAGATGATAGACTGTATGACTCTATGAGCTGACTCAGATACAAGGACCAAATTAGTCCTGGCTGAAGCTATATGGATTTCAGGCAGCTCCCTAAAATGAATGTGTCCCTACAATGAGTGCAGTTTTTCTTTCACTACCAGGAGCCCTCATCTGTCTAAATCATTCCAAGCTAATACTGGACTTCACTTACTGTGTGTTTTGATTTTTTGAGAAGATGAGAAGAGATACCATGCAACTATCTTAAGTAGTTCCCTTTTGTAACTGTGGTCCTTCAAATGCTGGTGTGCTGTCCTGTTGGCAACTAGAACAGTACAATCTTTCCTTCCCTCCTCTTGTTTCAAGTGACAGAAGAGAAAATCATAAGCCAGGTCTGCTCCAGACTGTATCTCAGTGGGTATCAGCTATCTGAAAAGACATGCCCTTCCCTTCATGTCAGTGCAGTGTTCCCCGGGTTTCTACTTATCTTGCTTTTGGAATAGAAGAGTGAAATCACTCCAGTACTTTTCATCGGGTTCAAATCTACTTAAAATTAGATACAAAAGGAAAAAAAAAACCCATATACTCTTTGTTGATTTATCTATGAGTACGGGAGAGCAGTTGTATCACTGATGTTTTGGAGAAGGATCAGACACCTTTGCAGTCAAACAGCACTATCCAACATATGGCAGTAGATGAAGGCTGCTTTTTGCCTCTCATATTCACTCTGAATCCTTCTAAATCACCCCTGCCAACACAATACAATCCTTGAAGATCATTAACAATCGTCAGAAGAGCAAATTCTCGCTTATGTAATAGGTTAGGTTGCACCGAACAACAGGTATGAGAAGTTCCCTGGGGGAAGACACCTGCAGAGTCTGTTCCCTGACCTTCAGCTCCGCTGCTCCTAGAGATGAACGATGTTTGACTCAGCACTGCAGTAGCAGTACATATGCAAAGTATGTCTCAGGAACAAAACATTAGCACTTCTGAAAAAGATCAGTCTTACAGTTTCATTTGTCAGGTGATGCTTCCTTCCAATTTTGATCAAATGGAAAGCACTCTTGGTTAAAATTAGAAACAATTGAATATATTCCCCAACTCATCCTCTCTGTGAAAATACATATCTTGGAGAGCAAAATATTTAAACACAGATTGTTGTTGGAAGCATTTTTCTGTAAGAGGCCCTCAAGCATGAAAAACACATAAAAATATTCTATTAATGAGCTGAGGTCCCCTTAGCAGAGTCTGGAGCACACTGTATGTAACTCACATGTCACTGGTAAAACCCTTATTTTTTCCAACTACAGTATATATTTCAGGTAAATGTAAATAGAATCAATGTAGAACTTACACCTAAATTTCTCTCCGATTTCCCAAGCAAACAGAGATGGGACTTCCCAAGGAAACATATATGCATGGACTTCCCCACAAGCATGCACAGATACTGAGATGTTCTTTAAAGAGAAATAAAAAGGAAGAAGCAGATGAGGAATTTCTAGTCTATGTCAGGTCAAATGTTTGCATGCTACAGAAGGAAAAAGTATGCTATTGATCCCAGTATAGTAGCTTTCCTCACATCCTTCAAGGCTCATCTGCTCAGTGTATCAGGCACTCCTGTTATCCTTGGAGATACAGGGGCTGACTTGCCAACAAGGTGGAGAAAACCCACTTGAAATCTTTTTCTTTCTCAGTGCAGTACAGTCATACTCTCAAAGAAAACAAATCTTCACACAGTACATCTCCCCACAATTAGCAAGCATGTATTTTACACTGGAAAGAAGGGAAGGATCTTTTCACTTTAAATAGTGCAGTGAAATTTTTCTTCTGGAGGCTCTTTGTTGGGAGCACTGAGGTGCTATTTCATTACATGTACATATTAGGAATTTTTAATTCATTTGCACTTCTTCCAATCCACAGTTCATTTTCTACCAGTTCATAAAAGATCTGCTCTCAGTATTTGGAGAAAAGACAAGAGAGAGCCTGGCTGTGCCCACATTATGCAATGACTGACTTAAGTGGGAAGGATTTGGCCCAAATATCCAGTAGCTCACAGGAAAGTCCAAGATGTTAGGTGCCAGAAGATCTGGAATGTGAGATGTGTAGTTACTAGAGCATCTGCCAGTGCAGCAGGTAAAGTCTGAGAGCAGAGGGGGAGGTTCTAGTTTGGAAGGAAGCAGATGACACTGCATTATCAGTACAGTACTAGACAGATACAGCTGGATTTCATCAGGATTGCATCTTCCTGTGAAAGGCAACAAGAAGCTGTTTGCAGACACAGCCAAATCAGAGAGGGAAGCAAAACTCACGATATTCAACCCGCCTGAGAGTAAATGGGACCTGAACTCTTGCTGTGGGAAAGCAGAGTCCTCACTAGGAGTAGAAAAAGAACTTCTACATGTAGTGATAACCCCTTGCTCAGTTCAAATCACCTTGAGTCAAGAATCCCTCTTGACCTTCCTGGTTTCTCTGGCTCTGCATTCATTGCTGAACTCCCTACTCGAGTTAAGGCCCAAATATATTTTGTGAGTGAGCAAATCTATTTAATCTCTCCCAAATGTTCCATCTCAAAGTAATGGCATAATACCTGGCTCATTCTTTCAGCTCCACCAAACAATAACTGCCAGGAAAACAGCTTACTTCAGCCATTCCTAACAAAATACAGTTAGGTCTTTAACACACGGCCTTCTTTTTACTTGGGCTGCTGCTTTTTTGGTGCATTTCTTTGCAGATTCCCTTGGTTAACGCCATCTGCATTCCTCCTCCAGAGAGCAACTTGCTTCTTGTAGAAACAAATACGTTTACATTTAGAGAATTTTACAGCTGGAGCATTTCCTAAGTCCTTCTATTTCTGACATTACCTTTTTTCCTGACAGCCTGCACAGGCACCACCTGAAGGCAAGGTACTTGTCTTAGCTTTGTCTCTCAAAAATTCGACTTTCTTTGATCTCTTCCACTGAATGTTGAAGTTGGAAAAGCCAAATAACTCTCTCTCTCTGTGCTGAAATGGTGAAAGCTGCCTTACAAGCACACTTAAAATGGACTTGGAAACCAAACAACAGTAGATGACAGAGTTCATACCTCCCTGCCAGATGTGCTGGAGCACCACTATGGAAACAGCTTGGTGGGCACTAGGTACATGCAAGGGCTTTGAAGCAGGAGGCTGAGGAGAAGCAGCTAGTGACACGTAGAGATGTGGAAAGAGGGAGGAAAAGGTCTGAAAAATCCTGAAAAAAAAAATCTAGTGCACAAAGGAAAAGACTTCTCTAGTGCCAATCCCTCTTGGAGCTTTTGCTCATTCAGCTCTGGTGAACTGACCCAAGACCCACTGGATGGCTACACGCTGCCCAAGGACTATCTCTGCAATGTGACAGCAAAGAGGCCATGGCAAGGAAAGGACGCAGGAATCTCTTGGAAGTATCATAAAAAGCTTTAAAAAGCTTCTTCTTCTTCAAAAGGGACCTGTACACTGTTCATAGTCCCTGCTACAGACTCAAAAGTGACACACTCAGTGTCTGGTCACTCTCTGCCTAATGGAAGAGAGTCTTGTTTGTGAACTTTCCTGGAGCACTGCATGTGACAGGAGACGGTATGCAACATGAGAGCCAACAGTTTACTAAATAAGACTGGATCATACAACACGTGGATCCAATTTCTGACTCCGGTACAGACTTCTGTAAGAGAAGACTTCACCAAGAGGCCCCTTCAATGCTTTCGCTATATCCCTTCTGAGTAAGATGACAATAACACCCTCTTACCATGTATTAATACTTTACCATAGAGATATTAATTCCTATTTGTACTCAATCCTGTACTAGGGAAGCAAACATGGCAAAGACAAGAATGTCTACACCTGCACAGCCTAAGCAGACGTCGCAAGTCCCCTGAAGAATTCTGATATGCAATCCATTACACAGTAATACAATTGCTTTAGTGGCCACTACAGCCTTGCAAGGCTTCTGCAGTGTTGTAAATCCTACTTTCAACAATTTTAGCTTTCGTGGTTTTTAAATGATTAAGCAAAAGTGTTACAATGCACCTTCAAGTGGCTCTTAATAAATAGGTTTTGCTTTAGAAAGGGTTTTTTACTGAGTCTACCATGAAATATTTGCATGTGAAATTAAGAAATTTGAATTAAAACAGGTTTATTTTAGAACACACTAGAGCCATCCACTGCACAGCTGAGTTTCCAGCACACCAGTACTGGATGCCAAGGAGCTTCAGGGAAACAAGTAACAGAACGGGAAACTGAGCGGCTTAGCTTCTTTTCACATTAGTTGCCAAAAGTGGGCAGCACCACTGAAATAATATTGTATAAAATCTTCTCTTAACTCAAGAAGCTTAATGTTTATTTCCTATCCAGTATCTATGCATAGAAATCCCAAAACATTACAGGAAACAACACTAACTCTAGGTTTATCCAGCAAACCAGAGGAATTCTTCATGAAAAGCATTAGAAGGTTTAGGATCAAGAAGATGCATATTATCATTGTACATCTTCATGTACTCAAGCAACATTTTTTCTTGGAATGAAAAAGCTGCTCTTGAACAGAATGAGCATCACTGTAGCAGTTAAAACAATACCATGTATGTGCCTTGTACAGAAAGCTAGAACATCACCTTTCTAACTAAAATATAAGTATTATGAAGTCTTATGAAAAAGCATCTGTAACAAGCATGAGGAGATGAGGCCCTGGCTTAACATCTCACCTGATGTAAGAGGCTGAGATGTGTGCTGCTGTGTTAACATCCTTCCAGGGAAGTACTTTTATTCCAAACCAAGAAGGAACATCACCATCTCTTGAATCATCAGCATCACTTCCTGCCTTTCTGTATGCATGTTCATAGGAAATCTTTCATCTTATTTTTTTCAAAGCCCAATCCCACTTGGCTAGCAAGCTCAGGCAAGGTCCAGCCAAAAACAGTATAGGCACAACAAGTTTCAACAAAAATATTTGTTGCAAGAACACTCTTTGATTCATTTGCTCTTCCTTGGCTGAACCTCGACTACACCCATCCTGATGCACATTTGCGGAGTGCCGTTGCCATGTCAGAGGATTCAAGTTCAATTTCTGCATACCCTAGTGATTTCCTCTGGCTTTGAACACTATCCAGGTGGCTGCACAAGGGGCTACAGAAATTACAGGGAGATGGCAGAGTTGGTGAGAGTACTTGCCTGAGAAGCAAAGAAAGGGGAGATACCCACATTCTACCAGCCCATCCCCATCCAATCTGCCCACAATATGCTGTTGTAAAGAGTTTGCAGTGAAGCTGGGGATTTGGCACTGACATGGTGTGGAACAGTCATCAGATATTTAAAACAGAACTGAGAGAACAAAGAAGGGCTTTGTAATGCAAGGCAGCACTGAAAACCCTGAACCTCTGCCAGCCGGCTTGCATGGAGTGTTTGCTAATGTACACAGTGGAGTGCATTCCTCGCATTTGATTACATGACAGTTTTATATACCAGGTATATGCAGAGGGTTTTTCTTAACTCTTTAAGTCCTCCATCACTTATAAATCCTAAAGGGACTCACAGTGGTTTCACTTCTGCTGTCTTGTATGTGCATGCAACTTCAGTCATGAAAGGCTGAGCATGTGCTGTGGGCAACTGCTTCTCAATGTGTAAGTACACTTCTTTCTGTTGCTATAAACAGTAGAAGTTATTAAGCACAAAAGAATTAGAAAACTAATCCTCTCCTTACTCATGCTATAGTCCTCTGCATCTCCCTTGATTTAAGCAGTGAGTATAAAGAGGCTCGTTTAAAGGACCACTACCATTGCCTCTCCATATTGTAAAATGAAGGATGCAGAGACTGCTATTAGAGCTCCCACTTGTTAGACCAGGGAGAAGAGAGCCAGGAACCCCTGGCTGGCTAACACCACATTCTACCACATGCTGTATTAAACGGTGTCTACCATAAAATGAGGATAATTGTATGTGCTCTTCTTGGTGAAGTTCTTCGAGATCTATGGCTAAAATGTGTTGCCTGTAACCAGGCAATGCTCCATGCATTCAGGCAAAAGCACCTCTCATTCATACGATGTGAAGAATACAGATGGAGTGCAGGACCAAGGCCTAAATTGCAGGGCTTGGATGCTTTACTGCCAGGTGGTTGAGAAGGGCAAAGTATTCTTACCTTCCTGTTCTGCTAATGCACAAAGTAAAATTTTTAGCCATAATTTTAATAATACACAACTATATTTTCAGAAGATCTGCCGTGGTGTCTTTCGTAAACTCTAAGATGTAGAACTATTAAGTTATAAAGTTAGAAGATTAATGTCTGTTAATTAAGTAAAAAGAAAAAGAGAGGCACTGAAAGAGATATTTGTGGTTAAACTCTCCAGCACCCACACTGTTGCCTTTTTTTTAATGTTAGTAGCTCACAGACCAACATCTAATTAAGCCCACATTTAACCAGAAATTATTTTTTCTGCTTAGTCACCCAGGGAAACAATCAAGAGACGAAAGTTAAAGCATCTTGACCAATATTTGGGTGTCAAAGGTAACATTATTATTCATGAGATTTCTACTCCCATACTCCAACTACTTAACAAAGCAGAATTTGCCTTGTAGGTAGAGAGGAAGTGCTTGGTGTCTGGAATTAGATGGGCAGAGAGAAAGGAAGGTCAAAGAAGGCGAAGGTTATTGCAATGGTGGAGAAAGTGCATACAATGGCAGATAAGGCTGGTGCAAGATGAGTGAGAATTAGGCCAGAATAAAGGCAAACTAAGCCACCGACCTAAGTCTCCACAAGTCATTGAAAGGTTCTTACCATAGTGAGAATGATTCCAAAATAGGTCCCAAATCGGATGGGTGTAAATAAAGGACTTAGGAGAACAGCAATGGGAGTACTACATTTTGTACACATGAGCAGGCAGACTCTTGCTGGAATATTTTTATGTGCTTGAATTTGTAAAGAAGAGGGAAAATCATTTCCCAAACCAGAAATTGCATGATTAGATACCACAAGCACAGAGACATAGGCAAGATATCCTGTTTCCAAACTATAGGTATTTTCACTAAAGAATGACAGTAAAATTACCATATTGGCAGAACTAACTTACAAAAAAAAAAAGAGCACTTTTTTGAAGTTTCCACTTGAACACTGATAGGTCTTTAAAACTATTATTAGCTGTGAGATCCTTCTTTGGACAGCAGAAGAAAATGTTACATTTTTAAGGGTAAAAGTGGACTGGAAGCATCACAGAGGTTCTTACGGGAAAATCAATGTTTCATAAAGTGTACTGCAGATGATACATTCAGACAAATATCTGCATCCTATTTCTGAAACAAGACTGTTTCTGTGTTATTCTTAATTATTTTTTCCTACTGTTAGATTGTGCAACTTGGAAATAATGTGACACTTCTGAAAGACAAATATTTTTTTACTATGGAAGTTTATTTTTTACTATGAGAAAAGGGGTGGAAAGTACTCAGATAATAGCATTTCTCAGCAATCTTTAGCTGTAATGCTCACAAAATGCTGCTGCCTCTCTTTAACACTTAGCTGCATGTGAATGTAAAAGACTAAGACTCATCTCACATTCCTTCTCCTCCCAAAGGATCATGATACACTGACACACTTCTGCAACCACAGAGGCCCACATGGCTCAGTTATCTTTCCCATACCGTAAGACATGTATAAAGGTGTGAGAGACGGCACCCTTGGATGCCAGGAGAGCATTTATGACACCTAACTACATACTGCCTTCACTTTACAACAGACAGCATCATTTCCCAGCCATCTGAATACCTCAGCTCAAAAAAAAAGCCAAAGAAAAACCCTGCTGCTTAGTCAACCACAGAAAAACAGAGGTGATGCTTCCAGAAGAGGTGAAATTTAGCCACACTAGCAATTACCATGCTGTGTTCAAAGAACAGACTACTGTCACAGTGACACAGAGCATCAAGACCTCCTGATGCAGGATATGGAAACAACCATGACAGTCAAAAAAAGCTGGTCTACATAGTGACTCCTAAGGAACGTGGCCCTGTCCCAGTCAAGGCCATGGACACGTGAGTGTACAACTCTGAGGACTGGAATCACAGTGTGATGTGCACTTTTATGGCCTCAAGCTTTACTTTCAGTAGGTACTGCATTTAGGATGATTTAAAGAGTTTTGATTTCACTCGCTATGCAGCATCTTGGTTAGTTAATCACAAGCCACCTCTCCTGGCACAAGTGACCTGTTCAGTTTAAGGCCTTCAGATTTTTTCAGGGAGATAAATAAAAGAAATTTGACATGTAAAAGGGATGAATCTTCAAAACTCCCTTAGGAGAAGATCTAACAGTGGCCATAAATTTCAGTAGCTTCAGGAAACTCCTTTGCAATCCTCTACACTGCTTTTTAAACAATAAGTAATGTGGAAAATATGGAGCTGTACTGTTGTCTCAAAGGAGAAAGCAGAAATTTGAATGAAAAATCAAGCTGATTATTAAAACAGTGTGCTTTATATTGAGTCCAGAAAGAGAAAGAGAACCGATAAAAATGACCCTTGTATAGCATAATGTTACTTTAGGAAGCTCACAGAGTATTAATAAGGGAATACAATGATTTCTCAAACATTCTACAAGTAAATATTAAACCTCCACACACATCCTGTGCATGTTTGCAATTAACATAGACAGCCTTCCTATATAATAGCCTTCTTCTAGCATCACATGTGGCTTACACAACACTGAATCCTGCAAAACATCCCTGGTTATGCATCAATAAAGTCATGAATGCACAACTCTGGGAATGGTGTTGGTTATGTTCTACATGGGAATCAGTAGAGGGAACACATAACACTGTGGCTTTTTGAGTTCCACGAAATAATGGAAATGGCATCTTTTTTTCCTCCTCTCAGTGGAGTAATGGAACAGTAGATAAACTGTGGAAAACCGCAGCTAAATATTTAGAACCCACAAGGAAAAAGTCTTTTGAACAAATCAAGCTATTTCTCTTACAGTCTGGGAAGGAAAAGAGAGACAGAAGGTTTGTTATTGTTATTTCTATTTTTAAATACATATGAAATGCTCAGATACTATTTTGATAGGGGCTACATAAGCACCAAAAGAAAGAAGGACAGGATTTTTTTCCATGATTTCATATCTTTATAGTGGTGATCTGAGCTTCAGCCTTTAGCAGCACCTTTTCCAATCAAGACATCTGGAAATGTCTCAAAACCATTCCAAAAATCAGTGGAAATACTGCAATACAGAACATGACCTTCAGGCCATCTGGAGGTATGATGGGTATTTGGAATTCCCAGGGATTTCCTCCAAAATGACTATGTTCACTATCTGTTCCTTGCCCACCATCACACAGCTGATGTTTTTCATTCAAAGAATGCTCAAAGGCTGACAAGAAAAGTCACTTAGAAATTCTGAAGTACGTTTGAATTCATTAAGTAATTATATTATTTAATATTATGTACTCCACTTTCCCCACCTTTAAGAGATTTTACTGTTAAAAGACATTTACTTCTCTAAGAGGATTATTAAGAAGCTAATGAGTATTTTAGAAATATTTAAACAAGGCTAAAGAAAAGCATGGAAAAACTGTGATTTGAAATACAAAATGAAAAGGACAATGAGAAACATACAGGGAAGGAATTGAAGGCTATCTCTACATAACAGGACAGAAACTGGCAACATAGTATATACACAAATCCTGGATCCTATTCTTCATTATGCTTTGAAGTAAAACCCCCACAGATGAAGTGCACTTATAGTGAGAATGAGCACTTTAGTTTCACTGTTGATTTCATATTGATCAAACTAATCATGTAAGAAATTTAGGGTCCCTCTCCTAAGAAGAAAAAAACCTGTTTCTCAGAGTTTCCAGGAGTTAAAGCAATAATCTAAATCACAAAAAAACCACAAAACAACAACAACAACAACAACTAAAACCCTGAAAAAGAACAAAAGATAGTCAACTCAGACATAAATGAAGATAAATCTCCTCAGTTCAGAGACTGTGAGGACTAGACAGGTTGTCTTCATGCCTCAATGACAAGTCTATTAACCAGTGAGCATATACTCAGGTTTGCAGCTGAAAAATCATAAAATCTTTCCTAAATATAAATTCGTTTACATTTCACAGTCCACCAATAAGATTTAACCAGTACATTCTTCAGAAAATCTTGCATTGCTGACTACCTCCAGTCACACCTCGCTGCAAATGCCTCTGTGGTGAGGCAAGACACCTTGAATTGAAGTCTTCATCTGTTTTGGATCCAACCTACTGTCTAGAACATACATTAAATTTCTGCAAAACATGAGGGAGAGAAATTAGAAAAAAAAAAAAAAGGACATTTTTAAGGTACTTGCTCCTGCATCTGAAAGCAGCTTTGCTCAGAAATGAAATTTGAGACAGTCCCACCACTTTGCATTTAAGTATCTTTCACTGCAAGGTCTTTTTACTTACTTAGCTAACTGAGCTTTTAAACAACGTTGGGGATTGTATCACTGATCCAGTTTCATGCCCAGATATGTTCAGACAGAATGTACAATGAGTTAGCTGATTTTTTGGGGTTTATATAAAAAACCACAGAGCTATGCAGGGATGAGGATTCGGGAGCCCTGCCTCCCACCCTGGCACCACCGTGTGCACCACTAGCCAGCCACCATTCAGGGCTCTGGTGCTAGCTTAGCTTGTCTGGCCCAGTAATAATGAAAGGAAGAAAGGATTTTTCACTAGGAATTTGGAGTATTTTCTCATTATAACCAACCAGCATGACCAGAAAAAAGACTCCTGATGCAATCCGTGGGCCTAGTTCTCACTCCCCCGCTGGCAGGGCCTGAAAGACTGCTGGGGCCACAAGCCCCACTCCTCAGGGAGAGGGGAGGGAGAATGGGCTAAAACCAGATCCTGTCCGTCAGGTCTTGTATCCTGCCTTCAGCACTGCCCAGAGCTTCACGGTTCACGGAAAAGCAAACAAACAAACAAAAAATCCCCCCTGCTTCCCCCTTCCAGCGCCCGTGGCCTGTGGTGCAGTAACCAAGGAAGCGGCTCGTCCCATTACTGGCAGCCAGCCCTTCAAGAGATGGGGACTGGGCAAGGACAAAACTCCAGCTAAAATCCCAACTCCAGCCTTGTCCTTGAGACCAAAACTAGAAAATAGGGCAGGATGGGCAGAATTTGGTATTGTAAGGGCCCTCATAGCTGGCAACAAGGGCAGCCGAGCATGCTGTGGGGGGAAGATAGTGGCCTGGGGGAGGTCAACGCACAGAGGGATAACAGTGCTTTTCCAACGGCACTTCAGCAGCGTGCCCAGGGTGTTGATTACTGCCCACCACAAAAGCAAGTCATCCAAGGGGGATTTTCTTCTTTCCTCTCTCACTGTCACCCTCGACACTACAGCAGCAGCTGAGGGGCCTTCTCCTGGAGAAGGCACAGCAGGAATAATCCCACAGGTCAGGAGGCAAGGGCAGAGGCCGGAGGGCAGGGAAGGTCAGCACTAGGCAGGCACGACATGGAGCTGCTGAAGCAGGCAGAAGGTCTGTTTCTGGGTCCTCCAAGCCCTGCTGCCAGAAACTTAAGATGCACTTTGGGAGACCCAGGGACAAGGCTCATGGTAACCTGCAGTGACAGACAGCTGATGGCGTCTGTCCTGGGAGTGGGAGCAGGAGCAGGGGGAGGAAAGGGCTCCACACTTTGCCCCTGCTGGTGTGACTGTGTGCTGTTCTGTTTGCAACACTGCAGCCTCAACGCGCTTGTGGTTTCTCGTGCAATGAGAATGTGCACCCAGAGAGAGAGAGAGAGGAGGTGCCAGCTGACGCAGCGCAAGGGAGGTGAGAACACTGTCAAGGTTTTGCTCACTGCAGAGCGTGGGTGCACCTTTTCCAATACAGATGAAAGAAACAATGCAACGCCACAACACAAATTTGCACCAGGCCATCGGAAGTCCTCAGCTGTGTGCTCTGCTCTGCTATGGACTTCCTTGGCTTAACACCCCTTTCACACACAGTCACAAGTCAGAGTGAATCTTTTGTTGCTGATGGAGTCACAGCCCTGCACAATAGTCACAAGAGACAACCAGACCCACTGTGTGACTCCAGGTCTCAAGCCCTGCTCTTCCTATAACAGGGATAAAGACCACCATGCTTGTCCACTCAGGCTGAAGGTGCACTTCTGGCAGTCCTTGAGGCTTGTTGTGACCCTGAGAAGGTGCTGGGGGAAGGCTGCTGGAAAGAGGAGTCAGAGTGGTTTGTACCACCCCATACACAAACCAAGGTCTCAGACAGGAACCACCTACATACTGCTTTCAACTCCAGTCCAACACGTGGAACTTCTCCTCTCTGCCACCAGATTTTCTCTTTCCTTTCCATTGAAACACAAATAACTGGAATTTAATTCTCCCTCATGGAATTTTGTGATTACATGAGGCTCTGCAGAATAAGCACATAGTATACCCATTCTCCCTCTCCCCTGCCACCTATTCCTTCCATCAGGCCCATTCTTTGTCCTTGTCATCACCCTGTCATACAATCTGCTTTTCACAATCTTGTGAGACTTTGGTCACAGTGAGGCCTCCCTAACACTTCTACACAAGCCCATCATTGCTAGTAACTGAGCACAAGACAGTGGAGGGAGGCAGCATTTTTGCTGAAAGCCATGTTGGATCCGCCCTGTAAGAGAAGCCAGGCAGACAATAACACAGGCTTCTCGTACCAGATAATGCCAGTAGTCTGTTTCCTGCAAAAGTCAACTCATTCAGAAGAAAACAAAATAAGTTAGTGTACCTAGCCAGTTGCAAAGCGAAGTAGACAGAAATATTCCTCTCTTTCCTTCCCTGACATAACAGCCAAACAAACATTGTTACATTAAGATTTTTTCTGCCTCCTTTTTCCCCCATATGATTTCATTTATCTCACCATGGTTTCTGGCTAGTAGCAGAAACAAGAATTTAATTTCAATATGTTTGAATCTGGAACCAAACTTTCTTAGAAAACAGGAATGTTTGGGTTTGTGTGTTTTGACTTAACCCATTATTGTGCTGCATTAATCCAATTAGAAATCTGAATATGTCTGACACTCCCAAAAGTTAAAGCTCTGAATCTGTTGCTTCATCTTTAGCAGAGAGAGAAACAGAAACAAAAATAAGGAATTAAATATGGGAAAATATGGGAATTAAAAAGGAAATTGACAAAACGCTTTTCTGAGGGCAACTGCTAGATGTCATAAAAATGTGCTACCTGCAGATTTGGAATATCACCTTTCCGCTTGAGATACTACAGGTCCTGGTTATCAGAGTGCTAATTTTCAGGATGCAAAGCTGGGACTGAACAACCTCATTCCAAATACTGCCAAGCACACTGCGTTTTTCCTTATAATTTTTATCATCCAAAGAGAGATAAATTCTCCTTCTTCTTGAAATTAACTCTTTGCCTCTTAAAAGGAAGCCCAAAGAAGCAAGTTGGCTGTATAGGACTCAGAGCCTGCACAGACTGAAAGAAAAAACCATGAAGCACTCTCTTTTCCTCCAAATGGGCACAGACACTGCTTTTTTTGGGCATGGATGACTTAGGATTTGAAGATATTTGCCGGCGTGTATTTAATTGTCATGCTTTTTACTAACTTCTCTGCATGATGGATGAGTTTTTCTGTTGAAATGAGGTCACTATGTTTTACCTTTTCCTCTCATGCTGGGACCGTTTGTTGTGTCAATTCATGTAGCTTAGAAAAATATATGCACATCCTCTGAGCTGCATCCTGGCACCATAAAGCAAAGCCAATTTTGGCTTCTTCCACTTGGCAGTAGTGGAAGCCAGTAGTCTTTGGGTGCTCAGACTGCCCTTCACTGTGCACGCACTTCTCCCAGGCCACAGGGGACTTTGGGCAACTTTGGCCATGAAAGTATGGGGTAATGATGTGCCTCACCAGGAGCCACCTCAGACAGACAGCCCTCACTGGGGAGTCAGAGGGATCCTGGGCTCGTCTCTCCTGTGCAATTTCAGGGAGAGGCTCTGGCTCTCTGCCTCTTGTCAGCACCACACGACAAATCCGCTGCTCTTGTCATTTCTGTCATTCCAGCCACCCTCCATGGAGGAGTTCTGCATGTGTGCTCAAAACTGCACTTACTGACCTCCTCCTTCTTTCCAGTTCTCCTAATCCTCTGCACAAATAACTCTACTCTTTCAACAGCAGTTCAAGTAAAACTAAGAATTTCAAGAGAGGGTGGACACTGCTGATATGCACCCAGCCCGAGGCATATCTGCCAAACTCTAGAGCCATGAGCCAGCTGGCCTGGGCAGGGTGGAGAGGGAAGGAGTCCTATGCCAGTCCACCGCCCAAATTTGATTCAAGAGAAAAAAGCCTTTAATGTGACAACACACACATGGCACCACTTCCCAGTTCCACATAACTAATGTCTCTGGACAGCTTTGATCCGTACGCTGTCTGGAATGTGTAAGGTTTAGTACATAGAGACTTCAGTCACTCAGCCTCCCAAGTCAGCCCTGGAAGAAAAGGAGAAAACAAACACAGCCATTTGTTCCTTTCCCCAATTTGAACTTGCAACAATTTATGGCCTTCCCCAAAGATGGGCTGCTCTCTTGTCCCTGACCTTTGCTGCAAACTCCAGCATTGTCGTTACCTCCATTAGAGCCTTCTGAGTCTGTTCTATTGCCCCCTGAGCCTGGCACTGGCTAAGGACACACCAGACAGCACTCTGTTTACATGCAGGCTCTGTTTACAAGGCAGAGACCCAACAACTCATCAGCCTCCTTAAAAGCCATGAGAAGATATGGGAAGCAAGCAGAACTGCTGCAGTAACGCCATTGTTTGTTCTGACCCCTAACCACTCTGGCTCCACAACAGCAACATGGTGAAGACATTTGGTAAAGAAGTGGACTCCAGTAAAGTAACTCCTGTCCCTGCCAAACACTAATCTCAGTCCCTTTGGAAGGCTCTCTCTGGAGTCCATAGTCATACCCGGACAAGCAGCGTTCCACAGCTGAGCGCTCTCTGTGCCGTGTCCTTGTGTTCTCCAGTCCCTTGCTTTTTGGGAATTAGAGCCTGGGGAGGTCAGAAGCCCCAGTCACATCAAATGAAGCTGTGGCAGACTGCCCTAAATTATTAATGTCTTTAAATACTAAGTGCACTCGGGAACCAATTCAGCCTCCAGCACACAGGCTGTGCATCAACATGGTCCCAAAGGGGTCACAGAAAAGAAACCTCGCTAAGGACTGTGAAGCAGCAGTTCTGTTTGCTCTGACACATTTGTCTCTCCCCTGGACAGAGGATACACAGAGTCATGAATCACTCCATTTGTACGCATGTCCACTCTTCTCTTGCTATTTCAGCCACTCCTTGTCCCTAGGAGACATACAGCAGTCCTAACCAAAGCTCCATTTTATTTATATCCAAGAAAGTAGTCTTGCAAGTTGCAAGATGACCTTTCAGTTATATGGCAAGAGAATCATTGCTCCACATCTACAATTTTACTTGATTCTGTCACTGAAAAGACTGTAATTCATTAACATATCTCTGCTATGCACAGTTTGATATTTCTCTTTAACCACATCCCCTTAAAACTAACCTTATTGACAATTTACTTCTGTAAACTTCCATTTTGTTCTGGATTTAGTTTCATGCCTCTATGACATCCTACCTCTGGCTCCTCACTACTACCACAACTGGCCTGCAGATAACAACTCTGACTTGGATGTTGTGTTTATTAACAGTTTGCTGCTTTCATGCAGCTTTAATTGTGTTTCCAGAGGAACTGATGCTGATTTTTGCTCCTGTTCGAACATTTGGCAAATGCATGAAATTCCGCATGTTGTAGGAAACAGGAAGAAAGCTTTAACTTCAACTGCTTAGAATGTACATGCACAAACAACACAATCAAAAGTACATGCTCCTCCTGTTTACCTCCTCCACACCTCAATATTTCTGTTCTCTTTCTCTGCCCTTCTGGGAATGTATCTCTTTCACTTCTGCTCATGTCTCTCCCACACCCACAGGCATGCACTGATTTGTTATTGCTAGGTCACTTGTGATTAAAGGTCTGGATACACTAGTTTATTGCAGGGTTGTGTCTGGCTTGATAGGCTGTTTGCTGTTTTGTTATTATAGTGCTGAAACCTCATTCTTGCAGTTTGCGGCCTTTCACACACACACACACACACACAGACGCACACACACACACACAAACCACCACAACGTATTTAGTTTGAAATGGCAAACACAAAAATTGACTCGAGGTTTGCAAACAATTTGAAATGGAATGAGGGAAAAGGGGGTTACAGGTCCTGGAAATGCAGCCTCTCTGCCCTGCCTGACTTCTCTGAGTGTTTGCCATTTTTTCTGTGGCACTAGAATAAAAAGCTTCAAGTGCCACAAAAGCTGCATGCCTCTTTGCTTTGCTTGGCTGCAGAAACTCAGGCACAGCATATTCATCTGGGAAGCTGTTAGTTGGGGTTGGGGAAAATTGCTGGTCCTTTTTGGCTATACAGACTTTGACAATAGCTTTAACAAGTTGGATTTGGCTTTCTGAGCAACAGGCAACGAACACAAAGAACTGAAAACCTCTAAAAATTATTATGGATGTATTTACACATATCAAATATAAAAACAAGCCCCTCCACCTGAAATGTGTTTCAGGCCCCTTCCAAAAAAATGGGGATTTCAAAAGCAAAGCTCACAGAAGACAGAATTTCCGTTCTGTTTTGAAAAGTCCTTTGTACACCCCTACTGCATTCCTCTTCTTCCCCCTCCCACCAAAAAAAAAAAAAGTAAGGGAAACTTCTGGACACAGCTTAAAAGCCACAAAACCTCCTCCATGTGTGTATTCTCCAGTTCCACTGCAGATACTTGGAGTTACATAAAACTGGGCAGTTAGTGATTCTGGCAGCTGAAAAATTACAAAGTTCAGGGGCTGAGGAGGGCGTGGGCCAAGCTGAAGTTTTCCAAAGAGCTGTACCAGATGGAGCAGAGAAAAAATGCTTCTCTTTCGGCTCAGGAAGGTGGAGTTCAAAGCTCTGAACCTTAAACAAATTTCAGGGAATTTCTCCATTCCCTGTTCCCTGTGAACACTGGTACTGGTAGTGCTGGTTATCAAGGATGATTTGGATGAAAGCAAGGAATGCCTTTCTGCATGTGGCAATGCAACGCCTTCACAGTGACACAGCAGAGAGGGACGTGCTGCAGTTACCCGTTAGCCAGAGCTGTGCAAGCCTTCTCCCTTATGAACCAGCAGCGTGTTTCCATTTCTAACTGGATGGTTGATGCATAAAGATGGAATCAAAGTGCATCATGAAATAAACTGCACTAGCTACCAAACATGCTCCAAGTCAGCACATATACGCTAGGATACATTTTTGTGTTAAAACATCTGATGATGCTAAATTTAACTATTATATTTAAATTACAATAACTCCTCAGATTTGGACTTAAAACTATCCAGATAGGAAGAGTCACACTTCTTATCTAAGTGCTAAATGGTGTGATAGTTAGCACACGTTGTAAGATGTTGGAATTTTTCAGTGTAAGTAGTCCCAACCGTGTTTTAAAACATCCTGGCTAGTCAGGCCTAATTTTCTACCTCTGGACAGGGTTTTAAAATATGCCTTCAACTGGGACCAGCTGTGATCACACTAAGGGCAAAATAGCCTTTAACCATGTGTTAGTCAACAGAGACTGTAATACCGTGTCCAGCTCACTGCATACACTGCATGAAAGACATCTGCAAGCTGAAGTGAAGTCCAGTGGGGGGACCCTAAAATGGTTAGGGGCTGGCATATAAAAAAGGCTGGGAAAGCTCAAATTCTTCAGCCTAGAGGGGCTAAGGCAGGAGAATTTGTATAAGAAAACAGAGTATTTGAACCTTATTATTTTAATGGTGCTGATTAAGAAGCCAAATATAGATGCTTTCCAGAAGATAATTTATCCACTAGGATCTGGAATAAGTCACTTCATATTGAGTGAAAACCACTCATTTGATTTTTGATTCTTTTAACTATCTGATACGGAAACCAGCCCAAATGACCTGGAGAAAAGACCCTATATATAACATATTACCAACTACTACAAGGAACTGATTAATATAGTATTAACCATGGAAATTTGTTTTGAAGGCTGAATTTTCTTCTTCGTGTCATCAGGTCTCAGTGAAATAGGCACGGCAAGGTCAATTCTGTTTACCTATTAACTAAGAACACAAAAGACAAACTTCTCTAACTCAGCATGGAATCAGTCAGCTAACTAAATAAAGTAACTACTTATGTGCAATGTGGTCTTGGTCAAGTCACTCAAAAGCTTACCACTGGATATTATGGTTCTGCAGCAGTCAAAATTAAACTAACAGTTGGCTTATGTGGTACAGCTCTGGCTATGCATTCCCATTCTTCCTTTACACCCAACACTACACCTTTTACCAAGCTGTTCCCCTGATCTAGGTCAACATAAACCTCACCTAACAAAAATTAACATGGTCGTTGGTACAAAACAGGATCATAACAATAGCTAAAGCTATAAGGCAAAAATAATATTTAATTTCAATTTTCCATTTCATTTTAGACAGCTGCAATTTTCCTCAGATTTGGGAGTTGCAGGGATTGTGAGGTTTTGGAAGATTCAATAAAGTGATCATTCTTATATGCAAAATAAAATTTCAACATGCTTTCTCTGTTACTGCCAGTTCAAATTCATTAGGAAAAAGTTGAAGTGAAAATTAATGAAATTCAGTGAATGCTTGCTGGAAAATGTTTTCTTTATAATGAAAATATAGCCATGTCATAACAATACTTAGCATGGAATATAGAAAGCATTTCAGCTATTTTTTATATTCTTAGAGAACATTATGTAATTTGTTACTCAGATGTCATTAAGCTAAAAACAAAAAAAGACTAGACATACCAAATAAAAATTACTAAAAAGCCCCTTTCCCCCCCCGCCTTTGTAGGATCCAGGATTCTGACCCTGCTAAGACCCTCACTCTGGCAAATAACTATTGCAAGCTTCAGCTGCACCAAAGCTCTCTCCCCCTATGCTGGAGTCCCCTTGCAGACTACAGTGATCTGCACAAGCCAATTTTTTTCCTCTCTGTCTGGGATCTGGCAATGGCCCCCTGCAACTTAACTGCTCTCCCCATCAGCCTTTTCTCCAGGCTGTGTGTTGACCTGGCAAATGCTTCTAGCTGTAAGGAGATGAAAAGAAGGTAAGGAAAAAATGGGAAAAAAAAGTGCAAGCCCTGCAGATGAAAGTCTGAGGCAGTGTTTTCCTTTCCAAAGTGCTGCTACATTCCCATAAGCTTGTGGTTTCCTGCATTCTGTTAGAGGGCTTTTTTTCTTTTTCTTTTTCTTTCTTTTTTTTTTTTAAATCCTTCTGGTGATATCTGAAGAGGGAAAATGTCCAGCACTAACAGGAGGCCTTTTGTTCTATTCGTTTCTAAGTGGACTTTAACCCAGTTACTACAGACTGAGTCACTGTAGAAACAAATAAAATAAAAGCTCTCTGTTTTGTCCCTCTGGACAGGTCAGGGACATGTTAAGTTCTGTTCTCCTTTTCCTACTTTTTGGAAGCAGTACTAGACCTGGCATTGCACTGCAATAATAATGAACATAGTTTATGGCTGTTCTTTTTTATATGTCCTGGCAACCCCTACAGAGCTGATATTCCAATAAAGCTAGCATTTCATTAACAAAGTAAATGCACAAGGGGCATATCTTTGGGTAATGAGATGAAATTAAACCAGAGAAAGGCTGGCTACCAGAAACTGGTAAGATATGAGTAAGTGTGACACATATAGGTGCATATCTGAGCTATTTCGGTACCTTGTCAGATCTCAAATTTTTAATGACTCACAGCAAATAACCGTTTGTTTCTGAACATGACTACAAGATTCACTCACTCTCAGGCGGAATTTTAGGCTGAATCTGAGCATTGAATTTCAGTCATTTGTTGCAGTTCTGATTGCTATGACAAGCTATATCCTGTCACCATACATCAATTTTAGGGTAAATCATTATCTATTTAGATTCCAACCACCTAAATTAAAACGTCTAATAGAAAAGCATCCTGGGGCTTACTGATCTCTGGAGAATCTGGAAAGTCTGTGCACAAGAGGATTGCTCCTCCTCTTTTCCCCTTCTCTCATCAGCCAGCTTTCCCTGAAAATCTTTTTAACTCTTTTGTGTCCCCTTATTTACGAGCTCTCAGCTCTGGCAAAACACCTGCCCGTTGTGGCTGGCAAGTGCAGAAGCCGGCTATAAGCTTGCTTTCACCCCTCTTCTGTGCCCTTCCCTTCAGCTGGTTATGTAGTTGCTTATCTAAAACCATTTTTTTTTCCCAACAGCCCTTTTCTTGGTCCAGTTTGTTTTTAAGGTAAGGAAGTTTTATACTGGGGAGAAGTTAGTAGGAGGAAGAAGTAGTAGGAGGAAGCACTTAGTAGCAGTGGAAATATGTTTTTCAGCTGGGCAGTGGGTTGTCATGCAAAGCTAGGACAGAGAGAAACAGCAGCACTTAAGAGAGGATTTTGTACAAGAACATGACCAAGCAGTGCTGCATGGAGAACCAAACACAGGTAAAACCAAGACTGTTCTGGGCCATGGGTGTGAGTCAGTAGGAGTCTCACACGTGGCTGGTATTGTTCTGGGCATGGGAGGACAGAGAGCACAGGGCCAGAGGACTGCACTGATGCCAGAGCTGGAGTGCAAAGTCAGGACTGAGCTCAGTACCATGCCAGGCCTCCTGCTGCTCCCCTTTCTCTCCTCTATTTCCCAAAAATACTGTCATCTTACAGTCACGGCACTCTACCTGGCACAAATGGCATCTGTTCCCACACCTGCTCAGACCTCTGTGGAAATACTACCCTAGATGCTGAGGTTTGCTGGAGATGTACTTTGGTCATGCCTCCTTCTCCTGGTTTGATTTCTTGTGCCAGTTTTGATGTTCCTCAACTCTGAAACACTCCAGAAAGGTTGGTGAACTGCTTACGCTGTTCCAGAAGAGAGCTTCTTTTAGCCTTTTACTCTTTTTAAAAGAGTAAAATGCAAAGCAAATGAAAAGTGAATTATGAAGTGTTATGCTGTTGACTTCTTAACACACTGCATTCTGTCTGCAGGAACTTATGAGTCCACACAAGCCGCAGCAAGAGTCCAGCAAAGGCTCCGTGGTCATGGTGCTACTTAGTATCATTATTCTTACCTAACTTATCTTTTGATATATTTTGCAACAGCCATAAGAGACCAGAATATGGTCCAGGTTTAGCACAATTTGGGAGCGTAGGTGATTGCATTACGCTTTCCTTGCTAGAGTAACAGCAAGGGAAACACAGACTCTTTCTTTACCTTTTTTCTTCCTACTACACTATCAGGGTTTCACTGGGATGGTCCTCACATAACTTGCACCGATAGAAAAGATGCAAAAGAGATTCCACCCCAACTAGAGATCTGGATGGATTTCAGAGCTTGTCAAGAGCAAGTAAAGCAGCAAAACATTCTGAAGTTCACATGGCAGATCCTTTGGAAGAGTTTCCAAGCAAATTTATGTTCATTTCTTGGCTGAATACTACTTGAAATAGAACTTAGCATGGTGAACATGGGGAGAAATTTGTGATCAGCAGAAGTGAAACATCTGTTTTACCGGAGACAACTGAACTCCAGATGTTGTCAAAATCACATAATTCTAGAAATGCCAATCTCTTTGTGGGTTGCTCTGAGAAAGGTCATGTCACTGAACTCTTGGTGACTGAATGGCTTTTGTCCTGGAAAATTCACTCCCAGATGTGCAGCGCATGCTGGAGTTTGATGCAATTTGCTTTGTTAACTTAGGCAGAGGGAAGAAAGATATCACAAGGAGATACCCTACTTCATGAGAGTAAGCTGGTCTCATAGATCCCGCATGACTTGTGCTTGTTTTCATTTCTATTGAAACCTGTTGGACGTGCTCACTGCTATAGGATGTTGCCTCACGCTGTCAGTAATAATCAAATACCTTTACCTCAGCCTGGTGGGTTCACAGGAATGGCACTCATCAATATAGGTCCAGGTTAGAAATCAGAGTCAATGCTGACACTGTCTTTACGTTCCTCTGGAGGATATCATGCTGAGAGAAGTACTAACCTAGGTTGGTGTTTGAGCATTATTCCATGCCAGCAAATAGCATAGACAGATGGAAAACATTTGAATCTCTTTTCAGTACAGAGTTCTTTCCCAGCTCTGGGCAGAAACAACGGGACTCCTCAGTTGTTCTTTTGCCTCTTAACCTTTGAGTCTCTGACACCAATAAAATGCTGACCATCAGTGTTAGAAGCACTGTAACGCTCAGATCACGTGTCATCTGTTTCCCTTCTCTGTTTCACATGTAGAGCCTGTAGGCCGTGTTTGGGCATGTGACAGAGGGAGGAGAAATAAATGACACATGATCTGGGGGTTACAGTGAGACTACGTGCATCTGCTTCAGGACACAACAGCATGGCACAAACGAGTGCAGTGTGTTTGTATGACATGGAGGCACGCGACTATGCATACCACTGGGTAGCTCTGTGAAGATGTCAGTGGAACTGATTTTCTTTTGTAACAGCTGTTCTCCCTGCCATATTTTTCTTTTTTGGTCACAACTCTACTATTACTTTGCAACATGACAAAATTCTCAGTGAAATGTCTTTTCTTGACACTGGAGATACTAGGAAAGCCTAAGAATTTTCTGATGCAGAGTCAAAATGCACATCAGTGACATGCAGCACATTATATAAAAAATTTATTAGAAAATGTGTTTAAGCAATAGAATAACATAACTTGCATCCATCTGTCATTCAAGAAGGGATGCACAAAAGAGTCTGTCACTTAATTCAGTAGGGTGATCAGTGGGTCTGCCTGGGAACGTACTTATTTACAAAGGGACACATTATGGCTTTAGAGCTTGTTGGAGTGAAGCAGGCTTAAATGTGAGGGTGCATATGAATTGTTCCATTTTATAACTTGTAAATTCCTTTTTCTGATGTACTCCACCCTCCAGTGACCTTTTGCTCAGAAATTAACCTAATCCTCACAGAAACTGAGCTTCCCTGATTCATCACTATCACAACAGCTGTTTTCTACCTATTTGTCCTGAGCACAAAACTTCAGTTACCCTTTCACTTTTATAACTACTGAAGTAAGTTTAAGATGAGTTTTACCAATTGCTTACAGCAGGTTTCACTGCTTACATTTAGTAGGTAGTATGGTCAGGTATGAGGTCTAAAAAGATTTTGCATCAACAAACAAAATAATTAAAAAGTGCAGAAAGCAATTTGAGCAGAAGACTGAATTTCTGCTAAGACCTTTGACAGTAGATTCTTTGGTTTCCAGCTGATGAGACAGACTTTCAGCTCCTTGCTGGCTTTATTCTCACGTGATCTGAAGGCATTTGGATAGTGCATTTTAAACCAATTGGTTGTTTTCTCAGAATCCACACAGAGGTCAGGGAGAAAGGGGAGTATCTTTCTTGCTAATGTTAGCCAGACAATGGCAGCTTAACTGTAAAGCCCCCTAAAAGAGAATAAGCCTATTGTGTCTCCAGTGTGTTTCCCACATTTCAAAGGCCACTAAGTAGCACCAGCATCTTTGCCTCTGGGTTACTGAGAAGACAGACTCCTATGCTTATTAAATGATGTCTTCCCCTAATGATTTGAAACAAAAAAGACACACACATACAAAACCAGAGATGTGCACATTTAAGGCTTCTCCTGCCATAAGGTCAAACACATGAAAAGACACGAAAAGAAGTTTGGCCCCAAGATATCAGAGTAGACCCACTTGCCCATCTCTCCCACACTGGCCCTTACTCTATTTTCTGCTGCGAGAGCCCTCGATTCCTGCACAATTAAGCGCGGCACCAGTGGCATTTCTGCTGCCGCTCCTTCCACTCGGCTTCACTGCTGAGAAAGGAGCTTGTTCGGCGGGGAGGCGGGCACTGCTGCCTGAATAGTCTCTGAAGCATTCATTATCTCCTGCCTAATTACATGGCCGGCATAGTGGTGGTGTTGTGGGAACATTGCATCACATTAATCAGCAAGGGGATGTGCCAAGATGAAAGGGTCCCCTTGTGTCTGCTCTCTGCTGTGGAAAATGGGCAAGAGGGTGGGGGAAGGAGCGGGGTATTTATCAAGTGGCAAGTAGGGAAGGCACAGCGGGTGCACCCCAGCTTGGCCTGGCCAAGCCGCCATCTTCCCAGGTCAGTGCTTTTGTAGCAAATACACCTTTTGTGTTCATGCATGTTGATGGATCAATAGCTCCAGAGGCTAGAATCCTTCACCACAGCACAAGTATGAGCAAGAGCTGTAAGGCAACACACCACTGAGCTGCTCCACAAGGGAGTGGGAGCTGGTCCTCAATAGCCAGTCCTGCCCTCAGCCCGCTCTGATTAGAAATAGGATCACCTGTTTGAAAAGGCTCAGATTCAGCTGCAACCTGGCCTCAAGGCTTCATAGAAAGCCACTGTCCCTCCAAACTATCTTCAAACACATTCACCTCCGACAGTCTCCGAGTCAAATGTTAAATAGTAGCTGTGATGGGGCTTCTGAATTAAATTCAAGCTGGTACACAAAAGCAAAAGTTTCGTTTCCCAAAGCCTGCTGGTGAGAACCCCAGTTCACCCACATAGTATAAAATTTAAATGGACTCTTGAAATCTGAGAAGAGATCTCATTTCCTCCTATCTTTGTCCCACTTGCAGGACATTTGAAAGGCTTTGTAAGGCTTTGCATAGATGCTCCTCTGTGTGTTGGGGCTGGGGGGAGGGTTGAGGCATCCACACTGCGGTTGTTTGGCACCCTGCAAAATACTGGGTCAGACTGGAATACAAAATAACAGTCCTTGGCTGAGCTGCTTATTGCTGTGAGATGGAATAGCAGCGCTCTAGAGAGAATAAGGAAAGGTAATGGAAAAATGAAGACATTACAAATGCAGTTCTTTGCATTCGTTAACCTCTCCAATTCACTTTTGATTCGATCAGTTCACATCAACCCTCTTTAAAATCCTCCAAGGACAGGCAGCAGCTCATGCTTTACCCTCTTCCTATTTGGCCTCCTGCAGGCCTTCTGTCCATTACAGCTTTTCTGCACTTGAACTGTGCTTCAGGTTGAATTCAATTGCTTGGAAGGGAAGAGTCTTGCCTCCAAACCCCATTGTTTTTGCAATGCATCTGGCTTATAAACGCAGGCTGTTAAAGCCACTTTGGAAGCAGATTTACTGAGATGCAGATAAGTTTATCTGCCACAAAGTAGGTGTGAATGCCAGTTACTCCTGCAGTGACTGTTGCCAAGTCCTCCCACTAGTATCCCATGCTGTTTTGCGGACAATTGGGGCAACTTGCTTATCTGTGTGCCACCTGTTGTGCTGGAGTCACCCTGACCCAGTGCCACCTTTCTATTCAAATACTAATGCCTAGTCAGGTGGTGTTCTTGGGTTTCAGCACACAGGGGGCATCGCTTATGTAATGCCAGACAGGCCTACACTAACAGACTTGACTTCATTGCCCTCTGGTGAGAGGAGTATATACAACAGGGCCTATCTTTTTTTTTTTTTTTTTTTTCAGGGAGAACAAATGGGACCTGCCTTGGTTACAAGTGACAATGAGACTGAGGAAGGGGAAGCTTCTGGTTATCTTGTCACATATAACATAAACTGAGTTTATGGAGCAGGAGGGAACTTTTAATATAGCTCAGCTCCAGATATCATCTCTCTGTCTTGGACTTTTAATGATTACAGCATTGCTCTGGTTTATTTCTGCTTCTTGATCTTTGGGCACAAGAAAAAAGAATGTCCACTGTGATTCTTTAAAACCAGCATGGGGACTGCATGATCAAGGAGCTCACTTAGTTGCAATGCTGCAATTCCTGTTTCACTCTGGTTTCGGTGCTGGAGATCCACAGTAGCTAAGACCATCTCAGCATAGTTTTCACATTTGCCAGGTTTGAACAGAATCTTTCTTCTGCCATTTGGGGACAACATCCTTTAAACAAATTAAATTAGTGTATATGCACTTTCTAGATTCTCTCCTCTGTTGAGTTTTTGGTTGACCACCCTGCCTTGAACACAAGACTCTTGGTACTTTGTTAATCTTTCCCTCAAGTCACCAGGACAGTAGTGCTCTAGCCATCTCCTTCCCAACAGAGACACAGAAATTCCATAAGATGGAGAACATTTTTCTGGGCCCACACTCATTAAAGATTGATAAAAACCATGGGATTGGAATTCCAACCTCAAGACAAAGCACAGTTTTACCCCCAGTGGTATTAAGGTTACTATCTGAACAACAACTAGCTGTCCCTTTCATCTCACATTTGCCTGACAAAAGTGAGATACTAAACTTTGATCACTGCAATGTATCCTGCACTAAAACTGGCCAGTTTACATTGGAGGAAAAAAGCTTGAGAGATAACATAGTGAAAAACTCTGGTGTCTAATCCAACACACAGATAAAAAGACAGAAGCAGGGGGAAGAAATCCTACGACATGATACAAGGGAGATAATGACAGAGAAATGTGTCAGACTTTATAATTACTGTTAATGAGGTTAATCTAAGGGCAACTGATCCTACGGGAGAATATGGTGGCTTCGTGATCAAGGCCTTTTCTGAAATACAAGAGTCTTGTGCTGTCCTCAATCCTAATGCCTTTCCCCTTCTGGGACACCCACTGTCCCCCAGCACAGAAACGTCTCCTTTTCTCATGAAGCCACCCCAGCAGTGTGCAATTGTCATGCCTACCCCACAAAGGCAGTGGTTTATCACTGGCAACTTGCACCCCAAGCAAAGAACAGGTTTGTCTCCTGCTTGCATTAGCTCCTTCCTCCACAGGCACGAGCTTGTGTGCACTGCAGTTTCATTTGAAAAGTGCCTTTTGACTTGTGTTTTATCACCGCTGTGAGTCATTCCAGGACTTGAGTCAAGCCACTGGGAAGACCAAATGCAGATGCAGCAGCTGAACAGCTCTAGGAAGAGGCCTAGAGTAAAAGCCAGTTCAGTTTCCATCTCCTCCTCTTTTTCATGTGCCCCACTCACTGCCATATTTATGGTGGCTATGCAGGACATTCCTACAGCAACTTCCGTGTAGTAAACACTGTGCAAATCACAGTGTTTCTACCAATTTTGGGAATGTAACTTTGAAACCACTCTTTTTCCTAGAGACAGCAGAAAGGTGATGGTACAAAACAACCATGGGAATTGCTTGTTTTGACATAAAATTTCATTGCATTTGAAGAGGAAAATTAACATCACAAACATTCCCCCTTCCATCAGAAAGAAGGAAAATGGGGCAAGTGGCTGCTCCACGCAAAGCTGTCCAGCCCTGAAATAGAAGTCTGTCCAAAGATCTACAGGCTGCTGAGGCACATCTGCAAAGCCCACAACAAATTCCAACACAGTTAAGTTCTGTTTCACAGTTTCACCCCCACTCTTCATGTGACAGCTTTCTTTACAATCCCACAGTACCTCTTTCTCACCTGGAAATATCATCTCTGGCTGGTTTTTCCTTGTCTTGGTCTCTGGTTTCCAATGGACTGTTAACTGAGAACCTCTTTTCTCCCTTGTATCTATGTTCCTGTTAACCCTGCTTTACATATTCTATGACAAAAATAAAATCAAACTTCAAACAATCTGATGGTAACTGCAGCATTCGTGCCTATCTCTCACCGGTGCCAAAGGTGATCAGAATTTTAGTAATTCATTAGATGGATAAGATATGGGAGGTTATTTGATTTAGTATTTGGCTGTACCATGATTCTAAAAAACTCTGCAGCTAAAAAATGTAAAGATCACATGATATGTTTCTTTAGGGTAAATCAAACAACTTTTTCTAAAGCAATATGCTAATTGCAGGTGTAATTATCATATTTTTAACACTTTGAAGCAAGTTCCATTTAAAGGAAGCTCTTATCCAACAGCTCAGTGGTGATTTTTAAGTAATTCCCCTCCCTCCACATGCCCACACTAACACCAACAGGGCATACAAGGAAATCCCAACAGGCAGACTGTTATTCAGTGTATTTCTGCATTTCTAAGGCTCATCGACCTTTCTTTTGTGAGATAAAAGCTTCCCATCTCTTTAAGCCCTTCATTCTTGCAATAGTCCCACAGAAAAGTTGACATCCTTGGCAAGGAGAGTGAAAAGCAGATTGTCCGCCCTTCCCAATAGGCCAGGCTGGAGTTGTTTTAGCCTGTTTAAATCTCTCCCCTATTTATATGCTAATGTTCTGGTATCAGCAGAAAGTATAAACAGTGTTGTTTACAGCTCCCTATAGTCTGTGAGCACCAAGCTGCCAGGAGAATACTGTGTACTGGGCAAAGAGATATATTTATTGAAATTAAAATGGCCACTTCTAAGACCATGAGAAACAAAACTGAACTGTAAAAATGCAGTGTCAGCCAACAATATAACACACAAAGCAGGACTGGCAAAAAGCCATTAGCCAGGGGGTCAGTCATAGGCTCTGGGGAGCTGAGAGATTTCATATTTAACAGGGAGAGATCTGGGGAGACGTTCAGCACAGAGATCTCTGAGAAAAGAGAGCATCAAGTTCCTTGGCAAGGCAGCTTACATGCTCCATTTGCTATTACTGCAGATTTTTGTTAGTGGATAATGGCTCAAAGCTTGGCTCATAGCTCTCCTGGATCCTGAAGTGAATTAAACACTCCTAAGGAAAACAGCATGGTCTGAAGGAGCAAGCACAGGAATTCTTGAGTTTAGATCTTGTCTCTTCAGTTTGTGGTGACTCTTCACCAGTACAGCAATAGGTCTTAACAGTAACAGCAAACCCAGGCAGCAGTAAGGATGTACAACAAAGATGTTTGTGCAATGTCAAGCTCTCTGAACATTAGGGCACAGAGCTTGTGTCTTCTTTACATTAGCCAACAAAATGTTGACAATTGCAATGGCACTCCCTGTTCAAATCCAGGGAAATACCTGCTCCCATTAGCAATGCTTTATCTTCCATTAAATAAATATTTATTACCGTCTCCATGATCCAAAGCCACATCACATCCACCAGTAACACTGACTCTCTTGCTAGGTAGTCTCAGACAAGGTACCAAGAAAGGACTGAGTCTTTTTTTAGCCCTCACAGTCCTGCAAAACCAGTGCAGAGGCACCTGGGTAGGACAACATGTATCTGCTTGGCTGTTCTAGAGAAGCATACACATACTGCAAATAAAAGTAAGTCATCTGCTCAATAACTTTATATCAGCAGCACTAGATTGCTGAAAGGGTAAAATGCTAAGAGGACCACTTGCAATGACATTGTGCCTTGTCAGAGCAGCACGATCACGGAAAGAGTTTGAGGTGGTGAACAATGAGAGTATTACACTGGAAAAGATGTGCTTTTCTTCCAGTGGGAATTCAGTTGCTAAGTGCATCAAGAGGATTTACAGCAACCCTTTGCTGTAATAACTAAACATAGGCCTGCATGAAAATCCCACATTTGGCTGTGGCACACTGGCTAAACTACTCTGTCTCCTTCTAGTAGTGTGTTCCCAAAGAAGGAAACAGTTTATTTCTGCTACCATAGTACATCTGAAATTAAGTAGTAGTCTGCCAGATTTTCCAATGCAGAAAGTTTCTCTGTCGTCTGAGTTAAAGTAATCTCCATGTGGTCTTGCACATATTACTTACGTCATCTTTTTAAGAAACTTAATCTAGCCAGTTTTGAGCTTTGAAGTTTTGCTGTACAATGGTAAAGGGTTAAGACTACCCAGACTGCATCAGGTGCCCTGCACACATTACACCGTGTATTTTGCAGGATTACAAGTGCTTATCAACAGTGCAAATAAACCAGCTCAGTGCTATTAGTCTACTCAAGACCGTCTGAAGCGTGTTCTTTTCTAATAACCGACAGCTAAACCACTAAACCAGGTAGGAATGATGCTTGTTGGAACCATTTTGAGCTCCAGCAGCAGTTTCTAAATTTCCTTCCATTACTTATTCTGAATTACTGTTTGCTAAGTACCAGCAGTGAGAGACAAATACAGGCAGCTCCATAGCAAGGGATTAACTTTTAAGCAAAAGGCATATTGATTAAAACCACAGTATGAACAGTGAGAGACACCTTGAATCCAAAGCCACGAGCTGGGACTGTAGTGTTTGCATTTTTGGCATCTGTGTCTGAAAGATGACGAAAAGGCACACAAGTGTTTTTAAGAGTAGTTGGGTGTTTTGGTCAAACAGAAAGCTGACGCATCAAAAACTACGTAAAGAGAGAACTGTAGATGTACTTCTTAGAGATGCGTCTACAGAAATAATAATGAAGAAGAGGCTAGAATGTAGTCTTACATAATGCATTGCTGCTTGGACATGGGCCGGGAGGGAAGAATGGAAAAAACACTCCATAAAGATGCCAATAGTTTCTAAGCAGAAACATCTGTTGAGGTCTTAAAAAACGGTCAGGCCTGCAGCAAGCTCAGCAACAGGAAAGTCTGCAGTTGATCATTCCTACCCTCATCAGTCCCATGAGCTTCCACCCCTGGGATTGGATCAGAGCTTGGAAGATAGCTGACACCATGAATCAAACACAGCTCCTTTCTTAAAGGGGAAAAGGGGAGGAACAGAGAACCAGGATGGGCGTCTGGGGAAAACAAACTATTATTTGGGATGGAGGTATTCAGGAAGAGTTACAAAAGAGTAAAGGAACATGCAAAGGGAGACCCAGTGGCTTATCCACTCTGTCCCATGGGGTGCTTGTATACTGAATTTCCATTGCTCTGTCCAGTCTAATTTTAAATGTCTCAAGCAAAAGGCCTTGCTCCCCTTGGGAGGCTATTGCAAAATCTCACAAATCATCTTTGCCTTTTACATGACTGCCTCTTCCTTTGCAATAGTTCATTTAACTTTGTTTTCTCTTGATATTCAGCAGTGCCCCTAGACATATCAGTTCCAAACAGCAATTTCTTCTTCCTGAAAGCATTTGTTCCCCTTTGCTGTCTTCTCTCAAGAAAGGAGTTTTCTTAAAAATATCTGTGGAGTCTGTATTTTGTTAATCTCTGCAGCATCTGCATCTGCCAACAGGAAGGGAGCATGGTTCTGCTGGATCTTAGAAGGATCAGTAATTGGGGGGCCTCAGCTGCTATATTACAGGAGATATGTAATGGCAAAAGTTCTGGCAAAAGTTCTTATAAAGCAGGGTTTGGAGCATTCTCCTTCACATCTTTAATAATTTCAGGTGCCAGTTTTGACTAATTGCTCATGTTAAAGCTTCTTACAGAATATGAACCTTCATTGACCAAGTAGGCCAAACTTCAATCAATGACAATAAAAATTTTAACTACTGGTCCTTAGGTGGAGGTTCCACTTTTGCTGCAAATGCAAAACTCCAGCAGCCTGCCATATCCATGGGAGTGGGCAGTAACCTAGCAGTGAATTTCTGAGTTTGCAAAGGATGCTACTTTAGAGTTAGTGGTGACTGAAATACCACACAACCTGTACTTCATTTCTCAAAAAAGGGTAGTATTTGAGTGCTTGGTACTTTGGAAGTATTTACCCTGCACTTTTGAAAATCTAAGCAAAATCCCTTAAACTAATCACTAGCATTTTCCTAGCATTAGTTGTTCTATATAAATTTAGACTGAAGGATCAACATAAGGCTTACGCTGGAACTCTTGCTGTGAAATTACCCATGCAGTCCACAACCAGCACCTCCATAACAATAACAGAAGTGAGCAGAGTAGTGATTAAAGTGTTCAGATGTTCAAAAACAGATTCTGCAGTTCTTAGTATTCATTAGTTTTCAGATTTTGAACTGCTCTAGACCTGCACTCCAAAATGACACAGTGTGATTTGCTTCCTGGTGCAGAAGTTCCCAAGTTCTCAGCACTGAACATCAAAGAAAGCTTGCTGCTCAAGGAATCTCTTCCAGCCTGCCTGGCTCCCCGCTCTTCTTCCCCACCTTTTGCTTTTTCTCATTAGATTAACAGCTTTGAACAAGAAAGTATGGCACCATCTGAAGCTCCAAGGATCCATTTATCAGTCTGTAAGATATCCTCCACCTTCATACTTGCTTTCTGGCTACGTCCATAAACATTGTATCAGGGGAGGACTTTGTGCTGGTGAACTTGTTCATATTTCTAGTTGTGAAGCCAGCTGGATAACTTAGTGTTGATGGTGGGACAAATAACATTACTACAAGTAGTGGTATTACAGTTTTTCATGTCATGCAGCTTAAAATTACTGATCAAAAGGCCTTATCAGTAGCTTGGCTTTCCTTTCAGGTGTGGAGCAAAGTTGTCACACTGCATGTGAGGCACTGGATGACTTCAAAGACTGAGAAACAAAAAGGCTTAGAAAGCTTCTCGCATCCCGTTATTCCCCCTGCAGATTTCTAACCAGTCTCAACCAGCTGCCTACATCCAGTCTGGTAGCATGAAGCCCCAATTCCCTGCAGGTCCTTTGGCAGCACACAAGAAGGGAACGGTCTCCAACAATGCAGGAGTAAAGGGAACTTTTAACTCAACGTTAAGCCTCTTAAAAAATGAGCTGAGGTTCCTCTGAGATTTTATTAAATCTGCCAGCCTGTGAAATACTGCCCATTGGATCAAAGACACAATGCACCCTTTCTTAACTTGTGTTGAGCTCTTCATGGATCTCCAAAGGGCAGTAGGGCTGTAATGTCTCCTTAGGTCAGTCATTAAATACAAGGAACTGAAAAATTCACCATAGACCAAGAGTCAGGATGGGACTCTGCCATCCCTTCAGGAGCACAACGTCTGACCCTTTTAATTCATCTTCACTCCCTTCTCCCCCAGTACACTGGGAACTACTCACTGTTGCTGATGTATAAAACCCTGCCACGACAACTACTAAAAAGGGCAGCTCCATGCTGGCATTGATCCTGCCTTCATCTCACTGCATTCTTTGTCTAAGAGAACAGAGGCAGGATTAGAAGGCGGTTTAGAGTGCAACCAGGCAGTAAGATTAATAACTGCTCTTAGCTTCATTCATGATCAATTGAGTGTATGTGAATCTGCAGAGGACCTTCTCCAAACAATCAGTAGGGATGGTAGTGGCAGTCATAGAACCAGAAATCCAAAGCTAATTTCAGTGACATAGCATTTCTTTAGGGAAAAATTATATGTTTTGCTATGTCTCGATCAGCAAATACTGCTCTGCTTGTGTAGGTCTGCTAGTACTTACCCCCAAATCTGTTATGCACTCTGTCTTACTCCCTGACTCCAGTGGGCACACAGGCAAGTCTTCTGAGAGGGAAAGTTTGCTATCAGGAGTGCTTTCAGTCATGCATTTGAAATATGTCAGCTACTCTTTAAACACCTTGAAGCCTAAAAGATAAAATGTTTCACCTGATTTATCCCAACTTGATCTCCCACAAGTAATGCAGATAAATCACATGGTCTGGCTCCCTTTTCTTGAAGGGGTTAGCACTTTCTTTATGAATTCTTGCATATGTGAATACAAGATATAGCATGCACTGTGGTCAGAGAGGTGACCATCAAATGTATTCCCTAATGACCAGCATGTTAGTAAGACCTGACTGGTCAAAATTCAGCAGTTGCTAGTGTAAAAGCAAAATTGCAGTCACGTGTGAATGAAAGGTGGCCACCTTTTACATTCATTGTGTAATTCTGTTAACATCACAAAACAAAGAATTTTTGTAGCACTTTGGTCACTTGCATTATAAGACATGCAGTATAAGGAAGAACTCCAGACAGAGTGTGCATGCAAGGCTTTGGGACACCACTCTGGTGGGAGCAAAACCCTGTGGGAAAGGCATGTGCAGGGGTTTGATTCAGAGTATAGAACATCAGATAATTTTTTTTTTTTCAGAGATGCCCCTATTTTCAATCTGTGCATCACTTTTTAATCTAGAAAATATCAAAGTAGAGAGGACTAAGCTACACAAAGGAATGCCTATATCCACAACCGAAATGGAGCTGGGGGCAGCAGTTAGCCACATGGACAGCACTACACAACAGCTTAGGAAAACCATGACAAATGAGTTTCCCTTTCTAATGGCCAACAATACCTTGCAGGTATGTCTATACAGACTTTGAATGCCTGGAGCCAGGTTTCAAAACTGTGGTACTGTCTAGGCATTTTGCTTGGCCTGTCAAAGGAGAGGAAGGAGGGCACATGGTTGTTTTGCCCTTACCACACTTCCTAACACGTCCTGTAATGTGTCCTGCAGGGCCAAAATTCTTACTTCAAATAATGGAGTGTTACCTGAATAGTCATCCCACAGTCTGCACACAGCAGCTGGCTGTATTCCCAAGCATTTAGAAATTTGCCATCCTTATTTAATTGAAACAGCAGGAGAATTTATGGACGCAGAATTGAATTCCCCTAACTGATAACTGGAAGATTAACTTCTGGAGGGAATGCCTTGAGATTTTCAATGACCACATATGATTAGGACATTGGCTTAATATATCATCTATCCACACTGTACTGACTATAACAGGGTTGATGGTAGAAAAAAAAGAAGAAAATGAAAAAGAAAGAACATATAGGCCTCTGCCATCTGAAATACAGTATAAAAGAGGTCACTGCAGCAGCCCCACAGAATCTGTCTGCCCAAGGAATTTCTTATTGATTAACAGTTCATACTGGCATCAATGAGAAAGAGTCCAGGCAAAACAAAGCCGCTCCAGCATGTTTTAAAACAAACAAAACAAAACAGAAGAAAACAAAAAAACCCCAAAACAATCCCACATTCCCCCCACAGGCTCTTGTTTTCACCATGCCAAGTGCCACTGACTTCTGCAGACCTCAACCAAGATCATTAACTGTCAAACTTGGACTCTATGGGACGCCCATATGAGACTCGTCTTCACTCTTCACAGTAATTTTAAATTCTGTTTCCAATTCATGCTAACGTCTTACCTCCCCAGAAGCATTCATGAAAAATAAACACTGGCATTGAAGGGAGGCTTTACATCCAACGTGATATACTGCTGCAGGGGATGGGTGAAATCTCAAAGTGGGCAGTGCAGTGAGGCTCTGCTTCTGCAGGTTCCCCTGCCCAATCTACAGGCCCAAGATAGCTCAGTAACTTTGAAATGTTGCTTTTTCATGACAGGGCTATATTACTCCATTGGATTAGTTAGAATTAGATCTTGTTAAATGATGCCTCTTTGACAGTTTTAGCCTAGAACTGAGCCTGGAAATATCCTTCTTTGCTCATATGAAAGGACTTTGCCTTAGGATTGAGGCACACAAGCCACAGCAATAAGGAGAATGTGGAGCTAGCAGTAAACATCAGTCTTCAATGCTGTCATACCAACATTAAATTCACTTTAAAAAACAGTTGGGAGAGATAGATGATAAGATATCTAAGAATGCTGATACTTCTGAGAAGGGGAGCAAGACATGGGTCACTTGTAAAAATAGCAGAAACCCTGTCTGTAACTTCAGCAACGTTCAATTTCTGTATTTGAAAGAGTCCTCTGAGGCTGCAGCTTTCACGCACATACCCTGGCTTTCACAGGGAGCATGGGAAAATAAGCTCATTGTGTCAGAAGGCCTTGAAAGGGAAAGGAGGCTTGCAGCAGGATGGGAGGAGGGGAAGAGCTAGAGCCCAGCTTGAAAACGCATGGAGAGAAATCAAAAACAAACACGTACCTACCCCCAACACGGACACGCACACACATGCAAGCCCTAAACTCTGATTGAACTCTGAAATCGGAGACCGAGCTGCTTTGGAAGCCACTGCTAACTTTTCTTCTTTTCTCCTTTTTTTTGTTTGCTTTATTTTTTGGTTTGGTTTGGGGGCGGAGGGGGGGTGTTGGTGTTGTTTTGTTTTTTTTCTTTCTAAGGAGGAAAAGAGAATACGGAAACTTGTGTGTGCATGTCTGTGTGTCTCCTGGGTAGCTCAGGAAGAGCGAGTTGTCAAAAGCCCACTCCAGCATCTATCTTTCTTGTTCCTGGTGAGGATTTTATAAATATTTGGGAGGTTGCATGGGCCAGGGGGGGATAGCTGGGGGGAGTGGAGGCTGCAGGAGGGAGGCTAGATAACTTTTGGGCCCACACAGCACAGAAGTTTTGAAAGCCTGCTTTTCATTAGCATTGCCTAGCAACCAACTCATCTGCTGCAAATCTCATCACGCCCCTGCAAAGCATCCACGGCATGCTAATCTTTTCATTTAATAGAAAAGCTGCTGTAATCTTTCTTCCTTTTCCTTTCTAAAAAAGCAGACAATAATAATAATAATGATAAAAAAAGATTCCGTCCCTGCTCCTCCCGCTGCCCTGCACCCCCCCAGTGCTCTTGTTGATCCAACACTTTGCCGAGTTCCCATGGATGACCTACATGTGTGTGTTCTGGCTGATAAGTCCCAGCTGCAAAGGCAAGCTTGGGTCGGTTTTTGCTTTCTGTGTTGTGTGTGCTGGAAAGGGAGGGCGGCGAGGGGGAGGATTTTTCTGGCTGGGAGCTGAGAGAGGAAGGAGGCAGGCAAGGCTACAGCACTCAGAGTCCAAATGGATCCAAATGGCTTAAAGGAAATCTCTGGCTTCAGATACTGTAACTGAAGCCTCCCCAGCAGACAGGGAAGAACTGGTTTGTTCTGGTGTGTGCGCATACATGCGTGTGCATGCTTCTGTGTGCGTGCACAAATCCAAGTTCTCCCCGTATCCGCAGGAGAAGAGTGAGTCTTGCTTTGTTGCTGATGAATTCCATGTCCAGCCAGCTGCAAACAAGGCGTGCTCTGGAATCTCCCTGGGCTTTGCCTGTCCTTTCACTCTGAAAATATCGCGCCTAAGGGTAGGGGAAGTGGTTTGGACAAAATAAGACTTGACCTGAGCATCTGCCCCGAACTGAAACCAAACGTCTGTCTCCCTTAATTTTTGGCTTTTCATAAATCTCAGATAATTTCTCTTGCCACCTGCCCATCTTCAAGCATGTCTGCGCTTTATGGTTCCACATGGAAACACTAATCTATCATGAAACAGGCCATGCATGCAGCTTCTGAGCTGGTGAGAAGCAGGAACCTGAAAACCTGCAAACAAGCACATTCTCAAATATCCAGCCCCATTTTTACACACACACACCCCCCAATGAGCAAGATGTGTGCCACTTTTCCCTTCGCTCTTTCCTCAGTCTCCTTGCCCTCGTTCTAGTCTCTGTAGTTCCTCTACCTTTATTTGTACTTCTAAGTGCTCCTGAGGATGTCTTGTGCTCCCCACTCAAAAAGTAGTCAATTCCTCCAGAGTGCAATCCTGGGGCCATTTCACATTCTGCTTAACAATCTGTCCTCTTTCCTGCTCCTCTAACCTGTGAACCTTGAACATAACACACCTCACTTCTACCCACCTGTGATGATTGAGAGCAGACTCCTTTACAAAGATGTTTCCTCTTCTCCTCTACAGCGGACTGCTGGAAGCATTCCCACTAGAGAGGTGCTATAGAGATGACTGCAAATTCACAAGGCCCTAAAGCAAGTTAAGTCACTCTAGCCAATAATGTTATCATACCTAAGGATATGACAATGTGGCCATTGTGCAATGGATCAGGTAGAGATAAGATACTATGAATTTCCTAAGAAACCCATGCTAAAACTAGAGCAATATGAGGCCTGGAAAGCAGTAAATCTTATGTAAAGTTGGAAAGGATACTACGATTGTGGAAGGTATTTCAATGTCACAGTGCTTTGCATTTTTAAGCAATACATGGTGAACAATAATTTTCAGGCCTACTCTTACAAAGTCCTAAAGGATAGACAGGCCCAGTAACAAAACTTCTGACAGTGTAGCTGAAGGAATGGCTGTAAGGCCAGCGAACAGGATAGCAGGAAAGTTCAACCCATCTCAGCTTCAACCTCTGGCAACCATTTCAAAGGGTTTCATGGAGCAGAGTGCCCACAAGCTGATGAAATGAGACCCTTCATGCACCATTTACTGCACTTGACTGGGAAGGATTGCCAACTTTTGAAAAACACACCCACCTCCTCTCTCTTATATTCTAAACAACTCCAGTGCTACCAGCTTCAGCACTGTGCTGCAAGCACTTCAGAGTCATCAGTCAGGTGAAAACCCTTTCCCCTATGCACACACTGGGCTTGAAACCATTTTGGGCTGGCTCTGCTCCCATAGCCAGCTGGAGACAGAGGTGCTTCAAATGCATTCGACGGGAAAGGAAATAAAACCCCCACCTTTGCTGGCTTTTAATTAAAAAAAAATCTCAAGCCTCATTGGTTCTCAGGAAAACATAGAGCTGGCTTGTGTTTAAAGCGACAGTATGGAAATAAAATTAGTATTTTAACAAATTCCATTCCCTATGTTAGTAAGACCTTTAACAAAAAGGCTGTTCACCATAAAAATAAGACTTTTTAGTCACTGAAAGGCAGGTACTTTGGACTCAAAAGAAGACTACTGAAAGAAGCTACTAATTGCTTCCTCTTTGGGATTTGTACCTATCTTTCCCCAGACCTGCATTTCTTTGAAATCAATTCTAGGCCATTCCAGGGACAGTGAGCTCTGTTAGGCTGGATAAGAAATAACAGATAGCAAAGCAATAGCACCAGATGGCAGAAAGAAGCAAGTGAGGAACCGAATGCCACTTACCCACATGGCAGATCATTTGCTGTGAACTACTATCATTGTTGTGATGGAAAAGGATACATCCTTGTGAGTGGAAAATGAAGTGGAATGGAGACAAGATTCCTCAGTTTGGGTGCAAACGATGATTATAGTAATTTTTTTGTAGTGTCTCAGAGAGTAGAAATTAAATATGTGAGAAGTGTCAGGCCTCTCTTGTCTTTGGTGAACTTATATGCAGATTTCAAATACCCCAGCCTAACTAGCATTCTCATTATCAGAATGAGCTGAGAAGCCAAAAACTGAATGAACATCCTTCAGGTCCCCAGATGATGAGGAAGGACTTAAAGGTTTTGATTTTTTTTTTTTCGATCAACCTAAAGGTAAGGAAACATAATTGCAAGCTCCTCTTGTTAACACTGAATTCAAGTCCATGGATGTATGATCCTCACGGCCTCTGCTGGAGAAAGAATCCTAATCAAAGAGCGGCAAGTTATCTGGAATGATCCACTCTTGGGAAAGACTCAGGCCTAAGCAAACAGTAGATCCTTCTAAGCATCAACCTTTTCTTTTTTATTATTATTTTTTTAATTTTAGCAAGTTTTAACAGCTTCTAAGATACACTCTTGTTTTATAGCAGTCATGTTCTTACAGCATTAATAAAATGACAGCTCCCAATGAACAGTGCATGGAAGACTTACAGTATTGGACAAGGCTGAGAAGTGCTGGCTTTCATGGTGTTCTGCAGTTCAAAGTGAGGAAAGTTTGTCACTTTGGCAGAATATTAGCTGAGCGAAAGAAAAATGTGTGAAGGCAGTTAAATAAGGTTACACAGGTGCTGCTACTTCAGACTGTGGAAAAAAAATAAATTATAATACATGTGAGAGAAAATAATCTCTCTAACATTTGAGTCTTCTTACTGCAGGGATAAAACCACAAGTCTGCTTTAGGAGTGCTGCCCTCCTTTAACTCGCCAAACATCACACCGACATTCTTCAGTGACTTGTGGTTTGGAGAGATGGCCATATGCAAAACTGAGGTCTACACACTTCTTAGAACTAGAAACTATTTGAGTATGTTCTGGTAAACTTCAAGATGCAATCAAGCCAAAGACAATTTTACATGCTAATAGAACTCCATCTCATGATAAATGTTTTAGTCTCTTAAGAAAATTTTATCATTTAGGCCACTCCTTACCCCTCACAAATCAAGAGACAGTTTCCAGTTTTAGGGAGGAAATGAGAAGGGCTTAAATACTGCCAATATCAAAACAGAGCATTTTCAGAACAGCCAGAGTTTTGAAGCAAGTTCTGTGATTGCTAGAAATAGGTCAAACTCAAATAACATTCACAAGTACTTCAAAAGTTTAAAGAAACTTAGGGAAAGTTAAAAGATGCCCTTACCATGAACTTGTTTGTACTGAAGAAATAGATAAAATTTTACCAAAGAGATTGTTAAAATTTAAATTGTTATTTAGATAGAATTCTTGCCTTGTAGTTCAGCAAAAGTCCCCCTTGCTCTGGACAGAACTACTGAAGTGCTTTCTTCAGAGGATTCATAAATGAGATGCCCTTACTATTTTCACGGAATAGACATCAGCATTTGGACTTGTTGCCATACATGGCATTTTTCCCCAAAATTTACTGAGTTTCAGTTGTATTAGATATCAAATCCTAAAGACAAAATATCAGGTTTTGGTTTAGTGTTGTCAAACACTTATTAATTTAAAATGTCAAATTGCATTCCATCAGAGAAAAATGGTGGTATTTTTAGGGTTTGAATAGCTTTAGATCTAAGGTGTACACTGTTAACTGCATGCAGAAATAGGAAGCACACTGTTCTTTCTAAAGGTAAGAGGGAAATGAAGCAAATACCTTGTCAGCCAATTGCTATGCAACAATGAGATACAGCAAGATTCAAAAACCTCAGCATATATTTAAGGTCTGGAGAGTTCCTTTAAGCTATGTCTTCCTACATGGATCTCCTCTTATGCCACACCAATTTTAAACCTCATTGTGGCTGTTACTTCCACAGTCTTCTGCTTCAACAGGTTCCCAGCTCATCATCACTGCCGTGATTCTACTGCTCACTGCTTTCCATTCAGGTTCCTTCAAGATGCCCAGATGGGTACTGTTAAACTGGGGACACATCTTAATTTCCTGTGTCCTAATACTGCCTTACAGTGACTCAACAGTTCTTAACAGTTAGAAAAAGGAATTTCAAAAGAAAATGGACTCAACCTTGTGCTGGAGCATGCCTAGAATATGACTATCTGTGACAAATTTTCATGTGAAAATAAAACTCCTTTCTCTTTGTTTCTCCTAACAGCCCATTCATCCATCGATAATGTGCAATCTGTGCCCAAAAATGGAGGCCATAGAGCTTCCTAGGAAAGAAGAATTGCTTTCAATCACTTGTAAAACAGCCACTTTCTTCATAACTCAATACAAACTTTTTGAAGAAACTTTCTATCAAAACCATGCAGAAACAAGTCCCTTATGTTGGCCTTTTTGGCTCAAATGCTATGGTAAATTATAATTAGATGAAAACAGGATTTTATAATGGAAGGCATAAGACAACTGCAACAATCGGGGGGGACTGCTCTGCCTGTCCATCAGCAATAAGGTGACAGCAATTCCAAATGTCAAAATGACTAAACACATTCAAAAATTAGCTTAAACTCCGTAACAGATCACTTAGGACACATTGATATACTCAGATGCTTCCTGCTCCTTAGATAACAGGGGCAATTCCATGCCTATCTCTGCACTAGTCTTAATCCATGTCCTTCCTTTGGAGGTCACTGCCTGGGCTTTCATGTGTCTGCAACTTTGTTGTAGATGCTTTCTGGTATTGCAGGTGTGGTGGTGCGTGCTTCTGTGCTTACAAACACAGCCATCCATTAACTCCTTATCATTCTCCTTTGCCAGGGATTACTCAATAGATACAGAAAACACAGCAAAAACAAGCCAGGATTGCATGATCAAAGTTTTTTTTTCTGTTCTGCCTGCAAATTAGCGTTGCTCAAAAATGAAAAGCTCTAAGAATACTGGGATCTAACTACAAAACACACGTGAGGCATGAGCAGCAGCACAAGCTTCCCCACTGTCTGATGCTGCATGGTCACTCAGTCAGGCAGAGGAAGACTAAGGATGGGAATGATGCCTCTGACCTTTCACTCTGGGGCTTCTCTGCTGACATCAGTGACAAAGGTTTCAGGTGGTTTTTCCTAGTTAACCTCACGTTGGACCACTGACCCTTATCAGAAAGACCAAAGATGAGAAGAAGGAGTATAGTTCTAGGTCCCATCCTAAATGTGTGTGCTGCTCTGCAGTCCTGTATGTCAACATGGAGTAAGGATCCCTTATGGAGGGAATCAAGGCGATCAATTGCTCTCTGCTGGGAGGGAAAAGAAACAGACTACAGCAAAGAGAATTCTAACCCCTGCTCTTGCTAGAGACTCATTCTGAAAGGCAAATGCCTTCAAACTGTTAGTTTACTGTTAGTGACTGTTAAAGACAAAGTAGGCCCAAACTTATAGAGCAGAATATCTGATATAAGTCTGAGGACTTACACTGTCTTACTGAAACTGAACTCTTCATGATGTTAAAGAGCCTGTACAGCAATTAACTTAGGCCACTCTTTTCGGTTGTTTTAAGAATACATATTAGTACATTTTTATAGAAGGTCCTGGTTGCATGGAGAATTGCATTTTTAAGTCAGCTGTGAAACATAGGCCACCAAATTCAGAAACTGTCCTGGAAACAGCACCAGCCAGCGCTGTCTTATGTAACAGGAAAGCTTAGAGGAACTGATGAACGATTATCTAAAGATGCCATTCCATGGCACCTTCAACCAGTCTCAGCTGAGTGGCCCAAAAAAATCCCCCTGGATTGTTTTTCAGCCAGTTTAAGCCAGTTCGTGCAACTATTCAGGTCAGGAAAGTACCAGGGCCAGAGCAAGAGAAGGAGAGGGAGCTGGGAGCTGAATGAGTAGGAGCACAGCAGACTGAGCAGTTTAAACTGCTGTGGAGCTGAACCATGAAACTATTTGATCCACTTTTCAGCTTCTACTGAATGTAGCACATGAGCTCCGACATGTTCACTTCTTAATGCTAAAGCACTTTTTCAGATATTTAGATAAAAGATCTTCCCTGATTATCACAGAGGTGACTGGACCCTGCAGCACTTCCACTGAAGGCAGTGGAAAGAAAACAGGCTGCTTTCAGTCAACAATGGCAAAACAAGCAAGGAATAAAACTGAAAAGCAGCTGTGCAAAGATATTCTACAATTAGAATTACAATTACAAGTAAAGAAACCCTGAAGAGAAATGGCAAGTGAAGCCCCTTTGGATTTTGAACTGAAACCTGCTCTCTTGAATACTCTGCACTAACTGGGAAATGGAAACAAACAATTTACAAATTTCCTGATGCCTGACAGCTTGAATGTAGTGGATAGAAGTTGAGGCTCCTTGACTCGTAAATTAAATCAACTGTGAAATCTTTAGTAAAGGGTAAAGTGTGAATAAGCTGGTTGAAGGGACCCTAGCTTGTGTGGAAATTAGCTGATGGGGAGATGCTCACTCTGCGTACAGCTGTCCTAGTCTGAGAGACTGCTGCCCTCCAGCTGCCTCTATCTGCCACCCCGCTCAGGGCTGCTGTCTCCCCAGCAGCTGGCAGAACTGCCGGTGTGAGCGCTTCCAGGCAGGACACATCCATTTAAATGAGTGGTTTGAGCTAATTCACCTTTACCCTACACCCCAAAACGTACTGGGGAGCATACGCACAAACCCTGTCCACGGCTGAGCAGTTGGCAGTGGCCAGCAGAGGACTGTGGTAAGTAACTGAGCTCAGCAACGCCTTCCAGTTGCGTCCAGAGGAACGGGGTTGTCCATGGGTTTTGACTTCACTCTTGTTTACATAGGGAAATTACACTGCTTTAAGTAAATGCACAGTTTATATCCAATTTACCTAAACAATTGCAAACCCTTGTGTAAGCACTTAGTGAAATGCAGCTTAAACAGAGGAGGAACATGGGTGTGGCAAAGGTTCCAGTAAACCTATTAAACTTATTTAAATTAAACCAGTGGCAATTCCACGTGTTAACAAATCCTCTGCAACTCCATAAGGGTAAATTCTCCCATTATGTCTATATCCATGCAGGTGTAAACAAGGATGCAGTAGGACTAAATCACTTCAGAATCTGGCTCTGCGCTAAGCCCAGACCAAGTTTTAGATTGCAACCAATCCCAAGCACCAAATCACAGCAAACCTTGTACTCCTTTACTATCACTCTCAGGGCAAACACACTACCTGAAATGCTGGGAATATGAAGTTTTCCATCCTCATGGTCCCTGTACCTGTTTTCCTCAGGCTCAGGCCTCGTAAAGAAATGAGAAAGAGCCATGGTCTCCCAGTACATCAAAGACTAGAGGCCTTCTAAATCTTAATATCCTGCCTGCTCCGAAGAATGGAGCAGAACTGGGTTTGGGTATGGGGGAGAAGAAAGGAAGTGCTCATAAGCCTGAATGCAACCAGCACATACAGTAGGTCTAATTCTCATCCTATCAGCCTTGACGCAATGTGTCCTTTTCCTTCAGCTATTTTAGATAAACAGGAAAGGAAAAGAAAAAAAAATCAGTGCTGGAAAAAATACAAGTCAGTTTGGAAAGAAAACGTTATTGTCAAATGTTCTAATGGCAGTTTCAAACAATAGTGAGTACAGTATGTCATATGAAAAACAGGGCTACTGCTATGATAGTCAATCATAGCAGAAACAAAAAAGAGACTTTTTTTAAAAAATGGTGCTACAATAAGAATAGCTAGTGATTTGGAGCATTAAGCATTACAGCTTATGAGTAACAAAGCCTGAAAAGGGGTAATATCCTTACACCCTTTTTTCTGACAGGGAAGGCTCTTTACAGATAGTTAAGGTGGTTTGTTGTGGTTTGCAAACAATCCCTGAGTGTACCTAGGCTACTGCCTAGCAAAACCGTGAATAGCACTACCTTCCTCTAACCATTAAACTGTTCCAAGAAGTATTCTTTCATTAATGCCTTCGTACACAGAAACAGGTGAAAACTGGTTACACAGTAGGAGTAATCTGGTTTGGCACTCAATACTACTTCCAGAAGCCAAGTCAACTTTCTGATGTAACTGGGACCATTAATACCTCTGGAAGGGCTCAGTCTACAACTGAACACTGTAAAACATACTTGCACAATGATTTTTGTACCTCTGGTGCAGAAACCCCTAATGAAAATAGACATAGGTTATGACACCAGACCCTCTCACTTGATAAATTCTGTATTTATAAATTTTGTTTATAAAGACATTGGACCTACCAAGCAAAATCATTACAGATGGGCATAGCTTCATGTAAATCAGTGTAAACTCAGTGACGTGATGAAAAAATTTGATTCAATCAGTTTAATCTGTTATCGGTGGGTTTTTATCATTTGTAGAATGGATATGAGGGGACCTGACGAGACACATTCATCTGTTTAGTTAATTTAACAGATTTCTTTTATGCCATGCAGTATGATGCACTGCCACCATTACGAGAAATATGGAAATCATTATCTCCAAAATATTTTGCAGATGCTAACTAATTATTCCATGCATTTTCACAAAGCAGTTCAATATTACTAACTACTAGCTGAAACTGTTCACCAGTGTTATCCATTATCCCCTCAACAAGTCCAGAGCTGAGCAAACATTAGAACAGAGCTCCGGGTTTCTAACAACACCTTCTACCCATTAGACTGTGCTGCTTACTCACATTCTGAAGGAGTTGGCTGGGAGTAAGAGTTGAGGACTATTTTTATCTCTGTTACCCATCAAAAACCCCTTTATCCAGTGAATGGGCTGAATGGTATGAACTTCTACTCCAGTTCTTAGAGAATATCTGTTCATAACACAAAAAACACCCTTGTTAAAATTGCCCTTAAATGAGTCTCTAGAAGTGTTATGGATGGACTGGCCAATGCTGACAATACTCTCCTTTGACCCCATTCTAGTTCTTCTGTGGAAGGGACTGTAACACTATTAAAGCTAAGAGAAGGAAGATGCTCTGAAAGACACTTCTGGAGGATGCAGAGTTGCTGATGCAGGGTATGGCCTGGTCAGGTGACATGGTTCCAGCTCTCCACTCATTGAGTGAGTGCATTCAGCACTCCCTGTGATGCTGTACATGACTAAGTCGTGCTCTGCCACTGCCTGGGGTTGTTTTGTTCATCCATCTGTTCAAAAGTCAAGAGTCAATCAACACTTTCACCTTCCTTATGCTCCACTATAATACAACTTTTGCTGGAATTCTTGACTCTCCCCACACAGCAGGGCGTGATAGTTGACTTTCTCTACTTTCTGCCTCCTGCTGACATTTTTCTCCTGTACTTCATGGTCTGCTTCTTCTTTCTTTCCTTAAACCCAGTGGACAGGACTACCTTTTTGGGCTGCGCCCTTTGACTGTAGGAGTAGTGAACTGTATTCCTAAGAAGAAGTCTCGAGCCCTGAAATGCAGGTCGAGTAAGTTAGAACTTCTGTGAACTAAGTATCCTTTTATTACAATATTTTAAAAAGAGAACTTGTTCACAAAAGAACAAAATGCCAGAAAGGTTTATAACTCCTAACAGAAACCATCTGCTTGAACCTAAAGCTGAGAATGTATTGGTATTTTCAATTGAAGCTCAGGAGAGCTGGGAAAAAGAACACCAGTCTGCAGGCTGTTACTCAGACTTATCTTTCTGTTAATGAAACAGTTTTTGCAAGACAAGTGTTGCCATATCCTTAAAAACACAAACAAAAAAATACTTTCAGAAAACTCCAGCGTACTCTTTTAAAGCTGAACATTTCCCTCTCACGTTCCAGAGAAAAAGGACATGCTGCAACTCCACACAGAATACTGCTTGCCATTATAAATCAGAGGGAAGAGAAATGAAGAGCTGATTCTGTAGCTGGTTTTTACTATGAATTTTTAACTAAAGTTACTTATTAAAATATCCAACAGTGATGTTCTACAAAAAAGCAACCCAGCAAAACTAAGCCTGTGAATTCTGACCATTATGGGAATTTTTGCTTCTCCCCTCCTGAAAATAACATGACCCATGGCCTATTTTTCAAGCCAGATTTCAATCCTCTCCAGCCAGCTGTCAGGAAACCACAGAAGGTGCTTGAAAGAGCACAAGAAATGGCTGGTTCTAATCTGAAGGGAAAAAAAGGTTGAGGAACAAGGCAGCTACTTGTGGCAGAATGTTATTTTTTCTTCAGTCTCTGCCTGCATATTTTCACAACATGTGTACTCTGTTACCCCATCACTTCCCTCTTTTCCTTGGGTAAATATCTCTGCTTTGGAATAAAAGAAGGCCCAGGGGTGCTACTTGTAAGGACTGCACTCGCCTTGATATGTTGTTTTTGAACTGAACACATACAATGGACACATTTCAAACTTGGACCTTTGCCATCATACATGTTGCTTTTAGTTTAAGCTTCTCAGATGACGGGGGGAGGCTGGAGGTAAGGAAGAGGCTGAGAGTGGGGTCATACACTCTATCCTTTACCAGATGTGGGATCTCGTGGGAGCCAAGTGGGATAGCCCACACAAACCCCTCTAAGCACACAACATAATGGAGAGAGAGAAGAATGCAAACTGACCCTCTCCAAGTGCCAATTCTTCGCAAAATCAAATACAGTGGGTGACTAGGCCATACCTTTCCCATCCAGCTGCTTAGATAAAAAAAGGGTTGTGTGATTAATAATTTCTTTTTAAAAAGAAATATCTGTATACAAGTTCTATGTGAGTAAGAGAATCAACTAAAAGGAGATTTCTCCTTGTTTTCACCCTGTAAACTGCATGCCCTGTTAAATGACTGTGTTTCAAGTATGTGATTTAACATGCCATTTGGAACCCAGCAGATGGACTGAACTAGATTAGACATCTGTTCTGGAGAAGAATTAGATACAGAATTGGGACCTAGGAAATTCTGGATTAAACTGGTTTAAAGACTACCCTACACTCAAATACTAACCCAGTTAAGGACACTGGGTAAGACACACTTTTCACCACCGTTCTCAGGCACCAAATGACAATGCAGCAACAGGTAGGGCAAGGACAAGAGCTGGCAATGGGCTCACTCTGTTACATGTGTAACCCATGCCAGGTTACTTCCAAGTGGCATGTGAACGAAGCCTGAAGCCCTGAAAGCTGCCATGTGTGCTAAGCAACTTGGAGATGGGAAGAGCTGCCAGTGGGGATGAGGGTAGTGCTGAAGCAAAGCTAATTTGGGAACAAAACAAAGTATTGAGAAGTTCCTGCAAGGTGCTAGGAAGGTCACATAGAGTTAAGAATTCTCTGTACTATACCGTATTGAGTCCAGCTCTGCAAAGTATTCTTGAATATGTATTTTACATGCATGTACTCACTTAATTTGATAATATACACAACCTAATTTGATCTCAAACCTGGCAGCAGGTCACCTGAAGAGTCATGCTTAAATGCTTGGTCTGTACAAATCATCTCTCCTTCCCTGACCTCTCTGATTATCCTAATCTGATCCCTTCTTCATCTTCCAAAAATAATACATCTAGTAAGGTCTTGCTTCCCCATAATTACATTGTAACTTCTTTCCCAGAACATCCCTTTATAATGAATTCTTTTCTCCTTGATGTCCCTTATACACTTCACTAACCCAATACATAATTTCCCTGCCTATTTACTCACTTACCATGCGGCTATCCTGTCTTCAGCTCTTCAGCTCTGACGAGTAACCAACCACTTGTACAGAGCACAGATAAATCAGAAACCTTGTGGCTGCACACATGGGTACCTTTCCCTTTCTCCTGGCAAGTCCCATTCAAAGAACCGTTTCTCTCTCTAAGCCAGCAAGTAATTTGCCAGCATGCAAATGAAAAGATAGGGCAGATGATATTTAATTTTGTATTTACATCTTATGGGTGTGCTTCCATAGCCTTGGTATTAGATATCTGTAACTCTGATAACCACTAAAGATCCTTGAAAACTACATTGGCACACTGTAATTCTCATGTCACACATTATACTCCTTTTCCCAAAAGTGCACCTTGTCTAGAGTACAAGCAGTGACAGATAGTCAAGTGAGAAGGTGTTGTTAGAGAAATGCTATAAATGGGCATCACTGGAGCAATCTGTGTTATGTATACAGAGATTGCGTCAGTCTCTTGAATAGTCCTGAATTAAAATCATCTTTATGATTTGCTTTTTACAGTGTAGAGGGATTTAGCAGACATATTCTAAATCTAGTTTTGTGTATAAAACAGAAGTAAAAATAGAAAACCCAGTCACTGTTCAGTTGTTTGAGAAATCATTGCTTTTCCTGCTGCTCTGTCAAAAAAATAAAGCAATGAAAATAGCCTGTAACTGGGAATCTATCAGGCTTTAGAGCATTTTACAGCCCAGAACCCTGGTAGTCCAAAATAGCTCCACAACGAACAATATCTTCCAGAAGTTGTGCATTTTTTTATATATACCCATCTGTGAAAATTCCAAGAGAGTTTATGAATACAATAAACTTAAAATTTCTTTAGCTCCTTTACTAACCAACTGAACTAACTACATTATTTAAGTTTGTGTCAGGTTTTCATCTGCTAAGATGCAAACAACTCTGGAGCAAAACACAGCAGTACTTTGTAGGAGCCAAGCAGTGTTACACAGTGGGAAAAAAGCATATAAAGAATCTAATAACTGCACAGGAGGAGAATTTAGGTCCCACATAAGGTAAAGGAACATCAGCTACTCTTTGGCATGGAAGGGTGAACAGGGTTTTCACCTACAGTGTATGTGCTGTCTTGCCAGTGATACAGGAGCCAGCTCTGTGCTGTGACAAATGGCTTTTCTCAGTCCAGTGAAGCAGAAGTCTTCTGTCCCGCTGTGTACTCTTGGGAAAAGAAAGGAGTTACTATGGAAAGGCGCAGAAAGCTGCCCAGAGCGTGGGCAATTCAGTCAGTATCCCTGGCACAGCTGGCATCCTCTGGCACACACTGGACAGCTTATCAGGTGAAATGACAGCAGGCCCAAAGCTCCATTTCAGATGCTGCTGCTGCTCTGCCCAGAAGTTGGGTAGCAGTCCTCACCAGGCTAACTCTGCAGTGGAAAACTGAATCTAAAAGGATGTGTAAGAAACAAAAAGGTGTAAGAACTGCCAAATCACTCAACCTCATAACATGATACTAGCAATGGTACATGTGCAAGAAAATAGAGCAACACCACAGACAGCTAAAAAAAGGTGCTGTGGTGACCTGGTAACTTCAGATAAAATGATACAGGCCCTGCTGCTGCGTGCCCTGTAAAGAAAGAGGAGGCTCACATATGCGACTCTTCACTAGCTCCTTTCTCACTTTTACGGTTTTGACTCAAGTAACGTCAGCCTGTGAAGTGGCAGAACTCCAGAGTCATCTAATGAACCTCTGAAATCCACTGCTGCTTAACAGGGGGCCAAGATTTCAAGACATTAAAGGTAAAATAATTCCCAGTAGGTCTCCTAAGAACATCTTAATGTGTCTGTACTGAGCGATATTTTCACACCGTTCCCTTCCTCTCTCCTTTGACTGGATAAAGAGCTCAGAGGAGAAAAAAAAAATACCTATGAATACCGATGTGCAGGGAGCCCTCATAAATTCACTTCCCGTCAGTCCAACAAATGAGCTCCCCCTGGGAAGTCATGAGAGAGAGCCTTCTCACAACAGCCTGATTATCAAAAGTCTGTTCTCTCGTGAAATACTCTAACCTCACAGGGACAAGTATCGTAATAATATGAAAGTATCATAATAGGTTGAGCAGTGTAAATTACTTTTGTAACTTGGGATATGTGGGGCACATTTCCGGCAGGTTGGTTCCCAGTGATGCTTTTTGCTTCTCTGTATCACTAGAGAATTATCCCAAGCATGAAAGATTCATGTGATGTAAAAATTCAATTTCAGAATAGAAATGCAATTCTCCATATATCAGATTTCAGGCAGTTACTGCATCCATCATAATTTTAGCAAGCTGGCTTTATCACTGCCTTGTTCTCCTCAGAAATATAATGCATGTTACCTGCTACAGTCCTACCCAGTATTTCAAAAATTTTCTAGAAATAAGCTGCTCATTGATTTTGTTCTTCAGGGATTGCCATAAGTCTATAGTACTTGAGTACTGATGGCACTTCTGTCAATTTCCAGATTTGCCTTTCGCAGTTCTCTGCCTTGGATCTTTTCCATTTTTGCAGTTTTCAGATCCATCCTCGTTTTGCAGCTATCTGGGTGTGAAGGCATCCTACATAATAATCTGAGGAGTTACCTCCTGCTTTTGCTTTATTTCTTTCCAGTCTCCCTAGAATTTCTGAGGCGTGCTTTTGCATGTCTGTACACAAAGATAACCTCACCTTTATCCTTCTCCTAACCTGAAAAAAAGAGACTGCTTTTACAACCATGTTTCATTTCAATTGTATCAGTAAAACCCCAAACCCTGAGAAACCAGAATGAACTAGTGTAAATCAAACAGTGCTCTTACCACTTAGACCCGCCCTGCAACCCTTTCCAATCAGGGAATCTAAAATTACCATATTTACAGCATCTGCAGCAGAGCCAAGTACAAAACAAGATGAATAGCTGTGACGCACGAGGCAGAGTGTGGAAGTATGCAGCTGGGCCTGCAAACAATATAGGCACTCGGCGCTGAAGTCCATCTAATGCTTTTCACAGACCAGAGTGACTAAAAGGGGAAGGAGGGGGAGGGAGGAGAAGAGAAATTCCAGGAAGATGAGTGAAAACACAGCAGAAATCCCAGGCTGCTTCACTAATGGGTAATTGAAATGACTCACAAAAGGTCTAGTAGGGAATTCAATTAATTAGGGACGTGACTGGGCAGAGAGGAGGAGGGAAAGAAAAGAATGCTGGTGATAGAAGAAAATCACTCCTCTCCATTCACTTACGAAAGGGCCTGGAAGAAAACCTCAAGGAAAGAAAAAGCCAAGTTTTTCAAGACAGGGCCTCTACCCCTTCTTATGCACAGAAAAGAAAAAATAAGCACACCCCTAGTGCTTGTCCTCCTTCCCCCACATTTCTAATGAAAAGGAAGAAAAAAGAATAAAATTCGATATATTAAATACATCAAAGCAACTGGTTAGAAGAAACTATGAGGACAAGACAGAGGAATGATGCAGAATAGATCAATGCAGTGCTGCTAATAGCAGCCCCCTTGTCATAACACCACTGCTTATTCCATGTGACAATGAGGGGAGGGAGATAGGGAGCAGTAGGAAGATGAGTAAATTAAAAATATGTGGGGATGTATGAAGGAAAAAATATAATGCAGGAAAGAATAGTAGGAATAGGGGCATGCAAGAAGACTAGAATTCACAAGAGCAGGGAGAGAAAAATGGAAAAGGAGTGGATGGAGGGAAGGTGAAGGGAAATGGCAAGGGCCATGGGTGAGAGAAGCAAAAGGGGAAAATCTGGAAAGGAGGAGAAGAGCAGATGCAGGAAGGGTCAGGGATAGAATGATAAGTTTCACAATCAGTCAGCAGTTAGGACTTGCTGTGATGGGTACTTGAGAACAGTCATGTTGATTCAGCAACCATTTTTTGACAAATACTGCTTCTGACCAAGCCTCAGAGACTAAATTTACACTAGTGCTAGTTTAGAAATCTTCAAGAATGTCTGACCTAAACCTTCCAGGCCCACAACTGGTCATTTCTGATAGTGGAACAACAGGGAGAGATACAATGAGCAGCGGCAAGTGCTCACTCACGGGACGGAAAGTGGGATCTGCAGCCTTTCAGAATAAAGTTACCATAGCTTGAAACATAGCTCTTGTTAATTCTGACTCGGAGCTGTTATTGCCAGGCTGGCTGTTCAATCGCTTTACAAAGGAAACTCAGGGTCATTGTTTACCTTCGTGAATCATGAAGAGAGCTAACAAAAAGTACTTCTTAGGCCCTATCGGGTTCAGCGCTGAATGCCCTCTGAAGGCTTAGATATGCTCTCACGCTCAAGGATCAAGATACTATCGCTGTGAAAGGTTGGCAAAGTTTGCAATATGCTGCATGTTTGGACAATTAGCTGAGTATTTCTGTTCCCAGGGCTGTCAATTTGACATCTTAGCAAGAAAACATATAAATCAAACCATATACCTCTGCCAGTGAACTGACCATTAACATCAGCTCCACTATCAAATAACTTTCAGAAAAGCAAAAGATTTTTTTATAAGCTTTATATTTTCTGTAATAGAGCAAAGAAGATACAACACTGCCCAAGAAAACAGTTTTTAGGCAGTTAAGACATACTGGACCAGAAGGAAAAATATACTATTTAGGTAACAAGAACCAGTATGAATGATACTAATATCTTTATAGTACTGTAAATACACTAGTGTCTAGACATAGAGATTGCACTACGGTAACTAAATCCAGGCTTTCACAATGTTTTAAGTTACATTCATGCAAAAATGAGTATGCAGAAATCCCCAGCTGATTCTGAATTGCCCTTCCAACATGACACTAAGGAGCATTATGCTGCTGCAGGAATCATTTTTCAGAAGAGGTATAAAGTGGAAATTCATATTCCGGTGGGCTGATCTAAAAAAATAGTCCCTAGAAATTTTGCAAAGACATTATTTTTGGTGCTCTGGACAAATGTAAATATACTTCAACCAGCTGGGCTGGTATTTTCTATGAAAAAGGACTACAAACTCTGGGCATTCAGTGCCTAGGTGCCTATGTGATTGTCATACAAAAATTACAAAACAGCTATGAAATGTCAATTAAGCCAGGCAGCCCCAAAAGCAAATTTGAGCTGGGCAGCCAGAGCACCACTTGACACAGTACTTTTTCCGGCTTTAAAGCTCCATTCTTTCCAACTCTCTTACATGTCTGATGAAACAGACAGTGCAATGTGCTCTGAAGGTCCTCAGTTTCTAACCGTAGCACCTCCGAAATTTATCAGAGCCTCGATTTCAATGCCAATATAATTTTGTCTTTTTACTGAGTCTTCATCAAGTTAAATTCATGAGAACTGCGGGCTCGGTCAACACGTATCTCGAGGCTGTCTGGATTCTGTTAAGCCAGGCTGACACATTTTGTCCAGACCCTCCGTTCCTTCTCTTCAAAACACTCAACAGAAAATTTACAAAATCCCTTTTTTGTACAGAATTAAAATAATTAAAATAAATTCTTTTTATCTCTCTAATTAAGTACCATCCTTTATTTAGTCAGTTGACAGCACCAAAGAATGATTTTTCTGTATTCCACAATGTCATCCCTCCTCCCTGGATCTATTCAAAGCCTCTTGTACATATTTAATCACTCCTAGCCAGGCCTAGCTAATGAAATGCAGGGCCTTGCCCTGACCTGACCTTGCTATTTCTATTTTGGCTCAGCACATCCTCTGCTAGTTGGGTAAAAAAAAAAGTTGTTTCTTTCTCTTGGTCTTAAAGGTCCTGTTACTGGCAGGGGGTATGGTCAAGGACACTGCTGAAAACAGAACAAATGACTGTGAACGCTGCTTTGCAAAACTACTGCAAATCAAAAATGGACCGCAGCAACCTAAGTGCAAAGTTTTTTCCCTCTTTTTCTTTGGTTGGCAAACACTGGTGGGCACTGTTCATCTACTGGGAATTGCTTATGGCTAGGTAACTCTGTAAGAAAAATGGACTGCTCAAATTGTTTGCAGCAGTCATAAAGCACTGGTATTTGTTTTGGGCACTTACTGCAACTAAATATGTTGCTCTTGGTTTTCCCTATCTGTCCTTCCTATTTGCCAATATGGCAATTAAAAATATATTTTCCCTTTCTGAGAGCTTGTAAAGAAGTGAGATCCTATTTATGAGCACTTAGGAATCCTGGATGTTAGGTTATCCTTTTTGTCACATGATGTTGGTTGTAGGAATTTATCAACATGCCAACAGAAGTCAGAAATGTTTCCGTGTAAAACAGGACAGCATTTACATGGTGATCCATGTGGACTTTTTAAGCTGCTGTTTGTTTTCAAGTGGTTTGTGATTTTGTTGACCATTAGTTTTGGTGCTCAGTTTGACATACTGGGTTGCATAAACCATATTTGAAGTCAGCAAGGGCAAGGGCCATCGTTTTATTCTTTGTGAGTACACACTGCCTTACATTGTGGAGCTCTGGATGCTGAATAGGGGTCACAGATGCTATCACAAAACAACCAGTAACAGCACAAGGACCTTTAGGTACTTGGGCTGTCAGAAAAATCAGGCTGAGCAGTTCAATCCACCATTGTTCCTCAATTACCTCTCAATGGAGGCTCGTCAGAGAAAATGGTGCTGAATAAGATGAAGATGGCTTAACTAGCTGCCCCAAACTAACGCCCTACATCCCATGGAGTACTGTGAGCCTTAAGAGCTGCCTAAGGACCACGGATGTAGACCATATTTCTAACGGCCAGAATCAGTTCAACATATCCCTATTAGTCCTTTTTCATGTGCTGGAACAGACATAAGAAGAGTTAGACTGGCACTTACAAGCCCAGTCTTTTATCAGCTCAACTAAAAACAAACACGTTCAAATTGAAACCCTCAGATAAACTTAAGCAGTAGGACATTAGACATTGCTTGAAGGAAGAAATTATAAAATCATGTTTGCAATCACTGAAGTCAAACAATAAAGTTGTGTCATTTTCCTTCTAATACTGTTTATCAGGTTCTTTTTTAGTCTGGCTTTCTACACAGACAGCACTTTTGCAATCACATTCTGTACCCCACTAGCTTTCATACCTATAGCTTTTTCAATCAAGTCTGACAAAGGATAGGGGTTCTCAAACGTAAGTGAGGTTACAGAAATTCAGTGAAAAGTGACTACCAAGTAAAGGAGAGAGCGACTGTAAATATCCCTGGCTGACTTATTAAGTTACCCATTATTAGATTCCATGAAATCCACAAAGAGGACTTCTGAGTACCAACCACAGGAAAGACTTGTAGATACAGTCAACCAACCACAAGGTACAGATCTGTACCAAGCCACATTTTATTAGTTTTTACTACACTCATAGATTTGCCACAGTTTACAAAAAAACTGGAAGTTGCCTACTTCATAGGAAAAAGTGGAAACATACAGCTTTGTTGGGATTCTGCTATCTGTCCCTTCCATCACTGCAATGCAACACCTGCAGCTGAGGGTATGCTGTCCTGAAACAAGTAGCTTTACTTCATTGTCCTACATGGTTTGACACTGGAGCCAAATTGCTCTAACTGTGAATGGTTAACAGAAGATATGGCCCCATCTCTCTTCCATGTCCTCCATCTCTCTTTCACCCAGCCTTACCTGATTCCCTCGCCCTAGTGCTCATCTTAGTCCACAAGAAATCAGTTCAGGCAGCAAAGGAGGCAAAAGGCTAACCTGCAAGTACAAAGCAAACAGATTACTTAGCTCCCATAGACAACTCACTGAGGGGTTTGATGAGTACCAAGAGTGATGCAGAAGTTGGCCTTGGTTTGGACACCTGTTGATGACCAGGAGTTGAGAGATCAGCATTACTACAACCTGAAACTTGGCTAGGGCCTTCGGTGGGTGCTCTCAGTCAAACATCTGCATCTGGTGACCCTCACTCATCCGGCTCCCTTGAGGAAGACACAGCAGGCAGCACCACTCGGAGCGAGAAACAAACCTTTGTGAAACTAAAGGCAAAGGCAACATTCAGCCACTTTTCTTCCCTCTCCAAGCAGGATTCTGACCCACCTTGAGCTCCAGCCCCACTGCAGTTGTACAAAACAGAGCCAAACACTGCTGTGTAGAGCAAGCACATTCACACTGACTGTGTGTGTCTTTCGTTTCTTTGTGTTACAGGCTTCTGGAGGCATTTTGTTGTAATTTTACACTACAGACCTCAGGAGCATTGAAGGCTGAATCTCCCTTGCTTATGCTGTTCCTGATGTTTGGCAGAGCTGGAGAATGCTACCTTGGGGTGCTCCTTCCCTCAGAGATCTGGCGGGATGTTGCAGTTAAGCCACATCCCCACAGCTTAAACCACAGAATGTAAAAACAGCTGTGAAATCCAACTGTCTGAGCTGCCTCGGTGTTTGGCTGGCCTCTGTGGGGCCAAATATTTTTTAACTCAAAGTAAAAATATGATTTAGCATAATTCACGAGACTAGGCAAAAACATTTTTGGGAGGTTCGTTCCAACCTACTTGTAACAAACAAACTTGGGCAACCACCTATACATGCCAGAAAAAATGTTTATCCAGCTTAGCCAAAATTGAGCAAAATAGATTTGTTGGCAGCATGGACAAAGCTTTAAGCTTTTTTTAAGATCCCTTCCTAATTTCAGTTTTCCATTCCCCACCCTTTGGAGTTTCTTAGATGATTCTTTCTCCTCAATGGCTTTTCAGTTTGGCCACTGTCCTTTAATTTTTTCAGCGTTATGGTTCTTTTCTTTCCTTTAGTCTTCTTTTGCATTTGTTTTCTTTCTGTCCTTTCTCATGGAAACATATTAAAAAACCTCCTATCGCTACCATTCCTGCCTTTTCTTTGCCAAACTATTTTTCCCTGGGCAAAGATATATTCTTTGATACCTCTTGATTAAACTTCCTATGTATTAAATTATTGGGAAACAGGAATCTTAACAGTTGCCTAAGACCACTATTCCAAAAAAGAGAAGGAATTTTTTATTTACATGTGTCTAACTAATGCAGATATTTATATACAGATACATATATTTTAATACTCTCACCAGTTCCTCAGAAACTAGCACAGAGAAGATACATGTAAGGAAAAATGGACTAAAGTAGGACTTGTGAGCAAAACAACTTCAGAAAGAGAGGAAAACAGACAAATTCAATGGCTTAACAAGGAAAATTGGAGTCTATGATTTCCAGGCACAAGAGTCTTCCTTCTGAAACTACAAACTTCATATATGTCCCATGCAACGGATCTCAAAACTCCTGTTTTTTCAGCATTAACTGCTTGAACCATTTATAAGATGGCTCACACTCCCAAAAAATCAACAGGAAAATTCTCAGCATTCCAGTTAAAACTTTTTAAAATTTTATTTGATTTTTTATAATTCAAAGTCAGACTGAGTCTCCCATTGTTCCCAGCAAGCACCGCATAGTTTTGTGTACATTCCCAAGGCTACTCAGACTAACCTATAAAGGCCTGAGTATTTTCTGCTGGGTATGTTTCCTAAAAATTGTCTCACTATCTCCAGAGACTTGAAGTCACAGTGGTAACCAGTTGTCTTGGGGATGACAAGAAGCAATTCTGCACAGGCAGTTGTTCAAGAGAGCCTCCCCAGTGGATTCTTTTAAGAGCTTGTATCTTCATGTTTTAGTAGGAGCCTCCAACCATTGCCTCAGACAAGTGGTTGGTTCCACTTTTTGGAACATATGAGCACTTGAAATTAGTTCATGCTAAACTATTCAAGGGCTGATTTTATCACTTTTTAATTGAAAGCATCTCACTAAAAAAATAATTGCCCATGTTGAGGATGCAAAAGATTTGGGATGAATATGACAAGTAATTCAAGCAGCACTGAATGTTCAAATGATGCTTAAAAGCTCAAAATACAACACTGCCCAGAAGAAAAGCAACTCTGCTTAGGCAGCCTTTATGCATACTTCCCAGTCGCGTCAGGACTGGCTCCCAAATACAAAATACATGCACATGCCATGCCAGTAACCTGTCAGTGCTTATCGTTACCCATCACAGGCTTAGGAAATACAATGAAAAGCCAAATTACAACTAAAACCTTTTCATTCTCATGATCAATTGACCAACAGTTAAAATAAGAAGACTTTGTTTTGTTTTGATTTTTAGGAGTCTCATTGGAATCACTGATAGCATCTTCAGCAACTGCAACACTGTTGTGGTGACATGTATCCATAGTGGCTCTTGGCAGGTTCAGCAAGAAACAGGAAGACTGATATCACTTTGTTGCTGCATATGTTACTGTGAGATCCAAGTCCTTGCTGGGTCAGAAATCACATGGTGTATTAAGGGTTTAAGATTAATTATGGAGATTTAAACTCCTGTTTTGACCGTAAGCCATGAATGGAAATGGGCTGCAGAAAAAATAAGTTTGATGGTTCTGGGCCATGGAGTAATAGAACTTCTTAATCAAGGAAAAAAGAATTAATTAATTTCAGTGATAGATGTGCTTTTTAGCATCCTTGTCAAGTGAGTCACATCACCACCTTGTTTTGGGCATCTGACAAAAAATGACAATATTAGGTATTTTTTATTAGAGTAGAGTCTTTGCAGGGGTCTGTGTAATTCCATTCATGTTGACAACTTCTACATTAATAGGCCAGGAATAATCTGCTCAATTAAAGAATGGAATGAAATAACTCTCTTCTGGTTGGTTAGCAGTCCTGTTTTCTTCTTTCTGATGGAGCCCAGATGTTAATGTAAACTGACTACTAAGTGAGAACTCTGGTCTCCATTACCAATACCTGAAAACTTCAACATGTTTTCATCTCTGTATAGCCAACACAAACATTTTTTTTCCACAGGGGATAAAAAGTAGTGAATACAAAAGTAATGTCCAAACCAATCCCCAGCCTCCAGAAAACTACACAACATGCAGATGACCTCCTGTACTCAGGTAATATATTTCTGTAGATGATAGACGAGGAGAGATTTCGTATGTAGGGATGCAGGGATGTAATTTTAACATCAAATACATTCCAACTCCCTTATCTAATCTAACGAGCCATTTAACAGTTTATCTATCAGATCAAGTCTTTGAATCAGTGTTGTGCCATGGCAGTAAAAGATGCCTAATATTTAAATAATCATCTTTTTTGACAAAGGTGAACTTGATCGGTAATAAAGATTGTTTCCAATCAATGATCTTCAAAAGATCTCTTCCATTTCTTTCCAGATGACTATACAAAACATCACAGTACATAAAATACCTCGGTCTAATCCACTGCCACGTATTTTCCTCTTTGTCATTATTTCTTAAGCTTTATGAAGTACTTTTGTAAATGTTTTGGGCCTAGAGAAGGCATGCTCTTGCTTTCATATGGAAACTGTAAGCACTGTCATCCCTGCACTGCCGGAAGACACACACACACGCACACAGCTGGCACATTCTTCTAATCACAAAAGTAAAGAAAAAAATCCCAGCTGCAATATTAATAGCAAATATATTCTGGTTCACGTCTGGTTACACTCAGGTGAACACTGATAAGTCATGTGTGAGGTTCTCATACATAGCTCTGGCACTGCAACACCAATCCTAACATGCCTCCAGGCTCTTTAACATTGCCATACAGCTCAGTCCTGAATGGTTTCTTGCTGATCCACTCCTCTCCAGTGGAGATTTACTAGAGTTGGCCATAGTTGGTCTTCGCTTTTTATAGAAAAATAAATATATGGGCCTTCATCTTCCCTCAGAATCTGAGACTTCGGATAGGCAGGTAGGCCAAATTCTGCAGCAATGCTTCCTCCAAATGACAATTTTCAGACATCATTCCTGAATGTTTACAGAATACACGATGAAAAAAATCTGTCCTAGTTAAGCTGATTCATGTGTCCTTCCAAATGCTGAACAAGTGTTCCAACAATGTATATAAAAAATCCAATTAAAGTACCATGTTAAAAAAACTGTCTATATCATGCAAATGTGTCCCAGATTGAAGTAGTGAGCTCTATAAGCACCATCTAGGCCATCCTAGGTCGTACATAACCTGCCTGATTTTTGGCTGATCTGTATTGCATTTAGAATGGGGAAGCTGCTGTGGAAGGAACTCTGGTGCCATTTTTCAAGAGCAGACAAGGTTTGCCCTTAACACAATAACGCTGAGGCAAATTCCATTACGTTCCCTTCCAGCAGCCTTAGTAGGGCAGTTCTTCATTGCTTGCTACACTCAGAGAGTGTTTATGGAAAGTCAGGGAATGCCTTGAAGAAGCAGGTGTCTCACCTACCCACAGCACTCGCCTCCAAGTGCACAGTATTCCTAGCACAAAATTAAACAGCGGGGACTAGCATGCCATGGCATTCACAGCAGGGCTTCACAGCACACTCGGTTACCACATGCCCAGCACAAGAACAAAACAGCTCAGGAAGCAACACTGAAGAACACTGAGCAAATGGTGTGGTATCTTTGGACCGCCAACAAAGCATCAGGTCTTCATAAAGCAAAGTGATATGCAAAAATAGAGCTTAACATAAACAGTAGGAATGGAAAAGCATTGCCAGACGTTAATGAAATGCTAACTTTCCTAGCTTGGGAAAAAGGCATTGCTTTGTAGCTTGGTTCAACAGCAGAGAAGGATGCCTATAGAATTCCTCATAGGTAGTAAGAATTGTATAGGTCCTTTATATTAAAAAAAGTAATTTTTTAAACATACCAGGTTCAAGTCTAATGTGCAATCCTGTGAATGTCTAATCAGTTTTGCTTTCTTCGTCTTCTCACTTTTAAATTCTGGTCTCCTGGACAACCACACAGCAACAGAAGAAATTTCCAGTAGTTCAGGACATTTTTGCAATTACTTAAGCTGGTTTAAATGACATTATGGTAACATTATCACATATAATAATCAGCTACATGGAAAAAGCTTTGGTCTAAATGGTCAATACTCTTTCAAAAAGAATTATGGAGATTGCTGCCTTTAAATGTCATCACTGTACAGACCTGTTTTAACTCTCCCCTCCCAGGCCTGAGAGGGACTACATGAGATAAAGGGGCATGGCACAGCAGAGCTGTGCTGTGAGATCTCACTCTTCCTCTAGGGTAATTAGCTGCATGATGGTCTGTAACCCAGTTTTTGTGTTCAGAGCTTACAAGGGGAATGCACAAAGCAAGAAACAGCAGTGGCAGTGCTATGGTACTCAATTCCTGATGCGTAAGTCAAATTGAATTATATAGATAGATAGAATTGCAAACACTCAAAGGTCCCCCAAATCCAGGGTTCACTCTTCTTACAGTACACATTAACAACTTTAAAGAAAGCAGCTGCCTTTCCACATGCCACCATGGGCCAAAATAAGCTGCCCATCCCAACGTGAGTGACCAAACTCAAGCAGTTTGCCTCTGTTCCAGGCCCCTGTAACATGAGCAGTCTATGAGGGGATGGGGCACCATGCTGGATGCTGCATTCAAAATGCCTGTCCTCTCCTTCTGGCACAGAGAGCACCACTGTTCCTTTTTAAAAATCCCCTGCTCTTAGCAAGGTTTGTTTTTCTAACTGGTTCCCAGAAATCTCTTGGGCGTTCCAAGCCCAGAAAAGTAATTACTGCATTACTTTGGCCACAGACACAATATCAACCTTGTTAGACTTGGCCTGTGGAGAGAGCCAAACACCTGCTGCTGCAACATTTATTTGATAAGCTTCATGGTTCACTAACATAAACCTGATCCTGCTGACCTGCAGGAGGATGAAAAGGAGTTGGGGGGAAAGGGTGGAGCAGGTAGGCAATCTCACGGCCCTCTGGCCCAGCAGCTTACAGCCCTCTCTCCCAGCAAGCTCCCATTTCTCTTTGCTTTCTTGTTTCCTGGTGAGAGCTTCAGAGAATTGGTTTTCCCCCTGCAGTTATGCAGGCAGATGTGGATAGGGCTAGGATTCCCATGCCTTATGACGGATTAACTGACAAGTGCGGGATCAATACGGGAATTGTTCTAGCTCTGGCTGCATCTGTAGGCTTCCAAAGCAGACAGAATAGCTGCACACACTCTCGTTGGCATGGTGGTGTGTGCACTGAAAGGCTGGCTTCATACCAAAGTCCATTAGTTATCAGCAAGGAGGGAGGGGAAGAAGGGCTGCAAGTCAGTCAAATCAATAGATAAAAGGTTGGGGAGAAAATCAGATATAGAAATAGAAGACTGATTTTTATTCTTCAAATGACATAGTTTTCTAGTCTAGTATAAAAAAAGAGGAAAAAATAAATGGGACTGGGGGGAAATAGATAAGGATTTGTCCCAAACAGAACCATCTCTTCCAGCTGATACTGCCAAGCAATATCTGAGGGAAAAACCACATGCCAGGGGAGTTAGCAGGAAGGAGAAAAGAACCTTCCCAACTATGGTGCTCAATATCAGGAAAGAAACGTACTCATTTCTGCTTCTCAGTCTCATCTTTTTCTAGGCAGAGGAAATAAAAAACAGACAACCTAGAACCAGTACAGGACATTTCCATGTATTTGCTAGTTGTCAATTACATAGAAAGGTTTGACCTTAGGACAGTATGTTTTCTAGTGTACTTTGTTTATCATTCCTTACCTGAATGACACCTCTGTCAGTGTATGTTGATAGTTTATCTTGGAGATATACAGTGTGATTCACCATCTTGGGAGACAGTGAGAAGCAGATGAATCACTGCGGATTATATCAGAGCCAGACCAACTTTTATATGAAACTTGGCAAAAATCTGACTAATCCTCTGAACAAATCTGAAGTTGTCTGCATGACCATCTTCTATCTTATTTCACCTTCTTCCGCTGGCTCAGAACTTCAGGAAATTTATTTCCTGATGGATAAAAAAACCTGCAAAAATTCAAATAATATGCCACAAGACATTTTCTGGATAGATCCAACCCAAATCAAAGCAAAAACCTCAAAAGAAAACTTCTCTTGTGGAACCTCAAGCACAGTTTTGCAGTTATGTGAAATTCAGGTAACAAATGATGAAGTTTTGGACTAGCACCAACATTCTACTTTTGTATTCACCCTTCACAGGGTGAAGGTACAGGACTCACAGCATCAAAGCAAAACACTAACTAGACTCAGAAAACCAGCATGACTGGATTCTCAAAGCTCTACTTAACACAGACAACTGTTCTTCAATTTCTGCTTTTATTGACTAGACTGTTTCTTTCTGAACAGTTTAAGACAGATATTTTAGAACTAGTAATTAAGGAAGAGAAACAAATAATCTGATACTGTTGTAATACTTTTGTGGAAAGTGCTGCAAGAAAGCAGACAGAAAGTGTAAGAGAATTTGACCTTTGCTGGGAAGTCTATATTGCTTGGAAGTTCAAGTGTACCAAAGATCCGCAAAGTAAGTGCTGCCCAGCATGAAAATCTTGAAAGCAATGTACAGCACATCCAACTCCTGGAAAATGCACCCCACTGAGCTATCTTAGTTTTGTTAAAAACTGCTGATGACCAAAGCAAATAACTTCATTCTTCCTCTACCATTTTGCTTTAGGCTGTATGCCAATGTTCCCCAACACACTAAAAGCAAAGTGAAAGAACTCCGAATGCATTGTTCACCCACCAGGCAGAAGTGATAAGGAAGAACTTACGGCCTGTTCCTCAACAGCCGCTAGAGAAACCAGCAGCAAAACTCCCATGCTAAGAACAATTTTATTTCTTGGAGCTCTCTAAACAATAAAGCTAACTCATTTCAGGAACTATTAAAAAGCATCCCAGCCAAAGTATGGGAATGACAATAAATATCCTCCAAATGGAATTTCTGTAAGACCCCTATCATATTACAGGATGCTCATCTATATTATTTCACCTTTTATTCTTAAGCCTAGTTTCAGACTGTGAGCACATGTACACCTTGTACAGCAGCTTCTGCCCATAGCTCCTCCAGAGCATCACAGATGCAGAAGCTCCCCAAAGAATATACATTTCATGGTAAAATACTGGTAGACTGTTACACTAGCAGGAATAGTTTAAAAGAAAGTTGAATGGTTTGACAGCAGCCAGGGTGAACTACTCCTGGTTATCTGAGATGTGGAACCCAAGGAGCTTGACCTGACACATCAGTAGAGTTCTCTGAAACCACACTAAGTTTGGAGCACAGCAGGGCAAAGGAGAAACAACAATGACGGCCACACAGCTCACTCAGAGCATCCCCAAGAGAGCAGCTCTATGCTTACAATGAACACTGCAGCTAAAAGGAACCAAAATCATACAACAGCTTCTTAAAATAAATCCTCCCAGTGGGCCTTGCTTCCTGTCCTGTAACAGCCACCAGAGCAGAGGAGTGAAACTTAGTCTGAGTCACGTAAGTGCACATCTGCGCAGGAGCACTGAGCTCTGGGTGCCTTGGCACGTGTGGCTGCCCACGCGCTTGTGCAGCCAGCTACAGCACCATGAGAAGAACGTGAATGCAGGATGTGTCTCTCTCTCTCTCTCTTTCTCCGTTTTCTTCCTCTATGCAGAGAACTCCATGTAGTTAAAAACTGAAAAAATGTTGAGATTTTTCCTCTCTACAGGTAAAATGTGAGCAAATATTGCAGGCCCTTAACAGTGCACAGGTGACTAGAGCTCAGCCTGGTAATAACACATCACTTCTGCTGTGCCAGATCCCTGGGAACCTCCAGGATCAACACCTTACCACCACACCATTTTGGATGACAGCAAAGGATCAAATTGGACATAGTCAGAGTAGAATCTCAAGATAAAACTTTTTTCATGGTAACTGAATATTGTGCTCTCAAATCTTTTCTCTCTTTTTCAAAAGTTCATTTCTAGCTTTACAGTTGAGATGACAACTTTTATGTTGGGAACCAAGAGTAAGTAACATAAGCAGCCCAAGTCTGCAAACACACTAAAATAGGTTTCTCAAAATTATGTCATAGCTTGATGCCTTGAAATAACTGAACCCCATCCTTCTCATGAGTTTTTTTTTTAACTATCTGGTTTCTTCAGGTTGGAATCAATGAAAGAAAAAGACTGTGTCTTTTTGTTATGTCTTGGGTTAAAACCTATTGAAACTGGTCACTCTAGCACTGCATTTCCTTTCAAGCTAAATAAGGCTACAGTTAAATACCGCTTTGTTTAGTAATTGCTAAAAACAAAAGACTACTAAAAGACACAGGCTGTGCAGGGTCTGGACCTCACAAGACAAAAAGAATCATGGGAACAGATGCCACAAATGTGCAGATTAGGGCAATGAGAAGTGCAGCTCAGCTTCTAGAAGTGTTGGGGATGAATATGGTATCTTTGTCAACAGAGGAAGCATATCCTAGCATGTGGCGCCTACTGTAAGCCAATGTTGCTTACACAATTTTTACTATATCGAACTATTGTAATTATTTCTTTGGTAACTTGCTAGCTGTCACTCAAAGCATGTGGAATAGTAAAAGCATATAAATGTTTGTTTTACTTTTTGTTTTTGTTGGGGTGCATGTATGTGCGTAAAGAATACCAAAAACAGGTTTCTTCTTACAGAAGTCATCCAAAGCCATCCAAAATTAAGTTTACTCTCTCAGAATACTATTAGGTTACTTTGAGCCTTAAAAGAAATCTCTGGGCAAGTCCTAGATGGCTAATTACTTCCAGTTATTTCTGAATAAAGTTTTAACCACTTCTGTTGGAGTCATCCATATCTAACAGGTTTAGGGTGAGGGAAGAAAGTGATCTGTCTGAGCATTAGACAAATAACAGACTTACTGACAGAATAAAAGCAGAAGAATGAAACAAAGTAACTGAAGAGGACAGCAAACCAATTTTCTTCTAGCAGCATTTGAGGAAGGCCGAGGGAAAAAGTGAAACACCTTACAGTATCCAAAAGCCTTCGGGCCACTTTATTTCAGCTACATCATGCCTTAAGTTTTGGAAAGAAGAAATACAGGCAGAAAATGCTAAGAACATTTACAGTACATCAACTCATCTTGATTTATCCTTAAAAAAACCCAGTCTAGTTCCTAACAGCTCTGTAGCAGCTCTGGCCTGTTTTCGGAGCACTGTGGCACACAGGAGGTGAACTGGGTGCTGATGGGAGAGGTACAACACGTGCTTAGGAGAAGGAAGGACTACAGGAGAATCCCATGGAAAAACCATGTCCTGCTCAACCTAGTCTCCAGATGACCTGTTATAATTTTGAGAAATTATTTGTCAAGCAAAGTATAAGGGATTCTCTCTGTATTTAAACCTTTGCTTGAACTGACTCATAAAGCAGGAAAGCCATGAAAATGCAAAATTCACTTTGGAAAAATATGCCCAGATAAGGATATATAAGGCTTCCTGGATAACTATGCAGTAACTGGATCATATGTATACAGAATTTAACACTGTAGAAATGGACCATCCGTCACATAATGCTGAACATTTCAGCATCTCTATAAATTAGAAAAGAAGGTGGAAAGCAGAACATGATGAAATTCTTCTGTCCATTATTACACAAAACTTGCAAGAATTAGCAGTTGAAGCCAGATATCCCCAGACCTCAATCTTAAAACTGTATTTTCTTTGATGTTACTCATTCCTAGGGCACATTTAATAGAGCAGTGAACAACTGGTGCTGATTGTTGTGGCTTATTAGCCAGTGATAGATATGGGCCATGCATATATTCATTTCCCATTAAAAATATTTTCACATAGGACTGAAGCACTGGGAAGCCATTCATGCACAGCTATTGTCTCAAGTCAACCCTTCCTTCCAAGGTCCAGTTCCACACTCCCTCCTCCATCTCAGTCCCTTCATTAATCTCCCCATTTGCCTTCTAGTTTTGTTTAGATTACAAGTTATTGTCACTAAGCACAAGAAAACTGTAACCAAAGACAGTCTGTGCCTAACATAATTAATCAAGTCATTTCCAGCTAATGATTTACTGTTTGCTTCACTTCTCCACCCACTGTCTGGCTTTTTTAGGGCAAAGACATAACTTCTTGCATGTTGCTAGAGGACTACACACAGTAATGGGACTAAGAATGCAATAAAAAAGATTTAATGTCAAAGGGGATGAATAGAATCAACAAGTATTTTCCCTTTAGCAGAGAACAGTACATTGCTACTTCGGTGGCAAACGTGCCTATGCCCAGAAGAAGCTCAGAACTGCCTTCTGTGAGTGCCACGCCAGTAGAAGCACTTCTGGCTTGACTTGTTTTGGCCCATGTGTCTGCTATTCTGATTCTTCAATGAGACAATTCACTGTCTGTTTCTGGGGACAGAATGAATGGAGGAGTTAGATCAATTATCTGAGAGTCTTCAGGATACACTCTGACAGATGATGAAAGAACTCTAATATGTAATTGAAATACCCTGTACCAAAATACTCACATTAAACCTTGGCTGATTACACACAGGTCTGAGCTATCTCAGACCTTCAGAACAGGAATTGAGTTGTTTATCAGTGAAAGCCAAACTTCTAAAAAGCTGGCTGCCCATTACAGAGCCTTTGTGTTGGGTAAATTAGCTTCAGGAAGAGAATCAAAATGAATTAAAACCACATGGAGATCCTCTCCCTTTACCCCCCTTTTCCCCTTTCCTCTCGCTATATGAATCTCCTCACCAGGAGACAGAGGCCAGTTCAGTATAATTTAGTCCAGTGTTTTTGTTTCCTAAAGTCTCAGTCTTGGGCTGAGTCCATTAATAGGCTGCAGCTGATTTTAATCTAGATGAACTCAAGACTTCTCTCTTCTTTGGTTTTAAAAAGATTACAAATTGTGTGTTATATAAATAGAGGGAAAAGGGAAAAAAGAACCAGAATGAGTAAAAAAATCTGCTCTCCATTAGCTGACCTGCTGAACAAGACTGTGATTCAAATAAAGATGAGAAATGAGAGATGTGGGGAGAAAAATACACAACTAAAAGCTCTAGTGATACTGCACCCAGACACAGTGGTAAGAGGAGATGCAGTAATGTCTGATAGCTACCATTACCATTGTAACAACACAGAAGAGATATTAATGGGACTCCAAAAGCAACAAACCAGATGCCTCAAAGACTGTTCTGATAGTTTGCAGCAACCCCTCTGGTTAAACATAAAATCACTTTGATTAGCAATTATGACCTCTTTATATCTCAGGTCTCTCTGGCAGCTAGGGTGGAATAAGCTGGTCTCAGTATAGCTCCTTGAAGATACTTTAGAGGGTGAAAGAATGCCATGACACCCACATGGACTGATTCAAGTGGGATTTCTAAATAGAGGTGTTGACCCTAGAGAGAGTTGCCTCAGATTGCTGCTGACATAATTTTGGGTGGGAAGGGGCTGGGCTTTTAAAATTTTTTTTAATGCCAACTTGAATTCTCTGTCTGCCTAGTGTCACTCTGGAACTCTACCCACTGGATGGCTCAAGACTGCATGAATCCATTATTTTTAAAATAATTGCTACAGGCTGCAAATGTGACACTCATTTTTATTGGTGCTCAACCTTAGTGCTGATGCGTTCGAAGTTTCCATTCAGAGGACTCTCATGAACAGCTCATACACAACTGCTCCATTTAAAAATGGCCACTGCAGCTGAGCAGCAAAGCCAAACCTGAAGGCACAATGAACAGCACCGGAGTAGAAGGTAACTACTCGCAGTACCCTACAGGCAGGTGTCTCCTAGTGGAGAGCAACAGGATGGCTGCCATTTGGAAAAACAAGAGTTACAGAATTCTCTCTAACAGACTTCTGTTATCTAACTCCAGCTGAAAAATATAGATTAAAAACTGCATTCAAACCATAAGAAAAACAAAAGGTTTTTTATAACCTATGAGCAAGATGTGAAGTGAGCTGTACTCACAAAAGAAAGATCCCAAAAAAGCTGGAGTCTCAATGTCATTATGATAACTTAAAAATCTCAAAATGGCATTTGATCCCACTAATTCCATTTCAGAAGTCCAGAAATGTTTTTCTCTGCTTGTTAATGCTCTCATTTTGGGAATTGCACTCATCTGTTTAACACAAAGAGAGTTTATACCTATATAAAGTAAAAATCACAGCTTTGCCATAAGAAGGAAATAAAATAGATGTAGTAAAAGTGCTAGTAAATCAATAATAAACAGTAGATATGCAGAGGAACAGATGTCCAGATGACATCAGTAAGAGGAATCACATGGTTCCATCAGATTTACCTGAATAAAACCCCTCATAATAAGTTTCAATTGCAATGATAAACGTGCCTGGTTTAAACCCAGTAATTTTTCATTCCTTGCTAATGGGGCAAATGTAACTTGGAAGGAGTCTGTCTGCAACCACTGGAGGTTTTATTTGTATAACTTTTCTGGAGTTTGACTATGACTATATTTGATTGCATGTGGGTGGCTGTGGGACAGGCGGACAGCTGGGTGAAAAACTATGACAAAAGGAATCTTGTCCCATTTCCTGCCTGTGCTTCATTCACTAATGAGCACTGCTCTGGGTCATTCTCAAGATTTCTTCATCTGTTGTTGTCTCGTCTGCAAAAGGGGCACCCCGGCAGTGGAGCTGTTGTCAGCTTGTCTTGAGAGTTTATTCTGCTGCCTCTCACCCTTGCAGCTGTGTGGGATTTTAAGTGCCTGGCTGTAAACAACTCCATATTTTGTGCTTCTTTTTGGATGACTTGAAGGCCAGTCTAAGGCCAGATGCGTTTGCTGGTGTAATCTGTTTCTCATTTCTTCTGATAAATGCATATCTCAACAACTAATAGTAAAGTGAAATCAGGATTTATCTGTTGTCTTCTTCAGTTTGATTTCTATTGGAAAGAAAATGTTAATAAAACATAGCTGAGTCCTCAGTCACTCCTTTCTTCCTGGAGTGCTCGAAATGTTCACTGAACATATCCCTACAAATAAACAACCAGGCTGGTGAATGTGATGCCATCAGATCCCTGCTGTAGCAACCAGTATCCCTCTTACTAGGTTGTAGAAGCAAAGCCATTTTGCTTCTTTAAGAAACAGTTTTTCAGTAAAACTGCATCATCTATTCTTGTTTCTTTGGTCAGACCAATTCCCTTGATTTCTTCCCGGTAACGGGTTTTCTATTTTTAACAGGATTCTTTTATAAAAGGCTTCTACCTGTGCACAGGCAGGATTCAGCCTTCTCCCAGGGCAAACTGTTACCAAGTCTAGCCCATTGGTGAGAAAACTCATTAGAGGAGGCACATAAGGATTGCACCTCTCCCCCCATGTCCAGGGTTCAGCAAGTCTCTATCCAAGCAAAAGGAAGAAATCACACCCAATTTCATTGTATCAAAGAATTGCCTTTTGATTTGTGTTGTAAAATGGTATTGTACTAGCTTTCCCCTTCCAAACAGGTGTAAAGGTGAGGCAATGGGAAGGGGAATGCTGCAACAGCTTAGCCTACCCCCTTCCACTAATGACCTGCAAGACGACTACTGCTGCAGTGCAACACAGAACTCTGCTTCCTGTGATTCTCCTCTTCTTTCCAGTTAGATCATGGCCTTATCCACTGCCACTCCTCATATCTATTATAATGTGACCCTCACTCTTAATTAAAACCACTGCTTAAGTCTGTCAAAGATACTGCTCCAACAAAAAGCAATTCCATTATGCATGGCCTTGATAGCAGACTTCCAATCCTTTTGTATCTGGTTTTTACATCCTCTGCCAGTTGAAATTATGGTAGATAGATACATAGATAGATATGGATGGTCATTAAAACAGTTTCTATAAAGAAAGTCATAGGGTTGTCCTTTACCCAAGAAGCCTTTCAGATAAATGCTCTAGTTTAATCCCAACGGAGATTTTGCCAAGCCCTCTAGCCCTAGGAGGGAAAGGAAACCGTTTCCACAGTGCTAGGCAGTTCTAATTACAGATGCATCAAACCAGCACCTCCTTTTATCGAAGATAACTGTTCCCTGACAGTACTCAGAAACTCATCTATTGTCTTCAACTGCTCTAATGAATGTTAGTTACTCACTCAGCCTTGCTATTTCTGTTCAGCAAAGGTGTCACCAAAAACCTAAGTAAATTCTATTTCTTCTGTGCCTCTTCAGATTTATTTTAACACCCAAGTACAAAATCTGTAACTGCATCCATAAGCCACCATGACTGGCATAACTGAAGACAACTGTTTAAACTGGCAAAGACACAATTTATTCTATTAAAACCACTCATGATGATATGTGAGAAGGAAAGAAGTCCTTTTAGCTTTTAAGAAACAAATAATTACTAGGGTTAGTAATTAGGAAAACAAAACAAACACAAACCATTTGTATTTGTAAACTGAGTATACTTGCTGTGGCTTGACTAAAATGTGCTAAATCTAATCTTGGAATTTTTTTCTTCAAAAAACCACCACACTTCAAGATGCTAGTAACAAACGAAAATGAAGTACAGGCAGTCTCATTCCCCCACTGGCCCATCTGGATTTTCAGCATTTTACTGAGCTTTCATATCTATTATGGGAAATAAAGACCAACCTGTTTTCAGAAGGCTACTTTGGTGGGTGGTCTGAATTAATTTTATTTCTTAATTTAATTTCCCAGGACATTCAGTTTTCTTTCCATTTTCTGTGTTGAACTTAGTGGGTTTACAATACCAATAAAGTAATATGGAGTATTCATTTTATTTCTTCTTGTATCCAGCATGGTTTTACACAGAAACTGATCATACCCAGAACCACAAGAAGCATATCTAATTTGTGCCTGGCCCTAATTCTTCTGCCTTCAATGGTAAATAGTTGAGGTACTATGACCCTTCAAAGAATATTTCTTACACTTGACCCTCTCAGTAGTTTCACGGGATTCTCCCCACTCTCTTTGCATTCTTACCAAAGGCTTTCACTCTGACAAATCCCCATGCCATCAGATCATTTGCATTAAACAGCGCAAGGCTATTTTATCTAATTAATGTTCTCGCTCTGTCTACAGTAATATTGGTAGAACCTCCACAAAACACACTGTTGTGAGAACAATTAGATTTTGGGATTATGGAAATAGACTCTAACATAAATGTGTGAAAGTGTCACTTTGTACATCATGCACCATGGTAACCTGTGAATTAACAGGAAATCAATGCAGGGATGCACCTTGAATGGGAGACAAAGCTGATATGTATTTGTGGGCTGCTTTTATTTTCTGTCCAGAAATTTCAAAGCATCATATACAAGGAATGAACTCTTTATATCAGAATCAAAACATGCACCTACATTTTTCAAACATCCCAATGCCACAGCATTGCCTTTAATGGGTTGCAAATCACTTTCTTCAGTGGCTCTTGGTATGCAGAGATGGTACATGGACAAAGCCAGAGTAGGACTAACACACAGGCAGGCTAAGCAAAATTTCATGATTGCCAGGGGTATCTTCAAATTGTAACCTGAGCTTAATTGATGACATAATCATTGCCTGAGTCATTTGAAAATCTGAAACAATGGCTCTGAGGATGGTAAACTTTATCTCTAATCTGACAGTGTGTCATCCTCATGACTTGAAGGATGGGGAGAGGGACTGCAGGAATTCTGCCACTTCAGCAGACAACTCTGTGGGTGGAGCAGGAACAGAAAAGTCCAGCAAACCTGACTCAGTCTCTAGCAGATACATTCAGCAACGTGACTGAACTTTACACTCAGGACACTGGATGCCTGTCACATTCAATAAGGAAATGGCATCTCTTACTGCTCCTATGGTGAGCAACAATGCAGAGGAGGAATCAAATGGCAGAGAAGCAGCAAAGCAGAAGAACCAGGGTTTAAAACCAGGTTTTAAAAACCTAACGTGACCTAAATAAATACTAGCACTGACATACCTGATTTGGGGCTGTCATGAAAGGGAAGCCTAGTCTTTAGATAAACAGTGTCCGCCCTTAACCTCCCGAACTATCAATTTTCCTCATCTAATACTGCAGAAAGGTTATGTTGCAGTGCCCTGCGTTTCCTCATATTTAAAGTTAGGGTAGCCAAGGGCAACAAAGGCTCCTTCCTCTCCAGCCTGATAGCAGAGCTCTTCCTTCCTTTTGTTCACATGAAGAACAAACACTGAGTTGAACAATAACAGTGGATGCTTCATTATGATGCTCTCTTGGGCACCCAGCCCTGGTTAGCATTATCTTACCCCTCGGTTTTGTTTTAAAGGAAACTGTGAATGGTCTTTTCAATTGCTGGTGTTTCAAGATCAACATTACCTCTACTTCCTCTGTTTTCAAGTTTCCTTATTTTACCAACAATATGTGGCACTATGAAAAAAAAAAAGAGACACCCAACGAACTGAGAAGGCTTCCAGTCTGAGGCAAGCAGCAACAGAAGGCCAGTTAAAGGAGCTTTCCCTGTAAATTAATGCCACACTGCTGGCTGCAGCCCTCAGTGGGCCGACTCTCTTACCACTTCTGCCAGAAGAGGCCTTGAGTTTGCAAATTCAGTTTGTGTATTAAGTTTTCCTGTGCCCTTAAGTGACAGAGCAGTAAGTGGTGTCCTTCCTCAGCCCAGGCAGCTGGGACCAGCTTGAGGGACACCTTTCTCCATTTGTGCTCAGATGTGACAGTGGAATTTAGTTCATTCTACACGAGAGTAATCAGGGCTTACTCTGACTTTTATCCATTACTTAGGAACCTTTCCTAGGGCACGACAAGTCTTCCAAATGAAAATCAAACTGTGACTCAGTTGGCTGCCTATCCTTGCTGCCGCTACCTTGTACTGCTAGCCAAATTGGCCCATTTGGCTATGGGTCAGTTGTGTGACCACTCATTCCCCAGTTCAGCCTAACACACATTTGAGAGAAAAAGGGGGAGAAAACCTGTTTCTCAAGGAAAAGAAAGTATTCTGAATGAATAAAAGTTACCTCTGCTAAACTCTAATAAAGTCCTATCCAGTGTTATTCGGCTGGAAGGACTGCAGTGATGAAGCAAAGCAACAGAATTGTAGGGGAAGGAAGGCTGAAAGGCATTTGAGCTCTGGTGTGCTCTGCGTGAGGCCCTGCCTCTGTATCAAACGTGAAGGTGGCCAGGATCACATAACAGAACTATCAAAGTTATGCTTTAACCATCCTGATTTAGTGCTTTTAGCTTTTACAACCACATTAGAATACACTGGCTTGATTTTCAAAGGTAATGAGCACCTACAAGTCCCACTGCCTTTGGTGACAGCTGCAGCTCTAAAAATCAGTTTAAGATAGTTTGCATATTGAGAAGAACCGAAGGAAAATAAAAGGCCTATTGTGTAGATATGAAGAGTTTAAACACTGCTGATTGGTGGTCTATGAGGCCCTTCCCTTTTCAAATGAATTTCACTTCATGTTTTGTTTGGTTTTCCTGTTGATGCATCCTGCACCCTCCAGTGCTAAGCTGGTGGGATCCCACATACTTTTCCTGGCATGTGGTGTTTAAAATAAGAGACCTCAGCAATCGGATATCCTCAGCATTTCCAGCTATTGAACACAATCATGAGTGCTGTGATCCAATTTCAGAGCAGAAGAGGAAAGATATAGAGTAATATTCTCCCTGTGCTGGTATGGGGCAGACAAAAGAAAACTAAGCAAACAGGATGTTCTGCTCCTCTGTGGACTTCAGCAAACACCACAGCAGACAGGATATGGTCTAGCTCACAGCTAGGACTCAGAGCTGCAATGTATGTGCCTGGCTGCCCAATATCTTAGTTTGGGTAATTCACTCACAGCACAAATATAGCACGGAGCAAAGTAAAAAGACGTGGTGTGCAGTTCCCACCTGTCATGTCTCGAGACTGAAGTCTTTCATCAAGCATATGCAGCCTGAAGGAGGAATGTGATATTTATATATGCTACTAAGAAAGAATCTCATCCCTAAATTCACTCAGAACATCTTCACCAACACAACACTTGGTGTTCACAACTTTGGATAATCAGCCTGCTTATTCTAAGCCTATTCACTAGTAGTAAGGCATGTCTCAGCTGAGGTCTCCACAACAGCACACAGCACTCAGTTCAGAGTATTCAGACTCTAATGTTCCCCAGCATTTCCTAGAAACGTCACTCCTCACATCTCTGCTGCTGCTTCTGGAAAGTGCACCTTCACAGAGCATTGGACTGTATGAGAGAATGTTTCTGTACCTGAAAAATTAGGAAGTTTAAGTGAAAATGGGATTCAGTGGACACTAAAGTAAAATCTTTTCAACAACATGTTTTGTTGAACTGTTAATTGTAGCATCATTTGCCTTTGCTTCCTCGTCACCCCTGCAGGCATACACGTGCTGCATTGCCTGTGTGCTGAGCCCTAAGGCAGACCTGCTAGGGTTATTCAGGTGGCAAACCAAGGAACAGCCTGGGCTGATACACCACACTCTAGCAAACTGCTGACTAACCTTGCCGCCACTCTTATCTCTATAATGCTTCCTTAACTCAATCCGGCCCTGAAATTTAATCTCAAAAGTTTTTCAGTGGTCTTCACATAACTGAATGACAAATGACCAGATTTGGTTTCACTACAACATAAACACTGAGGAGCTGTGCTAAAGTTCAAAGGGACATTGCAGAAAATACTTTACAGTAACAGCCCAATATCATGAATTTCAGGGAATGACTGTAACGAGAAAAAGCATTTGAAGTAAACCACTGTTTGCTGAGAGAGTTTGTCATATGTGCTTGTTTCTAAGAAAGTGCTATATATTCCTATTCCATCTTATCAAGATAGACTTAAGATTATATGAGAAGATAATTTAAATCTGTGACAGGGCAAGTCAACACATCAGATGCAGAGATACATGAGGTTGTTCGGGGTGTGTTAATTCTTGAAACATAGAGAAAATTTCGAAGAAAAACAGCACTGGGGTCGAAGCAGTGGAAGCCCTATTTGTAAAGCGTTATCCCTGTGCTAGTAAGCCCCACTCCAGGCAAAGTTTTCTAGTTTAGACGAAGTGCTATTCGAGTGTGCTTGTCTACACAGAATTGCACTCGGGAGACTTCCAGAGTTTAGATTGTAGGTAACTCTTGGATCTCCACAGCAGAGGGAACACTAAAGTGTTCAGCATCTCTCTTTGGAAAACAGGCTGTACACTTTGAGATTTTACAACGTTTTAGTAATACATAAATTCCTATAGCTAAAGAAAAGTTGCATGTATTACCAAGGGTAAGTAATTTGGGTCATAGTCTATTGCTAACTATAGTTTCACAAGATCAAATGACATCAGTGATGGCTTCACCAAACATGTTAGTGGTGAAGCCAGAACAGACATAACCTTTGAGGACAGCAAAAGAAACTTAGTTGTGCCTACATGAAAAAGGAAAAAATCATAGGGAGACTTAACTGTCATTTACTTTCATAAGCTGCACACAAAAGCATGAGACTTTACTCTGGCTGAAAAACATGTTTTTGAACACACATTTATTTGGCTTCCTACTCATGAATGTGTTCACTTAAGAAAATTAAGTCCATTTTAGGTACATTTGACCTTATTTTACAAATCTGTAGCTTGAAAGATGTAACATCTACATTAAATCCAGGCAATTACTAGTAAAGTCTTAGTCTTCCATGACAATGTTCAGTTCCCAGAATAATATATTGTCACAAACCACAGACACTACCTCTAATCAACAGACAATTACATTCCTTATGTTAAAAGCCTTTTGGAAAAAAGGCCATTTGCTTTAGCACTATGCTGAAAACCCAGGGGAACAGCCCACTTTGATCAGGAATTCATTAGAGAGAGCCTGGTAAGGAGAAGATTTCTCTGAAGTGAGATCATTTTGTCCCAGGAAGCCTGTGCCAGCCTTGAAAAGAGGGGAACAGACTTACACTCTTCAGCTTATTGTTTTAACAACACTGGATTAAAATAAATTAGTTTTGATTCACACTTGTGTAAATGAGAACAGATTTGGCACACTGCTTGCACTAGAGCTTTTTTTTCATATTACATTCAATAGAACTTCAAACAAATTAAATCCTGGCACTTCAGTTGCAATCTAGTAAAGCATTTAGGGTCATTTTTGGCTTTTAGTGCCAGACAACAGTACTGTATTTTCAGTATCTTTATATATGTCTTCAGAAATAAGCAGGTAATTAAAAACACTGTGCTAAACTGGATTTATCCAGCATAATATCCTCTCACAAGTGAAGTTCACAGAAAAAAGTATGGCCAGAAACTTTACCAATCTACTGCCTATCTACTATGCCACTATGTGAAAGGTCATGTTTGCAGAGAGAAACATTTAATTTTATTGAAATGACAGTTTATTTGGTTTCTTCTGGATCTAAACCCAAGATGCCTCTAGTCTTCCTTCACCATTAAAACATTTTCCTTCCATTTCTCTTCATTAACATTTCTGGTTGGTTTTGCATCTGGGCTCTGTTTCTCTGCCATCCTTCATTTGACAGCCATGGAGTTTGGCTACTCCAGCAAGTCTTTGGCAGTGCTGCTGCAGAGCAGTAGAGCAATTCCCACAAATCCATCTAATGAGGACACCCTCACCCAAGCAAATACTGTTCCTGGGCCAGGTTTAGTAACCCACTCCTCAAAATGCCATAAATTGCCTGAGCAAAAGGACCTTTTCATTGACGCCAGATATATCTATGTGGGTGATGCTGCTGGCATTGAGATGATGGCAGTCTTATTTTTTCTCATGCCTTACTGCCAGGATAGACTTAACCTACAAACTGATAGTGCTTCTTTGTTCTCATTATTACAAACGTGTTAGAAATAGCATGAGACTTTCAGTGTCCTGTAGGGAATACAGCAAAAACGGTTCCACCCCACAGAGATCCTAACAATGATCAGTTCATCTTTATCCCTCCAATAGGGTTGGAAACCACCAGTGGCACTGCAAATCTTTTACCATCTCAATAGCAATGCACAACTCTATTCCCATTAATCTGTCTTCCACCCATTCACACATCGAGTACAACCCTGCTTCATTTTACAGATTATATCCATGTTGCTCCAGACAAAGGTCACTTTATAGTTACAGTTCTTCAATTGAATAAAAGCTTTTGATGCAGTAAATCATTGTCTTTCACTGTTCAAACCCACACAATACAATACAAATAATGCTGCCCTTTCTCTCAGAATTCCTTTTCTACTTCACTACTTGTTTCTTTACAAAATAAAATGAGGCACTTTTCACTTGCTTCAGCCATGGAAATCAGTTATAGCACTTTGGAGACAGTTTGCCATGCTGCTCTACAAACCCAGACCCTATGCTATTTTGAGATCAAAATGAGCCTCTTTCATTACTTTAGTGACAAATGAAACAGAATGTACCAAGGTTTCCCTAGATTTAGCTGTTACTAGATCTTTTCCCTCACTACTGTGAAACTTAGGACACTCTCTTCCAAGTGCCACATTGTTTTGTTTCTACTTACAATAATTTACCTGCCTCAATAAGATATTACATGCAAGGTGAGCATGTTTGTGTTCAGACAGGTTGTGTGCAGTGGAAAAGAGGGCAAGTGAAAGGGTGGATTAATCAACTAATCATCCAGTCCTGTAGCACAACCCCCAAACTCTTCCCTTTAGCAATACAAGATATTCTATTCTTTCTTTAGGTAGTGAGGGGAGCCAGTCAGCAGGAGACACAAAAGTTTTGAGGTTAAATTTATAGACAGTTATACCTTTCTTTCAAAAGGAAGAGTAAAACATAGCAAGATAAATCATAATGCCAAGTACACTCATAAAAAATGGCAACCATTTAACAGCAACAGTGGTGTTTTTAGCACTGAAGGTCGTGACAAGAACTGAGGCCAAAAGCTGAAGGCAGACAAATTCTAATCTGAAATACAGAACAAGGGTTTAGCAGTAAGGTGGCTAAAACTTGAAAACACTGTCAAGGAAAACCAGGAACTCACATTTCTTTACGTCTTCAAATAATAGTGAATACTTTTCTAGAAGAAATGATTCAGTGCAACAAAATTATCAGGTACCTGAAGGAAACATGTATGATATATGGGAGGTCAGTCTGGATGAACTAATTATTCTATCCATCTTTAAACCCTATGAAACTGAAAATACGTCATTACTCAAAAGCAAGTCCTAGCTCACTAATATAATTTGCCTTATGTTTTCAGTGTTTCTGAGTTTTTTCAGTGAAGAGCAATGTTAATCACCTTGTTAAAGCATTCAGTCTCAACACACTCTTCAGCTGGCAAACAGCCACTGTGTCCCCTGTCTCCTTTTGCAGCACCATCCTCTTGGTAACGGAAGGCATTTGCTTAAGTAAGATAGAATGTGACTTCTACAAACAGCCGAGCTATTGGTAGGTAACAGCTAGGCTTGTTGCTAGCTTGTATTTATATCCCAGAACACTGCTGCTTTTAAAACTAGACTTGGATGATCACTCACAGAATACAGCTTCAGACCAGCTCATTCAGCCTATCTTTTTCCAATATGTGTGCACAAAGCTAAGTGGCATCTTCTAGTTCAGCTGACCTAACCCAGTATGTGCTACATTCAACTTCAATGAAACTACAATTAGGCAAGAGCAGCTCAAAACTTCTTCTGACTCCTACCCCAGAACAGAATTACAAGCTAGTAATTTCCAATCAAATCAGAAATTACATCCCTGCCAATGAGAAAAATAATCTTAAAAATTGCACTCTTAATCAAGTGGATTAGGAGCTCTTTTAACCTTATTCTTCTTTTTAACAGTATAACTTCACTCACTTCAACCGGTATATTGAAATAGGGAAGCGACAGCAAGTTCTTAAAACAGCAAACACAAGTTGACAGTAAAAATTCCAATGTTTTGCAGTGCTTAGATCCAGGTTTTTTCCTTTTTGTCTAAGATCTCTACAACATAGAGATCTGCTGTCAGACTGGATTCTGCACTCGCAATTCAGATTCATTAAAGAACAACACTGTACAGCACGGCAGAACATGACATGACACTGTATTGCAATGTAAAGGCAACTGAGGGTATTTTTGGGGTTGTGGTCCACCCCCTCTATAGCACAGAGCAATCTGAAGCAATGAAAGGAGGAGGCTGAAGACTTTTCTTGCTAAATTTCTGACTGTCCAATCTTGCTTTCCAATCATCACATTTCATTCCTCTAGTCTGAAAGTGGAAATAAAAGAGTGAGTGCAGAAATGGATTCTCTTCATCCCTGAACACTTCAAGTTTATAAATCAAAGAAGTTTTCTCCAAGGGACACTTGGGCAGCCTGGAGGTCTCCTCCGACAATAAAAGAGAAGCAGTTCTGCCTTCACTAGGGTCTCCTCCAAAAATTTCTGTGCTTGCACTGAGGCCACAAGATGCAAAGATACCAGGGAAACAGACCAGCAATTTCCACTGACAAAGAGGATTTTGATACACTCCTCCAAATGGGGCAGCATTACCATCTTAATAGCCTTTTGCTCTCAGCCCTCTTCCTGAGGACGCTGGAGATTTTTGCAAATGGAGAACAGTTCCGCTTCCCATTTTAACTGCAACAATAGCAGAAGGGCTCCTTAAACTGCATCAAATAGCAGTCTGTGAAATCCCTAACTAGCCGCACTGCCTCTCCTGCCGTTTTATTATCCTCCAGCCCACAGAACAAAGCCGGGGGAGCTCCTCCTCTTTTTTTTTTTTTTTTAGCCTATTCCACACATCCTAATCCCTCAGAGGTGGCAATGGAAATTGCTTGTGGAACTGTTAAATCACACTTTCACTTTGTCTTTCATTCCCCATTCACCCTCGCTAATCAGGGAGCTTCCAGCCACATTTTCCGATATCAATTTGTTTATGGCCTATTGGTTAATGGTCCCGGGATGGGACCCCCTGAGTAAAAAGAAAGAATCCTGGGCACTTCAGCCAGCTGCTGCTTCTCACCAGTTCCCACATCCATCCACTTGTTCCCATCAGCCACCCTGAATGTGCTCACCTCCTGACACCAAGGGAATTAAACAACAAAGCCTGAATGGGAGAGTTGCCTTTGCAATCAGGCTGCGGGACAGATTCCACTTGTTAGCACCATGTGATGTCCCTCAAGCAGTCACCGCCTGGCCTGTGACTAGTTGCCTTACTGTCATCTTACCTTGCATCCAGCTTCCCTTTGGAAAGAAGCACCAAGCACAGCTCTCAGAAAAACTCTAGCCTCTCTTGAACAAGGCAGCCTGGTGCCACTTTCTGCATCTTATCCAAACCAGACATTTCCTGGTGATTTGCTCACTTCCTCTTTCCACAGAAATAATGATCACTGAAATATGGGATGAGACCATGCAATATTTACTTTTACAAATCAGTGAGATAGTTCATGTGTAAGTGCTTACAAGTCTCTGTAAAAGAGTCTGGGGCACATTATCAGGGGAACCATGCCCTTCCTTGCTACACATCTTGGAGAAAAATATCTAAAATAGAAACATAATGATGTAGTCAGAAAGTAATAAAAGGCTCACACAGAGAAGACATTCAGTTGCCTTTCAAAATGCACAAAGAATGCCTGATATCAAGACATCAATTACTTAAAGAAATCCAAACTGGTATTTTATCTCTTTGTAGAAAAATGGCAAATGATGTTTTAAATGTACACCCCAGAGACATGGGTACAGGGAAAAGAGCAATAGCCACACTTTTAATACAGTGATATCCTCCTATCAGAGAGCTGCTCCATCATCATTACGTGTAACCAGGCCCATCTGTTCTTTAAAGGTATGGTTCAGTCCTGGGAAAGCTATATTCGTGGCTCACAGAAAAGAACTGAAAAAATTAGGATCACCTCTGAACAAATGCTCCCTGTTTCTGAAATGGGAAAACTTTCTTTCCCAAAGTTTCACTACATTAGAGCCTGAGGACAGAGCAGGAAATTGCCTGCCTTTTTTAATAATGACCAGAAACATCTATGTAACTCAAGATATCCAAGATAGAAAAGTAACTTATCAACTGCCCTAGACTGAAACAAAACATGTCAAGACCAACTCTTGCAAGTATCCTCAGTTTAAACTAATAAAAATTGTTTCTAGTTCCTGCAGACTTTTAGAATTACTGATACCAAATAAAGCAGATCAAGTGCCCAAAATGGTATCTAAGAATATACTGAAAATAGTATCCAAAGGCTTAGGAAACACTGTGTAGACACCTCCCCCCCATTACAATTATGCAGATGTATCAAATGGAAACAAAAATGCACCATAAAACATTTTTGTTTCTTTTGTTTTCTGACATTTTGCATCACCTGAGATGTAAGCATGTTGAGACAATAGGAAATATAAATGTGTCATCAATCTGGTACAACCTCTTTGAATGCAAGAAATGTGCAATCAGAAGGAGGAGAACTGTTCACGTCCCTTAAAACGTTCATAGTGCCTCATGCGATCAGTGATTCTCCATCACTGGAACCTGAGAACCAGCTATACTCACTTGTCTTATTGCCATGGCTGCATATCACAGTGCCTTCCCTGAACAAAAAGTGACAGGTACTGACTAGTTGTATTCAGCCTGTGAAACTGATGCAGTGATAAGGAGCCAGGCTGCATATTAAAAGACACAAACTCAACAAAACTGATCTATGAATGTTTGTCAAAAAGTAAGGATGTTTGTTGGGATAAATGGGGAAAAGAAAAGAAGAGTCGAACTTCCCTCTTTGCTGTGTCTAAAAGTACATGATTTAGGACATAGCCACAAGGAATCCTAGTTCTCTGTCAGCATGGTAGTAATATCCAGCTTTTCAATATACCACTTAATATCCTAGAGAATCTGAGGATAATTTAAGACCATAGAGCATTAGCAGTAAAATGATCACAAACCCAGAAAACAGATATTAATTTCCTGTATTTTTACTGATGTCAAGCCATTTGCTAAAAAAGAACCATTTATTAATGATAGATGTGTATGTTTCTCCTGAACAAACCTATCCCATAGGACCCATGTTACCCGAACCATTCCACTTTACCTTGGAGGAAAACAGGGATCCCTGGTTAATAATTTCAGGGCCCATTCCTAGATCCATGGTAATATGCAAGAACTAATTTAGTGTAATCCAATAAAAAATAGTGAATTCAGCAGAACTCTCCCCTTGTTAAGCAGAATGTTTAAATGTGTGGGGTTTTAATTCGGTATTTAATTCAGTATATTAAACACCATTTCCAACAACAGTTGTTGTTATCTACATTCAGTCTGTTTAAAACACTAATTGAAAAGGCAAAACAACAAATGTTCTGGTCTTACCCTGAAGAACCAAGCCTGATTTCTCAACGGTGTAGAAAAAAGCGGAGAATGGAGCAACAGGGGATTTAGCAACCAGGAGCTGCAAAACAAATGCATGATGTAAGTACGCATCTTTATAACATACTAATCAAAGCTCAAATCTGCAAAAGTCTCACCAGATTGAACTTCCAGAAGTAGTAAAGCATACTTCAGAAATAACATGTAGTTACTGATCTAGCCCTGTCACTTCTAAGTAGTTGAGATCTTCTCATACACATACATAGATTATGCTGCAATTTTAAAAGGATTTACAGGTCCTAAAAACACACCATCATGAAAGCAGTAAGTTTTGTTTGTCTTAATGGCATCCTGTTAAGCTTAACCATTTCTGCTGGTTCAGGCTGTTGCACTCAGAGACGATTTTGAACAAAACTGCTACTGCCACTGTGTATGGCAATTTTAAATTGCCATTAGCCATTCCACAGATACACCTCTTTGGCTTCTCCAAGAACTCCACCCACTGTCTTTATCTAGCCTCTGGAAGCAGCATGTTCACTCATGGGTCATTACACTGGGGATGCTAACATGCTATTGCAAGTATCTGGATGTCCTCTTCTGCAAAATGGGTAATGACCATGTCAAGCTTTATTCAAGGATCTTGTCCGTGAAATATCAAAATAGGAGCTGGAATTCCCTCAGGGTGTACAGTGTGATTGAATTTAGCTTGGTTTTAGGGTGACACCAGAAATAAACCAAGCTCCCTGGCTCCACTAGAGTAGAACTGTCCTCTGTGGAATGTGAGCTGCAGCAGAACTGCAGAGACAGAAATGGGCTTGTTAGCAGGGTAGGGAATGTGGGGCCTGCAGGTGGCAAACTCACACAAATGTGCCTGTTTGATTTTTGCTCATTGCCAAGGACTGCTCCTCCACAGCTTGCCTAAAATAACCCTCATTCTGTCACCTGCATGAAAGTGACATTTTAATGACAAATTTAATACACTCTGCCCAAAATGTGATCAGCACAAACACTGATCTGATGGTGCCCACGTGGCCCTGCAGAAGTCACTGACAGCAGTGGCTGAAGCAGCGAGTGTGCTTCTGCTCTGCCTCCAGCACAGAGCTGCTGAACAAACCTGAAACATGGTTCTTGCACAGCTCTTCCACAGCAAGAAAAGGCTGGGATCAGGAAATCAGCCCTCCCAGTGCCAGCCGTGGCTCTCTCTCTGGGAGAGCCTTCCCGCCTTCCCGTCCCCTGGGGAAATGGTTTGGGTGGACGTTTTCCCTTCGGCTCATGCTGAGCTTCAGCAGGGATGTGCTCCCAGCAGACCAGGCTGGCAGAGCCTGAGCTGTGAGGGCTGAGGACACAGAGCCGGCCCGCTGGCTTCCTTTCCATGCACTGATTTCATCCAAGCCCTCCCTGAGGCCTGTCGGGCAGCGGGCTGTGGAACCGCCACACACCCCAGCGCCTAAATTCCCAAAGCCCTGTCAGGTGCTGCACCCTCGCAGCCTTCTGTCAGACACATCCAAATACAGATTTCTTAGAATGACAGACAGCAACAATCTCATTTTTAGAGGTCCTAGCAGATCCTGCTGATTTCAGATGAAGTAAAAAAGAATCCTATTGTTTCCAAAGGGCCTGCCCTAATTCTGCCAAACATTCGAGCACTTGTAAGGGTCACTGCATATGAATTCTGGTTGGTGGTGCCTATCAGTCAGTGGGGAAGCAGTGAGCAGGTTTTACAAAATCCAAGAAAGACTACAAGGAAAACAAGGAAGTTCACGTTCACCAAAACTGCTCACATTTCCCTGCGAAGTAAGACAGTATTGAATAACATACAGACATACAGAACTGGGACATTTATTCCTAAGTGTAAGAATAGCAATATCAAGCACCAGAAGTTTGAACTCTGCAGTGTCTTTAAGGATCCAAAGGATTCTGTATGCAAATTCTGCTACAGCATCAGGGCTCATGTGACTTTCCTGTAGCACTTTAAATGCTAAGGGTGTCTGTAGAGTAGGTAGTTTCATTTGTATTTCTATGTAATCTGTAGACAGGACTCTGCTTAGATGCTTAGTCTTGCAACTCTTTCTCACCTGACTCTGAACTGGGCTGAATTAAAAATGTCCCCATATCTGGTTCTTCAAACATAACCATTATTACCCACAGCTAGCTAACATTTTTATGGGCTTCAGCATCTAAACCAAACATAATCTCCCTTCTTCTTTGAAGGTGAAAAACAAAGGCAGGCACATAAAGACCACAAATACAGTTGGAGAACATCAGACTAGTCCAAATGTCAATGTTTTCCTTTCTGTTTTACGAAGCTGGCAAAACCACCTCAGGATATGATACTGTGAATACTTTGTGAATAACTCCAAGTAGGAGAACCGCTGCAGTAGCGCTCTGCCCTCTTCCATGTTAATTACCATTCTCACTGGGATTATCTTCTGGAGAAAAGAGGAGCAAGTCACATCCCACATGCTCAATGCACTCTAACAAAACCTGAATTCCCTTGCCTGTCATTATCACAGAATCACAGAATAAGCTGAGCTGGAAGGGATGCACAAGGATCATCGAATCCAACTCCCAGCTCTGCACAGGACCATCCCCAAGAGTCACACCATGTCCCCGAGGGCACTGTCCAAAAACTTCTCGAACTTGAACAGGCTTGGTGCTGTGACCACTGCCCTGGAGAACCTGTTCCAGTGCCCAGCCACCCTCTGCATGAAGAACCTTATTCCAATAGCTAACCTAAACCTCCCCTGACACAACTTCAGGCCATTTCCTAAGGTCCTGTCACTGGTTACCACAGAGACAGCAGGAAGGAGACTGCCAGGAAGAAAGCAGAGTGAAGAGGAGTTGCCTCCAGGTGCTTCACACACTCCCTCAGCTCTGACAACACAAGGGAGAGGATGGGGTGGAAAAACCGTGCAAATACTCAGGTAGAGTCTCCCACAACAGCTGGATGTTTAATTGGAAAGGCCTGAAGTGAAACAGTTACAATTCTGACATCTAAGGTCAAATTTTTGGCATTCCATGCACTACTACTCACATAAATACTAACCTATATATGCATGTGCACTAGGCACAGTTATACGTGCACATGGATAGACATTCAAATAATTCCATGTACATTCTGTTACTGCGTTTTTATGCAGTTACAATATGTGCATAACTATGTATAGCAATGAAAAAATATAATAAATCACATCCTTTCAGCAGCATGTCAGAGGGCCCCTCTGAAAGGCGGCTGCTGCACAGCTACATCTAAGGCTCTGAATCAGCTTCCTTTTTAGTGAAATGGAAACAGGTCAGAATATTCAAAGGTATTGCTTTATTTTGGATGCTAGCTTACTGAGAAAAAGAACCTTTAAAGTACAACTGCATATTTCACAACCAGATAGAGTACATAGAATTCATTTTTATAACACCAAACTAAAATATTTTAACACAACATTTAAAAAAAGAACTAAATATGTATTTAGATTTGTTTTTCAAGCAAAACCAAAAAACTGTAAAAGGTCATTGCAAACCATTCTCTAGCTGGAACAGACAACACAGAGTAGGTTCTTACATATAGACGAGGAACTTATAAAGCATGGAAGGAAATACATATCAAAAAAAGAAAATGTTTTGAAGGCCAGAAAGTGGAAGTATAAATCAAGGATTATCAAAAATCAAAGTAATGTTGACTCTGGGAAGATTATTAACAATATTAACAGCAGCAAAAAGGAAACAAAAGTTGGATTTATAATGAAATGACATTGGGATACTGATTAAATATATTCTAGATATCAGTGAAGAAATAATCAGTTTTCCACAAGTAGGACAATACCGAAAAAGAAGAAAAGGCAGGTAATGGGAATTATCCATATCACATTGACATAGAAGTAACAACTGAGTGGAACAGAAACTCCAGGAATTTAGCACATTCAGCAGAAGTAGATAATCTCTATCAGAAAACCATTTTAAGAAAAAGCATGTGAATTTAGGTCTGATAGCTAGTATGTGCCACTTTTCTATGAACTTGAATATGATGCAACATAACAGAGAAGCAGCAAACTTAGTCCCCCTAAAAAAAGAGAAAAAAATGTAAAGTAGTGAGTTGAGGCCTGCAACCTGATAGTACCATGCAGGGCTTTAGAAGAAATTTTGAAGTGAGGAATAACACAACTTGGACGCAGGACTCAAAGGCATAATAAGTAAATTTGCTGATGATACTAAATTGTGACGAGCTGTTAACTCAGAGGCGGGGAGGCCCTGCAGAGCAACCTTGAAACTTTAGGGGACTGGGCAATCACCAACCAGTGCAGTTAAAGTTGCACCAAAAATAGTACACATTTTGAGATGAGTAAACAGTAATGGTAAGTAATAGCCTAAAGAAATTAACAGGCATTTTGATTAGAAAAATTATTTTTTAAATAGTGAAATTAATAGAAAATAGACATTAAAAAATGATGAAACAGTACTGAGTATTTCTAATTCATCCTATGATACTTCCAAAATGCTCTCCATGAGCTACCCATAAGCTTCAGGAATAGAATGTAAAATCCATCTGCAGTTATTCTTAGGCTGCCATCCCTACAAAGTGCAAATGATAGAGATGGATGAGGGAAGTAAAAATGAAAGCAATTTCAAGTTTTGCCAAGTCCAGCCTCTACAAAACGGTCAAATCTTAGTTTCCTTTCTTTCCTTTCTAGCATCACATTTCCCTGTCAAGAGGTTTGTAATAAATATTTATTATTTGACAACAATGTAGAATAAATATTAAATGACTGAAAAATCATTTCTGCCATGAGGCATGCTAAGAACACAAAGGTACTATGGAAGAGGAAATATATCACCTTGATGAAAAGTGAATAGAAATTGGATAGATGCCATTAGATTAGATAAAGGAAGATAAATGTGAGACAGGCAGAACAGTTGAGAAACAAAAGGCTTAGAGAGAATTGATGATGACAGCAGAAATATTGTACATTAAAGTTTGTTTTAATTAGGGAAAGCATTCGTATTAATACATTTTATTGTTTATAAGCTTTATGGAAGAGATGAATCACAGAATTGATTGCAGAAGCCCAGGAGAAAATACTAATTATTGGGACAACACCTCCTGTCAATATCAAGGAAAGTGATGAACTGGAAAATGTATTGGATGAACTTTCAGAAGGATTCTGACAACTAGAAATCAAGCCAATGTCCTGTCAAAAATAAAGTAAAGATGATGAAGGGGACAGAGTCTTATATCAAATTAGTTATCAAAATGCCAGGATGATAAACTACCAAACAGTGAAATAACAAGATGATTTTGACTGAGCTATCAGCTCTCACATGATTAAAAAATTATGATTTTATAATGGAAAATGAATGATTTTAACAAAACTAATGGACTAAGATATTTCAATGAAATACTTGAGAAAATCAGCTGTATTAACATTTAATACATCATTTCCATTTAGACTGGAAAGACAACCAGTTTTGTCCCTATTTTTTTATGGAAACTATTACAAGTCGTTTTTAGCAACGACTGAGGAACATAAATAAAACTATCCGAAGCCTCCTTTAAAGTATGTCAGTTTCCTACCAATAAACAGATTCTTCTCTTTTTATTTTATTCTGTGTCAAGCTTTTTCTTACACTACCTTTTCTCCTAGACTTATATTATTCTTGTCTATTGTACCGACAAAATGCATATACGTGCACTAAGGACTGAATGAAAAACAAATCCATATTTACAGTCAACAGATATTTTGGAATTCAGGTCTACTGACTGAATACCAGAGACCTGTGAAAGGAGTCTGGCTCTCATTATGCTTGTGGCCCTTACTGAAACAATGCTGGCTTGCTGGGATGTTTTGCTAATTCATGTTGTTGTCCTATTGCAGTGAACAGGCCTTGCTAATAGCTGGTGCATTTCAGGAGAACTCTTCAGTAACACCGCATTCACTTGAAAGAGCATGAGAACTGAGAAGGAAGCCTACACCACTGACAGGGTCACTCAACAGGGAGAATACTATCTCTCAAGGTTTGATTAGACTCATGTACTAATAAAATCAGTGCTAAGCTAAACAAATCTTTCCCATAATGGTGCCAAATTGACTGGGTGGACAATCTTCATGCCAGAATTTCCCTTCTTATTGTAGATCAGAAGGGTTGTTTTTTCAGCTGCAATAGAGCCCAGGAAAAAGCTAGTAAGGAAAACAACAAAGTTGATTTTGCATCAGATATCCCAGCAGACTTCATAACTGTTTTTTCTACCCTCCCTTCTGCTTCTTCTTAGGCCCAGTGTGCCGGAATTTGATATATAATAGAAATGAAAGAAGCAGTCCTTATTCTGCAGATCATTTACTTTTGAGCAGGAGCTGCAACCCAGTTCCCAGGGCCAGCTCTGTTTCTCAATCCCACAGCTCACGCCGCCCCCAGCCCACCAGAAAGGCACCCAAGGAGAGAACCAAGAGTTCCCTAAAGGGCACTAACACCGTGGTGGCATTTAGGCTTCACAGAGTTGTTCCCCACTCCCTCTTCACACTGAAGCATCTTTTAGGGCAATGGGATGGCTTTTTACAATGTAAGAAAAAAAATGATTGTTTCCTGCCAAGGCTTACCAAACCCCAATGCTCATTAGACCTTGGAGCTCTCCAGGACTTCAGTCCTGCCATGGGTTCTGATTCGACTTGGGAGATAACTGCCCCTTGCTGCAGAAACAAAGAGTGACCCTAACGCCTTTCCAGTGTTATGGTGGAAAAAAAAGTAGTTTAGGTCTCCTGCAATCATTTACTAAGCTCACAAGATATACCTATAAACAATTGGCTTATTTCTGATGGCATATGATTCTTCAGACAACATTTTGCTTATATATGGTACTTAATCTACAGGTTTTAAAAAGGCCCTAGAAGGGTGGGGAAAAAATAACCCCATTATGCACTTGGGTAAATTGAAGCACAGAAATTAAATACAGTCCTAAAGATTTTATAGCTGATATCAGTACCAAAATCTGAATAACACGTTATTAAATCCTATTGCCTTCATAAGCAAATCACTGTAGAGTTTGACTTTATCAGGGCCTTGTGTTTTCTTATGGAAACAATTATCCCCTGCTTTGTATCTTCCTCCAAATCCCACTGCAAGCAAAAGCTCTCTGTGCACAAATTTTCCCCTTTCAAGCAGAAGAAAGCTCAGCCACTCCAGCTGTACTGTCTGCACCCGTACACTTGTCAGTAAGAAAGGCTACAGGCTGGGCAGGCTGTGCCATTATTGGGAATAAAGAGGTAAACCAGACAGGCTGAGGAAAAAGAGATCTATGCAGTCATTCTTCAGTCTTCCCAAACATCTAGACCCCACACATGTATTCTCTCTGTTAGGAAAAAAAAAAGGTGGATTGAAACGGGGCATGCTTAAGATGTCCTGAGCACTAGAGAGGAAACTATGAGAAGTGGGGTTACAAACATGCCCCAGTACTGGGAGTAGATGTGGAGTCCCTACTGCTTTCATAAATGCAAAAAAATGAAAAAAAAAAATTAAAAACCAATCATCATTTGGATTAAAATGATTTCTTAGGAAACTATAACTTAATTTGTGCCATACATAGCACCTGAGAGATGTGGTTCTCTGAAGTCCAGCTGTTTGAAAAAGCTTTCATCAAGGCCAGGTTAATGGGCCACAACTCAATAAAATTCTTTATAGAGCAGTTTAAATGGATTGTATCTCCTCTTTCCCCACAAGAAAATCCCACCCAGAGGAAACTGTTTAGGAACAAGTTTCCTTTCTACTACTTTATAGAAAAGCAACAATAGCAGCTAGAGACACTTTATGAGAGGCATTCCATAAATCCAAACCAATTAGTGCAGAAAAGTAGGCAAGCAGAGTTTGTGTACATCCTAAAAATGTCCATTAGCACACATCTGGAAAAAAGAGCAGAGTGAATGGACTCAAAAGGCAGCTGACCATCCTGCTGTTGTCTCAATCCCTCAAAATGCATCACCACATCTGTTTATTTTCTTTTAGTGCAATGCATACAAATTTCATATATTAAAAACATTGCTAAGACTGCAAAGCCAAGAATTCCCTGTTTATCATCTTAAGAAAAAGTGAGGGAGGGAGAAATGCAGATGCACTCAAGACATTTTTACAGGGAAAACAGCAACCATGGGCACTGATTTGAGTAAGAAAATTAATGAAGAGAAAGTCTTCAAAGGCCCAAGGGAAAAAATGAAATGTATTCAGGATGGGAAAAAGAAATCTCTATCCTGGAATAACAGCATGACATTTATATTAACAAATGTAAATTAATATCAAAGAGATCAAACTTTCTCAGCCAAATTACAACAGATTACCTTTAATTATACGAGTCAGTGCTAGTGCGAAGCAGAGCTTTTGAAATATTTAAAACACATCTCTAGAAATCACGAACCTATGTAAGAATAGCCAAGTTTCAGATAAATCACTTCTTGTCTTTTTGTTTCATCCTAGCAATAACTTCTAGGATATGATCATATATTCTTTTGTGTAAGCCTAGGCCACTAGACCACTTCACTTTTCTCTCTGTGCTCCACTCTCAGAAGTGGTTAATTAATAAAAATTAATTCTACACCTCTGTATTTCTTATGTGAAATAATTTAGGCTGTTTACCTACCTAAGTTCTAGCTTACATTTATGTTAAGCATATGTTTCTAATTCAACTACCAATAGTTTTATTATTTATGCCAGATATTCATCTTAAAGAAGTACCAGGAATTCCTCACATGACCTTAAAGATGGGATATCATGGTCTTGCCCACGGTGACACAGAAATACGTGATAACTTGAAAAAATAGTGAGGATTACTTATCCAGTGTGAAGGCTAGAAGTGCAAGTGAGATAGAAGCATTTTATAGTACTTTTTACTTGCCTTTTCTGAATCAGCATTTCATCTCAGGCAGACCTGGCTTGATGATGTTCTGGCTGTACACTTTATTATCCTAAGAGTATATAATAGTAGCCAGTGACTGCGCTTGCACTTTGTGCAACCACAAATTCTTCAAAAAGCAGAGGTCAATTGAGTTGCTTAGGTGGCGGAGAGGTGGACAGATGGTTGAAAAGCTGACCTAAAGACACACCATGCAAAAAAGCAGAGATGTGCTGAGATTCTGCTTTGCAGCACCAGACACAACAGGACACTCAGGAGGCAGTGCCAGTGTCTGAGCTCCAAACTCTCCATGTCTTAATGATGGCAGTGGATACTCTCAATGGCTATGGACAAAACAGGACTTTTTACAACAGCAAAAAAAGCTCTCAGAGCAGTTTGTTAGTGCAGTTCTTCCTATAGTAATGAATAACAGTCACAGGCAATGACTCCAATAAAAATAAACCATCATTGCACGCACATGTGGCTGGGCTTACTCCCACAGGAGACATTCAATACTTGCAAAGGAAAGAAATGGAAGGAAAACAAACCAAAGAAGGAGATAGAAATGAAAATCAAGAATCTTTTAAGAACAGAGGAAAAAGAGAGGACAAGTCCAGGAAAGAGGACACTGCAAATCTCAAGCCTGCTATACCTGGCTGGCTTCAGGTGTTCCTTATAAAAAGCAATATATATATATATATATATGTAGAGCACTTATTCACAGTGCACAATGTCAGGAGCTGGGAATCAGGATTCACGAGTATTCTTCCTAACTCTGCCACTGCTTTATTGAGCAACTACGTGAAAATCATACATGGAGATAAGACATCTGTAGCAACTTCACGGTATCAATTTTCTGCCAGGTAGGCACAGCTCCAGAGGTACCCTACATTCCTGTACCCAGAGGGTGCAATCCAGAAGGATCAATAAGCAACAGCTCTGTTATCTCTTTTCAGTGGGGTCAATTCCTCCCCCTCTCATAAAACCAGAACAAAGGCATGTGTTTTGGCTGGGCCTATCCAGGCAGTTGCTAGTAACAGATGACCAGTCTGCAAATTGTTTCAGCCTTTGTGGTGTGCCAAACATTGGATTTCAAGTGAGAGAGGTCAGCATGAAATATGTAGTGCCATTCAGGCATGGTTTTAGCATCAAGCACTATAATGAGGAGCTCTGAATATCCTTGGACTGAGTAAACGTAACTTCAGTGGAAGAAAACCATCAAAACCTCAAATGGGTATCAAAGACAATCACAGACAACAAAACCAAAACTTTCCAAGTTGCACTGTCCTGATGTGCTCCAGAGCAACGACTGTCCTGAATGCAGTAGGCCAAATCTAACAAAATGCTGCTTTTCCTTAGCTGTCCTTTCCCAGACTGCCAGCACATTCCTGAGCCCTTATACCCAGAGAGCCTTTTCTTGCCTGATGTACATAACTTAACAGTAACTTCAGATGCAGGGAACTGCACTACCCAGGCAAACAGCATGTGACTTCAAGTTTTAATTAGAAAAGAAAATTAAATCCCACATGTGTATTCAAATTGTGTCTGAACTGCAGCAGCATGGCCAGGGAACTGCACAAAAACAGGCTGCCTCCAGTTTACCTCACTGAAGTCAGACTTCTGGTGAAAGTTCCCCAGGGTGAAATACAGGGAGGGTATGCAGGGTAGTCAGCTTCCTTCAGCTCATGAAACACCAGATCCTATGAAATTCCTCTCCCCAGAAGCATTTTGTGTCTCCCTGCCATATGCCTTATTCCCTAGTTTGTAAAATGAATTTTGTCACCTTTTCTGTTTCCGAGTCTCTCCTAATTTTCCCAGTGGAGAGTCCTCTATAGGCCAGGATACTTCACAAGAACTTGGCCATGATGATTTCCTATGCTATAATACTTTTGAGGCTCAAAGCCCTGATAATTTTCCAATGTGAAGGGTAATTCAGGAGAAAATGCTTGCAGCTTTTACTAAGCAGGAAAGCAGCCAGCCAGCAAGAGTGTCCTGCTTACCACAATAAAACAGTGCCAAGAAAAGGGATCTGAGAATGGTGCTGTGGCTGGATAAAGTAGTTGGGCAACATAAACACAGCCTCCTATGGGAATTCTCTTATGTGGCAACTTGTGGTCACTCATGAGATTTACAGTACACCAGTAGTGAGAAGAACAGAAAATAGTTTATGTAGCTTTTCAGAGCCTTCCATACTGTTCCATTTCACTCTAGTTCTGCAAATAAGAAAAAAGCTGAAGGATACAATACTTATTTAGAACACATTCTGGAACACTGCTTTATCCCAGAGATCTTGTGTCCCAAATCGTGAAGGACTCCTAAGGGAGTGCCAGTACAGTAGCACCAGAGCAGCTCTTCTCAGAATACACGGCTGCTTCCACCCAGCCTGCCAGACATGACTGGAAGAGATGGGACCAGCAAGGAGCACAGCTTGGAAGCCCAGCAGCTGCACTCTTTCTCCTTCAGAGAGCCACATGCTTGGACAGAGATGCTACTGGCTCCTCTGCCCTTGTCACTGCATGGAGTAAATTAGCTCGGTGTAATTCAGCAGCACAATGTGAGGAATATACATTCTTAAGTATGTAATTAGCATGTGCATTGCCATCATGATTTATTACTTTTATTATTCTTCAAATATCTATAATAATTTTAGCAACATACTTATCTTCTACAGATAAAAAAGTATCTGCTGTAAATTCAACTTTAATGCCTGTTTCTAATGTGTCTCAAATCTTTTTTTTAAACAATACTCATTCCTTCTTTAACTTTCTTTTGGTTTTCTTAATGATGAAAAACACCAATATTATTATTTATAAATTGAAAGAAAATTAATCCATTATAAAATAGCATCAGAAGTGGGCTTTTCCTGGTCTCTACTCATAGGTTTCGAACATCAGTAAAAACAAGTGTCCTTCCTTGATGTGGAGGCATAATCCTAAAATCCCAGACCTGGGCCAAAAGGCTTGAGATTCAACCAAGCTGAAGTCCTAGATCATAGCATAAATATTTTTCACCCACACTAGTGGCTGCAAAATGCCTTCGACACGAAACAAACAAAACCCCTTTCCAACTCTTTTTGTGTGTTCACTTTGTTCCATTCCTAAAAGAAAAGTCCCTGGAGACAAGCTAACACAACACTGCTATGTTCACAAGTGTGAGACAGCAATATTATCTTATGTAAAGCCTCAGCAGAGTGTATTTTAGAGTCCACTGGGCATAACACAACAAGGAAAAGAAAAAAAGTCATGCTAACAGACCTGTGAGCTAACATATACAGATGCAATACGTGTGCTTTTGGAGTACTGTCACACTACTGATGTTAAGAAAGAGGTGGTAGAGTTAATTTAAAATTTAATTTCCATCTTTCTACAAGAGTCAGATTTTCTCTAGCAAGAACATTTTTGGGAGAGATTTTACCAACGAATTGGAAACCAATGGCCTTAAAAACATCATCTGTATTGCTGAATGTACAACTGCTGAATAACAAAATTCTAGAGAAACTTTTCTCTAACAAACATGAACTGTTCTAGAAAGCTTCATTTACATTTCTACAGGGTAGTGGATCCCCAACAAGCCCCAGCAGGCAAAGGCAAACATTCTTATTTCAGTGCATGGCACAGATGCACTAAAGACTGGTCAACCCTTTAAGACCTGAAATATTGTTTTAGAACCCATCACATCTGAAATTTTTGATGACAACATGCCACAAACAATGACCAGTACGTTAATAAATCTTTTTATGTTTGGAGAAGAAATGGAAGCAAAGATCACGTGTAATGATCATTCTTTTCACAAAATTACTGGGAGCAGAATTTATAGCTCTTAGATATTCTCTTGCATCGGGATTATGCATAAGAAATTCAGACTTTAGCGATCCTAACTACATGTGAACTTTAGAAAAGTTTAGTTATGTCCAAAGGACAAAAATGTAGCCATTACAAAGAAAATACAAAACTGTATAAAAAAACCCCCTCAACCTCTTCTTTCCTGCAGTGGCACCCAAATGGCAACCTTTAGTATATGCCTTACAGTAAGTTGCTTACCTTTCTTTTACATATTTAATACCAATTAAGTATATCTGGTATTAGATTAGTAAGATTAATACAAAACTCTTTGAATTTTTTGTGCTTATTTACACTTTTATTTTCTCTTTTCAGCTTGCTCAGTTATTTCAAATGAAGACTAAGATGGCTATTGTGACATCACAAGCAAGAAGCAAGACAAAACATATGAGAAAAGGAAAAAAAAAAGTCTCCTCTTGTTTTTGATAGGAAATGTATCATGTCCAGCTGTAAATATCAACACAACTTAAGAGAGGATTAGGTGATTTTTATCTGTAGCTTGAGATGACTGTGGGTACAGAGTTTTATATTACTATTAGATAGATAAATAAAGACTGATGCTAAAAGAAACAAGTTCAGTGACGTACAATGAAGAACAAACATATAACTTGGACCAGAACCATTAATGTGCTGAAAAAAATGTCAGTGCTGGCTCAGACATGATAAGGTTTTACTGGCTCAGACTCCAAACCAAACCTTCTCGACCCCTGTCAGCTCTGCACAAGGCCAGCTCAAGTGTCCTGAAGTCCACAACTTCCACTTCAATGCTGTGCAGTATGTAAACACCCTGAACTGCAGAAGATATCTGCACAGACAAATTAAATCAAATGGCAGAAAAAAAAATAGACTGATTGTTCACTCAGGACTAGTGCAAGAACTTCTGCCAGAGATTCCGGACTCACTTGTAGGAAATGACTGATAAGAGAGACCATGAACCATCAACTGTTACGCAAATGTGAAAGGGCCTTGCAAACCCAAGATAAGTCTAATGAGCTCTTTCCAGTGAAGAACTCCAGTAGTGACTCACACACCACTCTGCAACCAACTTCATCGCTTTCTTTGATGCGACAGGGGGATTTATTGACAAGTGACCTCATTAGTAATTTCCAAGTTGGTGTTGCTCCAGTATGAATACTCAAGGAAGAAGTCATTCATTAATTGAGCTGTACTTTACTGTACTTCTTACCAGTTTTTGAAAAGTTGAAGCTATCCATCAATCACAAGTCTGTCAGAAACATTGAACTTCATCATGGATTGCGGAATTTTTGGCTTTCTGTAATATGCAGCCAAAGGACATATCTGTCCCTAATAAAAGTACCTGTGAGAGCTGGAAGCAGAATGGCTCAGGTAGCTATTCATAATGCCTTTTACCTTTCAGTCCAAGTATCTCCCAGTGTTTCCACCACGTGGGTAGAATACACTACCACCTCCTGCACACATCCTTACCATTCCTGATTGAGCAGATGTCCTAAAATGACATGGTATTTTTCCAACATTTACAACAATCAGTCCAAGGGAAGGTAATATTGTGAAAAATATATATTTTATTACCTCTTGGTGCATTATGATGGGTAGACATGACAAAGTTGGCCAGGCAGTTCCCACTAAGCCTACAACATTGGAGATAATCAAAACTCTCTGTGTTTTAAGGTGCAGTCCATCTCAGACAGTGGTATGTCAAAATGGGTTTTATTCCTTAAAGTGAGCCAGTAGTCTGCATTTAGTCCTAAGCAGTTAAGAAGTTTTTGTTCTTTTTCAGCCTGTTTTTACATCAGAGCTAAAGGCATGGAAAATACAGAGGTCACAGATTAAAAAGTTTATATAGAGCAAACTCCTCTAGATGAAGTGATCATACCCAGGGTAGATGTACTGATAAAACTGAACTGAAAAACCCCACATTGTTCTCTCTACAGTAGATTTTAAAAATCACTCACTGGCTGCCATTCTCCTGTGTTGTCAATCTAGAACAGTTCAATGACTTTAGATTCATAAAACAAGCAAAAATTCAAGTTCAGAGTACAATATCCTAGATATACAAACTCCTGATATGATTCTCCCTTAATATGTTTAGACAAGCATAAAAGTTGTAATGCCTGAATATGAGAATCAGGTCTCATCCTTACCTTTTCACACAAGATGCCATGCATTTTGCCCACTGAGGTCAACATGTCAAAGTTTGGTTTTAAAACTTTATCTGAGGTTTACTGTTTTTACCAGTGACAGCTCAAACTCATTACTCTGTCAATAAATATATTCTGTCTAGCACAGACCTTGGCTGGGAAGAAAGTAGATAGAGAAGAAAGCAGAAAGTAGCTTGAACAAACATTTCCAGGCCATATACAGTATCCCAGAGACGTCCCCAGGTCCTTCCCACAAGGGTATAAACACTTGTCATTTGAAAACACCTTGCTTGATCTATTCTAGGATAGCTCAAACCCTTTTCATGGTTACATTACAGTGTTGAATTAGTCTTCTGTGATAAACTCAGCCACACCAGTATTAGCTTCACTTTCAACTTGTCTGCTCCTTAAGTAAAACAGAAACTTATTTGTCATGCCCAATATTATTTTGCAAATTATTTCGATTAGCAATCTTATATTCCACCATATTTTCATTACTTGAGGTTGTCCAGTTCGCTCACAATTATTTTCTGATATTTTTCACTATTAAGAATGTCTTTAAGAACACTATATTCCAAGACAGACCTAGCAGAACTTTTCTGAATAATTAACACTTAAAGTTGAGCTAGGCATTGATGCCCTTTGTTTTCAAATTTAAAAAGAAAAAGAAAAGAAAAAAAAAAAGAAAAGAAAAAAAAAAATGAGAATCTGGTAGAAGACAGGAGGCAAGGGGATTTGCCAAGTCATTCCAAGGATAAACAGCTTTCGTCACTGCCACTCTTTAGGAGCAATGACATTTCAGTTATTGATGAGGGAATCTGCCCTAGGTTAATTCCTCTCTGTTTTGAAGGGAAAACTCACACAGAAGTCAAATCAAAATCAGAAAAGCGATTCTGCATAAACAGGATGGGAGTTTGTGCTCATTCCTTCTGTGCCAAGGGACTTTAGGCTTACAAACAGAGAATTCTTCAGACAATTTGGATGAGAGCCTAAAAGTCCTATCTGGTTCTTTCTCTCCCCCATTTTTATGCTGTTTTACTTAACTGTAAGTACAGGGTGTTTGTAAAGGGTGTTGGATTAACAGCATCACAGACAGAAGTTCTCTTTTGTATGCAGAACAGATTTTGTTACAGTAATCTTACCCTTCCCATCCTGACCTTTAAGTGGCTCCCAATAAAGAACAGGAGATATAGCAATAAATATTACAATTTCTGAAAATTTCTATCTGATTAACATGAAGGTGCACAATTATCAATTAGACCAATGCAAAAGGCCATTTCCTCAGTTACAGAACTGGGAAAATATGTAAAAATTAAAACAACAGCATCTCTGTGACTAAGTAGGTCTCATCAAGGTAACAATTCTATTTTCTGTGGTGTGTTTGAAAGAGGGAAAAAAAGGTATTGATAATACAAGAAATGTTGCATTAACCAATACTGGAGATAAGAGGCTGGGCAAGTATTTTAATAATTTAAAAATTTAAGTGCTAGATACTGTCTTTGCTGGGTACTTGCAGTTTGGAGCAGTTTTGATGTCTGCAAAGAGGAGAGACAGAGGAATGCAAGGTGACTTCTAGAGCTGAGGCTTAGAAAAATCACCTCTGGCATCAACAGAAACTGGAAACAAGGAATTAGAGAAAAAGTTCTGCCATAAAACTCCAGTCACAGTCCCAGTTTCATTACCCTTCACTTCTGAAGAAAAGTTTATGGCATGCTAAGGACAGAGATTCAAGACTGAACTCAGTGACCACACTGAATATCAGTTCAGCAGGTGAGTCAATCCACAGAGCAAGTTAGAGCAGGAAGCAGGAGTATCTTCACTACATACTACCAGGAGATACAAAGACTTGTAAGTGCCTGAAACAAAGGCAGTAAATGTTAAGCAAGATCAATCTTATTGGCACTCAATGGCAGTGAAGAGATTCCAGCCCTGCTCCCAGCTGCAGAGGATTTACTCTGGCCAGTCACTTAGTTATGATTCAGTTTCCTCAGTTATGAGCACCTGGCAAGGGCACTGCAGAGATCAGTCTGCAAATGCTTTTGCGTAATAATTTGAAAATACAACATAATATGAGGTGGTTAACTTGTAACTGGTGTAGGTTAGCAGCAACCAAGGAGCAGTCTCTTCTGAGAGCGGACTGGTCTGCCAGTCAAAGATACCCACCAGGAAGAAACCACCTCTGCCACCAGCCTCAGCAGGAAGACTCGGTGTAACTTAGTGACTGAGTTTGCCTCTCTGCCCCAGAGATGTCCCTGCTTCTCTGTTTAGGATGCTTTGAACCACAGGTGAAGGAGTCTTAAGCTTGAACAGCTGCTCCTACATTTTGTCTATCTGACAGCAGAATAATCCTCATTAAGAAAAACTTGCTGTAGTTATTAAAGAAATGACAGAGAAGAGAACAAGATGAACTATTTACAGGTTTCTTCTGTTCTTTTCCATTTGACCTAGGGTCTTTTCATTTTTGTTTAGATTCCTAGATAACAAATTGATTAGTGTTTTATAAGCACCTGAGTAAATGAATTCTTGTTCAAGAACGATGGAAACATTTCTCTCTAGAAGTGTCCTGTTAAGAGGAGAGGGCCATAAATCCAAATCCATTTAATGTAGACAGGGCTCTGGTGATGGCCATATTGTATGACCATCCCCTAAAAGTTCATTAAGAAGGAGGCTTGCTGCAAAGAGAGACATGAACAAACACTCAAATCAGGAAAATAAGTCACCTGGTGACGTTTGAGCTCCAAACACTTGTTGATGAACCGTCACTATTTTTCTGGCATCCTTTCATTTGGTACTTTGCTGGATTAAGTCAGTATCATACCATGTTGATAACCATCTGTTTATGCTACAGCTGTGCCTTGTGTCCAGTTTCATACTGTTCTCATGCTACTCAAGATTATATTACTGCTTATGCTTGTATATGATCTATGGATAAGCAAAAGACTTCTGTCATAAGGGTTGTCAGTCAACAGCGTTTTTAATCAGAAAAAACTCCATAAGCTTATTTATGTATTTTTAAGGATGTGGTTTGTAAACATGCATGGAAATTGGAAGCCATAACAACATTGTGTCCTGATTCAAAATATTCAATCGATACCTGAGGTGAGGCAAAAGTCTCTCAAGGAAACTGTGCATCCTAGGAAAAACACATTTCTTTAAATGGAAGGGTTTGCAGAATTTGAATATGTGCTTCTGCAGTCTTTTCATGGCTATCTTTTCAAAAGAAGCATAATGGAGAACCATAAAAAATTAACCTCACCTGAAATAAATCTACTTTCCTGTAAAATTTCCTATTATATTTTTCCTTGCATGACTCCACACCATCACTTTTATCCTAAAAATATTATAAAAATATCTCTTTGTGTTTTTACAGAATTGAATTTCCATACGATAAGTGTATTATTTAAGAAGATGGCTCAGAACAGATACACACTTCACAACACTTCCAATAGCCATCTCCTGGTGAAGTTACAGCCAAATATCTGTACATGTTGAAATAACTGCTTTACTAACATGATAAAAAATATAAGGCAAAGAATTGCAAATTACATAAATGTAAAACATCATCCTCACTCCCCTTGGCTCTCTTCCAGCCCTTTTCCCATCCAGCAAGTACCAGGGTTACTTCACCATCGTAATTCTGGAATGCTTATTCAGGGCTTATTCATATGATAGTAAGCAGAGCAGGATGAAACAGCTGGTCTGGAACCAAGGACACAACAAAAGTTATGTCTGGCCTTAGTCTGAATGAGATAAGGAGGTTTTGTGTTGTTTTATTAAGAATGAGTCACCATATACTTATGCATTTGAAACACTTTACCTGCACACTTTGCCATTTTACCAGGAAAATTCCTGCCCAACAGCTCACTTAGCACAGCTTGAAAGCTTCAGCCCGTATCTCAATCCTAAAACCAGCTGTTCTCTAAGTATCCAGCCCTCTGAGCTGGAAGACATGGTCAGGGAGCAGAATGAAGCCCCCATAACTCAAGGTACTTAAAAGACACGTAGATGTGGCACCTGGGGACATGGTTTAGTGGTGGAATTGGAAATGCTGGGTTAATGGTTGCACTCAACGATCTTAAAGGTATGTTCCAACCTAAATGATTCTGTGATTCTAAATGCTCTTTCTTGAAAATACCACAGGAAAACATGGACTTGTTATAAAATAACACTTCTATATGCATTTTCCATCCAAGAATTTCAAAACATGTTACAGAGATTAACACAATACTACGAGTCTCACAAATCCCTTGAAAATTATAAAATAAACCAGGCCCATAGAAGTTGCCATACCAGATCTGGCCAGTGTCTCATTGAACCCAGTACCCTGCTTCCAATGGACGAGAACAAAACGTTAAATATAGCACAGCAATGTATTTACCCCTACCAAAGACAGCTGAGAACATGTGAAAAACAGTAACCTTGAAGCCTGCTCACTCCAGTTCAGTAAAGAAGGATAATCATACATGTAGGGATAACTGAGGTTCTGATAGTTTCTAGTGCAGCCCTGATGGTTTTGGCCCAAACTCAAAGGGTCTGCATGTTTATGTATGCATTTCAGGAAAATAAATGTCACGGTTAACTACTTACAAGAGTGCTTAGGGAGTACCAAGTATCAGTATCCATAAAGATAATTCCCTTAATGAAGGCATTTGTGTGAAACAATTAACTTTTCCCATGTTCTCACATGTTCTTATGCCACAGTGCTGCTGTAGAAATTGTACAGCTCAGTCGCACCTCAGCAGCTAAAAGACTCCTGCTATTGTCCAAGCTTGTGGGTTTTGGTGACATAATGAATTTAAATGCAGACTGGAAATCTCTTTTGGCCCTCCCCCAGTGGAGTTGCTTCTGTCCTAGAGGAAACAAAAACCAGAACCCTGGCTTCTAGAAGGAAGCAAAAGAGCAAAGTTCATCTGTTTGTTCAGAAAGCTGTTCCTATCCTAGCAATAAAGCAAACCTAACTGATTTTCAGGCAGGCAGAACATCCCAGAAATTTCATTACTTTGCTGAACTGGCTGCTGTCTTATTAATGTTCACCAGACATAGGAAGGGTGGGGTGGAAAAAGGGATAGTTGGCTGGAAAATATCTACTGGACAAACAAAATAAAGGCATTTTTTACTTAATATATAAAAAAATCCCAACTGTGTAGGAATTCTATGTTCAGTTTCCTGAGGCTTGTTACATACTTGTTCTGCCACCTGCTGCCCTGGCATTCCCCAAGGTTCCAGGAACAGGGACTATGTCCATGAGTTTTCCCAGAAACAAATACTGCATGACTAAGAACAAGCACCTAGCAGCCCAGTGGGCTGTCCAGGAGATACCATAGCTCTGGAAAACTGCTTGCTTGAACCCTCCTGAACGACCACATTATCACTCCATGTTTTGAAGAATATCACCCTTGGCCCAGTGCTTCTCAGGAGGTGCTTTTTCTCTTGATGGGTGGGATTCTGCAGCGAGGATTAGCACGCTGGCTCTACCACCTTGGAAGTCAGATATAATGAGGGAAAGTCCCTCAGAATGTAACTGCTGCTCCAGCTTCTCCAGGGAAAGTAGGTCCAGAAGGAGAATATTCTGGAGATCAAGTGCCTGACTAAAGAATGAATTCTACCTTTTGCAAGAACAAATTGTATCCACTGTGGAAGGAAAAGGGAGGTGTTTGTCCAGTGGAAGCAAGGTCAGGTGACGTGGGAAGAATACAGATGCTGCTTGCCATGGTAGGGGGAAAATTCATGTGGTTAAAGCTCAATTGGAGATGAAGCAGGCCAGAACTGTGGGGGACAATAAAAGAAGCTCTTTCAAATATATTAATGACAAAAGGCAGTGTAGAAATAACATCATCCCATTACAGGATGAGGATTGTCACCTCACAAATGGGGACGTGGACAAGGGAGAGGTTCACAGGTCAGGCACACGGAGTTACAGTGAATGGGGTGACATCAGACTGGGGACCTGTCCCTTGTGGGGTTCTGCAGGGCTCCATCCTCGGCCCTGTGCTCTTGAACATCTTCATTAATGACTTGGACACAGGATTTGAAGGAATACTAAGTAAGTTTGCCAATGGCACTAAACTGTGAGGAGCTGTTGACTCCCTCGAAGACATGGAGGCCCTGCAGAGAGACCTTGACAAATTAGAGAGATGGGCAATCACCAACCGTATGAAGTTTCTGTGATTCTATGAAAACACAGCTTATTCCTTGTACAGTATTGATTCTGTAAGGTTACAAATGTGGAAAAACAGGAAAAACTTGGTTTTGAAACTACTTTTCACTCAAATCTCTGGAACAACTGTGCGCTTTCAATAATTTCCTAGGGCAAAATTTCATTTTAAAACCAAGACTACAGATAATCACAGGTTTCTGGTTGTTTTTTATTTTTGTTTGTTTGGTTTTGGTTCTGTTTTCTTTAAATACAGTCATATGAGAATTTGTAAATGTGATTACTGATTTGGTCATTTTTGAATCTTCATGTTAAGCTTCCTTAAAAAGTGCTGGCTTTCAAAGCACTGATATCCAACACCTCCTGGCAGAAACACTTTACGATGACTGAAATGGCATCTCAAGAACTGAGGCACCTTTATTCACAGCTCATCTCCAAAAGTGGGTATAAAGCAATTATAAAGGAGCAAATGTGTGTAAAACTGTAGTAATTTGATCAATACAGTGCTGTGACAGGTAGGGTAACTCTAGATGCCTTCCTCTAACTGGAAACTGCATGTCTAGCTGAAAGATTTCTATGAGTTTAAGAAAAGAGAATTTATCTGAAAAAAGGACACATACATCAGCAACAGGAAAATACCTACAGGATATCATGGACATATCCCATTTCAGTCATGGACTTCACAAGCACATCAGCATTTCTATCATGCTTCTGTTTCTAATTACTTCGGTTTTAATAATATATACTAACATTTACTTTAAGGTTGTTTTTCTTCACTGGAGCTTTAGTTCCTTTGCCTAATTGAAACAGAATAAGCCCACAGCTTCACTTGTAAGCAAGGTGGTGCACCTGATAAATCCAGTCAGGAAGAGAGGAAAACTCTACTAAGCAGACCATAATTTTAAAGGCTTGAACACAGCTTTTCACACACTTGCAATCTATTACTTCTCAAACAAAATCCAGAAAAACTACATGTAATATCTGAATGTTCTTTAGGAAAACTGCTCCCTTTTTCCACCACCAGAGGAATGTTCTTAATCCATTTTAGCTGACTTTGTGCATCATGAAGTAGCACAGAGCCCAGTTTCTGCCCTTTACCCTCTGCCAACTCCACCTCTCATGTAACTCCGAAGTGATCCAGGAAATTTATGAACAGCTTTGTATTTTGCAGAACTTAGTATTTTTGTAGAAAAGGAGAACTCATTACAGACCAGAATAAGAGGCAGTACATAAGAAAATTTCTAAGACCAGCGGCAGTAAGAGTATATTTCTATGCATAGCCTTTAGAAGTGAGTACAGAAGATGCCTTTTCTACCTGCATTTGACACACTTAACCTTCTACCTCAAAGTCCAGAGGACTACTGCTGCTTCAAAGCACCCACTATTTGAAGAAACAGGAGTGCTATCATTATAATTTTATTGCTAATAAATAATTTTCTAATAAAACAGGATGGCTTCCTCTCCTCTGGCTCTAAAGACTGCAATCTAAAAGCGAGAAACTTTGTGTTGTGACAGTAAACCCAGGAGCACCAATTTGAACGCACGTGGGTAGTAATGGTATAGGAGTAAATAGGTACAAATATCATGTAGTAATTTTTCTGACAGCTCTCTTCTTTAACTGGCAGAAAATCAATAACATTAAGACTGAGGGTCACAGCCTTTGGAAAGAGTTACATCAATGTAAAAACAGAACAGACAAAGCCAAAAGAGATTATAACCGCAGCTATCCCAAGGGACAGATGAAATCATGCGTTACGATGTTTCTAAAAACAAAAAAAAAGTCATTCCCTCAATCATACCTCAAATGTCTTGTCTCCCAGATTTTCACAGTTTTTTAAATTAAGAGGTGAAGATTGCAGTAAGAGATGCTACTATATTTCACTTAAAAGCATAAAGTCTCTCAGTGAGAAGGGTAACTATTCTCCTACTTGCAGGCATACTTCTGGGAAATTGGTACCATACTTACTGCTCGAAGTTAAGCTTGCTGGTGCAGGCAGCAAGCTTCTACTCACAAACAGCAGTCACAGAAAACAGAATGATCCCTGTCCTAACAGTCACAGCTGAAACTGGGCACAAAGAGTGGACTGCGTGACAGCAAAACAATCATGGCAGTGAAAAGACCAGGTTTCTACTCCTGTCCTAAAATTCCTACCAAGGAAAGCACTTTAAGGATTACCTTTCATGTCCACGATGTAGAATGCACTAGAGGCTCAAGAAACTTGTACACCTGCACACCTGTGACTCAGAAAAGCCCATCCTAACACATGGAGGCACTGGAGTGCTGCTCATCCCTTAAAAACAAAGGACACTGACAGAGCCCCACCCCAAATAAGAACCTGGGCTCTCGAGTGCCAAGTTCTCAACACACGTAGTATAACCAGAGAAGCTGAAGGACATAGCCCATCTGACCAAGCACTGCTGGTGTAGCTTTACTTAAATTCTCTTTGCTGTTAAGTTCTCACCTGTCTTGTTGGCAAGTCATGATATTGTAGTATGAGCCTGGTGTTGATGCTGTGACTCCACGTGTTGCCAAGGGCTGCTGTCACACAACCAGAATCCTTCTTCCCACTTACAGAAGATCCTGAAGATAAATGTGACAGAAACTGCATCAGGACTGTGGCACAGAAAAGGGTTCAGCATTGAAACTTTATCAGTCATCTCAGATTATTCCCTAAGGTAGGTAGTTACAAATGGCACTTAATAGATAGCACTGCTGCATTAATTTCCTACTTTTCTGATTTATTTATACAACTGTAGTGTGAGTTCTCCATCTCACCCTCTGATATCACCGAAAAGTGCCAAGAATTAAGGAGATGTTGCAAAGTATTACCTACCTTCTTGGACAGACCAGTATATTTTCTAAATATCTAGGGGTGCACTATGCCTGTGGGACACTTGCCTATTCCTCTTTAGCTACTCTATCCCCATGCAAATCAGCTTTCTCTGGGCACAGAGGAGAGGGAAGCAAGCCAGCAGAGTCACAGTGTATAATGACGTAACAAAAAGGAAATCTAAAGGAGCAGAATGTGGTACCACAATACTCTGACCTGAAAATCAGAATACTGATTCATGCCATCAGACACCTACACTTCTTCTAAGATTTGCAATGAAGAGAGCCCTTCAGCTGTAATTACCATTCTACTGTCTCTGAAATTATTTGAACTTTACATAACCCTGAAAGAAAATGGACTTTGCTGGAATCAGCAATGACAACACAAAGAAGTGTTTCCAATAATGCCACATGATGCAGCTTGCTTAACTGCCATTGCACCCGAGCTTGCTCAGACTGAAACCAGAGACCCACACATGCACACGTACACACATGCAGGCAGGTAGGCGCCTGAGACCTTCATCTTTACTTGTTGTAAGTTCTGTCTAAGGTTCGCAGGTTGATGGGTGACTTGTTTGCACTTCAAATGACACTCAAGAACAGAGTAAGACAGACTAACCCCTGAAATTCAGAAACACACTCAAGTGTTAAAACAGGGTGCTGCGAGGTCTGTGTTCCATTCCCTTAAAATGACTCAAAGCAAGTTACTTAATTAAGTTCATTAAATTCTACAAATTTTTGGGTTTGTGCTAACACCACAAAAGTAAAATGCTATTACTGTACAAACAGGATAATGGAGAATATAAGATGCTGAAGCAGCTTTAAAGCTTTTCAAACCTTTCATGTGGAATAACTTGCAGTCAACACAGTCCTTCCTTCCTTACCCTGTTAGAAACGGGTAAGAATCACAAAATTCAAGTGAGGCCACTAAAAGTGAGTTCTGGTGGGTGTGGAGGTGTTCCCCTCACAGATGATGTAACTGTACCCCTGTTTAAAGCTGGGAGCCACCACTCCACACCACTAAGAAGCAATTCACGCACCCCTACCTGTGGGGCCCTCACTACAAAGGGCCCAGACGTCCCAGAAGTAGCTAGTGTAGGCATAAACCAGCCACAGAATTCACACTCAAATTTCCCTCAAATCACGTATCTGCTATTAGGTAACAGAAGGAGTAACACCTTGCTGTTGCAATCCTGAGCCAGGTATTTAAGTGGTTAAATGTCTGGAACCTGCTGCTATTACACTATGGAGATATCACTCCACAGCAATTCCTAATTCTGCATTCCTTCAGGCCTAAAATCTGTCCCTAAGTGAACAGAAATGCTATATGCGTAAGGTTTGTGGCAGAACAAGCTAATTGCTGTAATTTATTTTATTTTCTTATACAGGAGAAAGCACACTGTACCATACTGTGTCAGCCCCTATCTGAAGAGGGCGAATCCTCTTCTGTGAAGTTATTAAAATTTATGGCTTTGGTGCAATGTAGTTAGTAAACATGGAGCAAATTTACAGCAAAGGCTTTTTACAGGATGGAAGGGAATGCCTCACTGGAAAGGTTTCCATTTCAAAAGGGATCCTCCTGCGAACTGATGCATTAGGCAGATAGAGAGGTAAAACAAGAAGTGAAGCAAACAGAGCAGGAAGCAGCGCCAGCTTTGCAAAGAAGTTCAAGGGCAGTGACAACATATGCTGCATTCCTTCTTCTTGCTCTACACACAAAAAGATAGTAAATGTCTCAAAGGAAGGAAAGAGGATATGTTAAGAAAACAGATTTATGTTGAAACATGGCCTTAAAAAAACCTTGGACTTATCTTTTCTGTTATTTCAACCACTACTCAGACATTAATGAACCGGACAAAGGAAGTGGATAAATAACACTATTCAGAGAAAGCGATTTTTTTTTCAGCATGCATTGCCTTGTGCTTCCAAACCCTGATATTTTCATACTTAAGAGATGGAAGTATCAGACCAACATTGGCCCAAGAAGAAAAGATGCTTATAAGACTTTGGACTCTGCTCAGAAGTCCCCAAACTCTCCAACCTGAACCACTGCAGAGTGGTATGCAGTGCTTACCCATGCTGTCGGGTGGATGCTTCCACAGCACCTGCAATGTGCAGCCAGCTGATGGGCAGCAGTTCCAGTCTCTCCAGTGTGCTTAAAGCCAGTTCTTACTCCAGTCACTGCTGGCATGATGGTTTCTGCTCACGACACAGGTGATACAGGGAGTGCAGGGATTAGGGAAAGTAAGAAAATAGAGCTGACATACAGATGACAGAAAGGTGACAGATCTCAGTATATGGATGCAGTAAGGAAGTAGCTGTCCAGAGGCACAGAGATGGGATCCTAGCATGGGGAGGTGAAGGTGAATGTTAGAAGGCTGGGAGAAGATGTCTGAACATCTCCCTGCTTTTCTGTATCAGGTCCACCTCTAGTAAAATGGGTGATTTCAATTCCTGTAAACACTTCCTCCTTCCTCACAAGCAAAAAAAAATAGCAGGAAACTAATCTTCAAAGGGCACATCAGCAGACAGGCCAAGGACTGCATGAGATGTCTGTTCTACTGTCTCCTGTGAAACTGAACGTTTCAGAGCATGGGCAGAGACACCAGCAGGCAGCGTATCTGTTCTGGACTGCAAGCACAGAGGAGGAACTGGCTGCTTCACTCTCACCGAACAGCTGTCACAAGTGAAAATAAAGCTGCTTGTGGTCTGAGTCAAATGCAAAATAAATGCCTCTCCGCAACCAGGGGAAAAACAAAGAAGAAAGGGTGATTCTTCAACTGAGGCCTGCAGTGCTGCTTCCAAGCAGAAGAGGCTTGCACTGGGCTCCAGTGCCCAGGAAGGAGCTGTCAGTAGAACTTGGCCACAACACTTGGCCCTACTTATACACAAGAACTACATTAATTTTGTTTCTGCCTATCAGTGCAATCAAAACAAACTTTCTATAAGTAACTTCCCTGTCACTGAGAGAAATGACACATACAGGCAGGATGGGGAAAGTGGTTTTATTTCACTTTCCATTTTTCATTGGAGGGAACAGCAGGATTAAAGCTATTTAGCTCAATACTGCTTCTGGGATTATTCTATTATGTCCAACAAGAGCATTGCAAGTACAGACCTGGTCTCAAAGACCTTCTTGTCCTCTGCGTATAAGGTGATACATTTCAGAGACTAAATCCTCATGTAATCAAGTCCCAGTTGTTGCAAGTATGTTGGAAGGTGATTTAATCATAAAGACACTTCAGTTCTATTAGTTTCTTATCTTAGGAAAATTTGGATGACTAGACTAGTATCTTGAATCAAATGAAACAAACTTCTTAAAACAGTTTTTTTTCTTAATGCAAGAAGTCCTTGCAGGCAGAATGTGACTATAGGCTTGATTAAAAAAACCAACATGTTCCTTGTTGGTACAACTGCACAGAATAATTAGTTTTAGCTTGTCCACATTCTCACATATTGATTTTTTTCTTCCCAGATGGATGTATCATTGCCTGGCAGGTTCATCCTCAACACTGGGCCCTTTGCAATCTCTATCAATTGGTAATTTGAAAATATTTTCTCATCAAATGTTAAAACTGGATAGATACACTAAATGACAGTGAAATAACAAAATAGTGAAGCAACAAGTCCCCAAATCTTTCGAATCTTAACATCAAACCATCTTGATAAAAAGCCTGATCTATCAAAAAGAAGGAAAAAACTCTCTGACAGTACAAAGAAAATATTCCTAAAGAATTAAACTAGTGAGCTCAACAAAAACAGCACACCATGCAATAAGAATGAAAGTACTTTGCTCTCGCTCAGGCTGTGCAGCTTTCCGGTTCACTGGCAGAGCTCAAAGACCACTACTTTTCACCTGCATTGCATTTAGCCTGTATTTTTGGTGCAGATCTCTAACAATGAGACCAGAAAGAAAAGTAGAAAAAAATCCCCTTCAACCCCTAATCTATTTTTCCATCGTCACCTACTCAGAAAGTACAAGTATAAAAATACGCAATGGTGGAAAAACCCATCACACAATAAAATACAACCCACAGGACAAACTCATCTGTGAAGTAACTAACCACAGCGCTCTTCAAACTCCCACTGCTGGCTTTGCCATTTTCAGCGCTTCTCCACAGCTTTTTCTCAAGCCAAAAGGTGATTCTGATTCTCTTACCCTACAGTGGTGACCGCCTCACTCTCTGCACTGCTCAGCCAAGGTATGTCTCAAAGCACACTATTGACTTCATACAGCCTTTTATTATTTAGGACATATGGCAGAAAAACAGTTGCTGCTGTAAGAAATCAAGCTTGGCCACAAAACAAGCCATGTGAAAATTCTAGCTTTTAAAATGTTTATGCTCTTCCTTTTATTAAGAGAGGGTATCTGGCAGTTTTACTTGTAAAAATCTCCTAGTTTTAAATTTTACAAACTACACACACATCCCACCACCACCCCAGATTACTCCATATTACTTCAAATTTTAATTAAGTAGAAATATTGTATCTGGAAGTTGGAATTGTTCAGTAATCAATGACATGTAATTTAGTTTTCCCTTTTTTTCATAGCATAGTCATCAAAATATACTCAGCAAACAAAGCAATTAGGTGTAAACCCCTATTAATCCCCAGTTAAAAAAACCCCAAACATGTTTCAGTGGAAACTGTTTTGTCAGACCCCTAGTTTTGTGCCTACTTGAGATTACACTAAACAGGCTGTTTGATTCAGTCGTCATCATCAAGAGACCAAAAATTGCCAGTTTTGGACTCCAGGTGCAAAGTTGTGAGGGAGTCAACAGTGAATGCGATAGAAAGGGAATGAGCTCACTTCTCATTTTGGACAACAGAGTTTATTTATCTCATATGCCCCAAACAGGTGAGTTTTCACACTTTTTTGTTTATCATATTTATGTATTTATGTGTACACACTCTGGGTGATTTTTACATGGTTTATCTGATAGTAGATCAAGATTAAGGTCCTTTCTGCTGTCTTTTTCCCAGCCATTCATTATTTCCATTGCAACAGCTCCTAGAGCTCTCATCTTCATGATGCAAACCACTAGACAAACAGAGAACAAAAAGACCTAAAGATCTTCTTTTCATGAGAATTGCAGATTACAAGTCTCTTAGCTGCTGCTGATTATTCCCCACATTCCCTAAGGGATGAGAGAAAATACACCAAACTATGTGACAGGCCAGAAAAACTGTGTATAAATAAGGACGTTGAGTATTCTCCATGAAACATTAGAAGCTTTTTCAAATAAGTAATGTTAACCATTATTCTACTCCCAAAAAGTCAGCTGGGACCTTTATACAGCTCAAAATTTAGGAAGGCTCCACCAGAAAACTGGAGAGATGCTGGTTTACTTTTAATCCCACATCAGCATGCCTACTGTTACCAGTGTATTTTACACCAGAAGATCTCATTCCCTCCTTGAACTCATTGGTGAGTTCATGTCAATTCTCTTCTGAAAGAGAAACACACATATGCTAGTACTGAGGGTCCTGCCTGCTGACCTAAAAAAGGAAATGACATTAAGAAATGAAAAAATCCAGCTGGTCTGATTTCTTGCCAGACAATCTACCAGCCATGACCAAAACGATCGGGTCTCAAGAGATCTGTGGAGGTGGGAAGACAGCTGGTGGTTTACAGCACCTGAAACAGGGCCCAAATCAGAGAACAATGGAGATCCTTGGGAACAGATATTTCTTTTTACTGGTGAAAATGTTCTGCCTCTGTCGCCTGACACCATACCACAAAGTGATGAGTTTCCTGCCGTCTATCAGTGCTGCAGTGCTACTGCAAATGACAAAACAAGCAGTGATTTGGTGACAGGGATGGTGAAGAACAAGTAGAAGAAAGCAGTTAAGTCAATTCCTCCCTGTAACTGAGGATAAATTCTTTACCCTTAGCTAAACCTCCTTCCCCTTCTAACAGTGGTCTTTGAGAAATTCCCTCCTTTTCTAAAATCTAAAATTGTATTAATTTACGCCACTCTTAGCGTCCGGAATTCTTTCCCACATTGCTCACCATTAAAACTTAAAGCAGCTTCTTCTTTTGAACCTCTCCTAAGCAGTCACTTCTTCCCGTCTCTCCAAGACTAGAAAATTAAATCAAAAACCATTGAGCTAAAGGAGGGAAAAAAAAAAAGCCCCAAACAACCCAGATCTGGAATTTTGCCTGCCTGCACATATAAAGGATGCATAGGTTGAAAAACAAAGCTTGCCCAATCATGGCATCTGGCAATGCTAGGGGCCTGTGATCCAGAAAATGCTTTTAATTATCACCTCACCAATCATGCTACAAGTTATTGCTGTAATTTTTTTGCTTAAGTTCCCTCAGGGAATTAAACAGATCATGATATTAATCAGAAGGTATGTAGGAGGGAGGGGGCAGAATGCTAGAATTACATGTATGTAGGTCCCTTAAGGCTTGAATAAAGAAATGAGACTTAGAATCCCACTGTCAGAGCAACTGAAGCCTTGCATGCTGCAAGCCTCAGCCCTCTGACTTACACAGCCACGGCATTATCATATCTGATTTTCCCAGGATGGTTGATCTCAGCTGCTAAACTTCATCAGCCTCTGCTAGTGTTTACCCATCATCTGGATTCGCCACTTCCGAACTTTCCAGACTAGAACCGAATAAGCCAGCTGTCACACTCACCCCTCCAACATAACAGCCTGAAGCCTGGAAGCCTAAATGGCTGAGTCCCAGAAAGGCTGAACAAAAGCTAATACAGCTGGGGGGAGGAGAGTGAGATACAGCCCTGAAACTGCAGTGAGTTTCACAATGCAGTTCACAGCAATATGGTCATGTTAGGATGCTGCAGTCTGAGAGGAAGATTTTATTCCCACAGTCTACATGTTTTTCCATAAAATATGTCTTGGTAAAGAAACAGTGTCATGGCAATTTAGCTCTCATACCCAGGAAACTGTCACAGTGCAGGCAAAAGCAGTAGTTCTCCAGGCAAGGTAAAAGCCAGTCTGCAAATGAACCTTAAATTCAGAGTCAGGGTGCGGACGGGTGATGGGGGTAGGAGGGAGAGAGAGTCCAGTTTCTGTTGCACAATGAGTTCTCCAGCAAAGTGGCCAATAAAAGCACCAATTAGTACTGACTTACCCAGGGTGTTTCTGAGCTGCCCATCTCCCGAGGAGCAGGCTGATGGTGTGTGCCTACGTGGCAGACAGAAAAGGACAGTAGGTGTGTACAAGCTGGTTTTCAGTAGCACTAACGTCTTCCTTGGTAAATACATTCTGCCAAGAAGCCACAGAGAGCATTGTGCTGCTACAGTCAGGTCACTGCCAGCACCTGAGTTTGCTCGATTAACACCAGCACTGACAGCCTAAACTGGGGTGGATTTTCTCAATATACTCAGCATAAAATGTCTAAATGAATAACCATTTCTGATCGCAGCCTAGTTACATGGCTTTGAACTAGTAAATTAGGTTATATGTCCTTTTCACTCCTGAGCACAGGAGTATTTAAGTACTATCTTTTACTTTTAGAAGTATCTTTCCAAATAATTTTCACATTTAGTGAAAAACAACCTCTTTATACAGACGGTTGAAACATGCAATAATTAAAACTCCACAGTGGGGCTGATAACCACAGGGACTATGTTTAAAAATCAGTGTTAAATGGTACTTCAGGTTGAGATTGTAATTCAAACTGAGCAAACTGCTTTACTTTGCATGATGACCATCATAATTTCTTTGAAAATTTAGCCTTCAGCATTCTTAACACTGGTCCCATACTTACAGTTGCAAGAATTCCCCCTCTAGGTTTAAATAAAAACAACAATCAAGCTGTAAAGCTTGGATCATGAGCCTGAGTTATCAAAACTGAAATTCCAGAAGGAAACAATCCTCTTTCAGCCTGCAACATGGAAACAGAGGTCAGCCAAACATTTGGGGGCTAGAGATGACTGTTTGCAAATTACAGCTGTTCACATCTGGAGTTCAGATTTGGCCAAATGCTTAATACTATCCATCACGAAAGCTGAACTGGAAGAATGTTTGGGTTGTATGACTAAGAACATAAAAGTTAGAAAATATTAAATGTAAAAAACCTCTATGTGCAATTTCAACTCTGCCTATCACACACAGAACAATGGACTCAATTATTTCTCACAATGAGTATCATCACGGTTGACTGTGGCATTTCTTAACTGGTATTTAACCACAAGTCTGCACTCACCAATATAGGTTTCTCTGGCTGTATCTATTTCTCAGCACAGAGTGGTCTGTGACACAAGATGAAGGATGCAACTTCTTCTCTGAAAACGTATCTTTTGTGCTGGCCCAGCAAACCCTACATATAGACCTAGCAGATGCACCTGAGGACTCAGAGCACCTTCAAAACACAGCTTGGAGTAGCTTCTGAACATAAATCAATTGGGCACTTTCACTTTTTTAAAATTGTACAGCCAATATACCCGTGTATAGAAAATGTGTTCCCTCTCACCGTAAGATGTGTGACAAAACATTTTAGTACATGCAGACACCACAGGGCTCACTGTTCAGACCTGACTCATCTACAAAGATGAAAATACATATATATTTAGGTACTTAGGCACACATACACAGAGGCAGTATAAAACATGTAGGATGTTAAAATGACTGAGGATTACAGGGGTCTGGCTTCACTCTCTGACTGATGCAGACTTTCCAGGAGTTTCCCAGCTAGTCAGTCCCTCTCTTCACAGCACAGTCACCCATCCTGAAGCAGAGGAGTTATATGCTTTTTTTCTTCATCTCATTCTCAAAAAGGAATGACTTACTTTATCTGAATTAAGCAAATAAATTCAATTTTGGACAACAACCAAGCCTGGAAAATTTCATCCCGATAAGCTTTTCTGACTGAAGACAGAGGGTTAGAAGGGAAACAGTTATATAGCCTCAACTATAGGAGGTTCCTTCCGTTCCTGCTATAATGCAAAATATTCCAAGATGTGCCAAATTTTCACAGGAGTCTGCATCAGGCAGCGACAGGACACTGTAGTGCTCTGTGGAGACTAACACATAAATCCAAAATGATCTTTTGACTGCAGTGACTCTTCTCTCTTGAGATGTATTACATTTTTTAAAATCAGTGAAAAATAAAAAATTGCAAAATACCACTTTTAATCCTTGGACTACAAAATGGTTGAAACCTCCAGAGGCCAGTCAGGGCCAGAAACAATTTTTTTTCCCAGATTTGGTGGGGCAGGGGGAGGGCAAGGGGAAAGGGAGAGAGCAAAGAGTGGTTGGTTTCAAATAGCAACATTGTCCAAAAGGGTGAAAGGGAACAGATGGCCATGGAGAATGCAGCCTCAAAGCCCTAAAGAAAAGGGCTATTTTGACAGATCTTGCTGTTTCCTATTCAAGCATGAACACTCTGGCATGGAGAGTTAAGACGATACAAGGAACAACCTCTGTTCCCAGCAACTGACTATGGGCAACTGGCCTCTGAAGCTCTCTGAGAAAAACAACATGAGACAGACAGACAAACAGATATGGCAGCAAGCCCAGATCTCAGCCACCAGGAAAGGGGAAAAAAACCACGAAAACAAAAACCGAAAAAAAACCCCCAAACATCAGAAAGGCTAGAAACAGCTGCCTTTTCCTGGCTCCAGCGCAGAGCATTAGAAAGAGCCTGTCCAGCCTTTCTCATCTTCCTTTTCAGTAAAAACTTCTTGAAGGGGTCACCCTCAAGCTGTTGCCCTGAGGGGAGGTGAAAAAGAGGACAGACCAGAGCTCAAGTCTGGCTCAATGAAACCTGCTTCCTTTAATCACAAAGACCTCCCTCCAGCAAACTATGAAGAACTCTAAACATAAAAATGCATAATTAATGCTGAATTTTTGCATGCAAAAAGGCTGAGAAATTTAAAGTTGTGGCTCCCACAGTATGTGTAATTTGTTTGCATAGAATACAGCAGAAAGCCATTATATCTGAGGGCAGGGAAAATTGTACCTGCTGTGGGAAACACTGCTAATGTGTGTCCTGACTTTTCTATTAATCTTACCAAGAGAGTGCATCAACAGCTGTTTCATTCACCACCTCTGGATATGTGCTATCAGACAGAGATTTCAGTTTTGAAGGACAGCTTGACATCCACGCCCAAAATCTGAAGAGGAACCTGAGCTATTAACTGTAACCAGACTTCACTGTTTCCAAAGTCCATAGAACAAGGGACGAATCTCAGTTTGTGAATTTCTCTCTGATTTCTGTATCATTTTCATGTTTAAGGCAGAGCCTGAGGTACTGCCTGTTTCCCAGCCAGAGCTCGCCCGTGGGCAGAAGCACTGAGTGACACCTTTCCTTTTCACTGTAGCGGGGACCAGAGCAATGGCAGTCTCACCCAGCAGTTGCAGGGAGGAAAAGAGGGGGTATATGGTATAAACATTAACTATCTTCACAATCCTTCCCTGAGGCAGGGAAGTGGCTATCATCTCAATTTTAATATGCTCCTTTTTAAAAATCATTGAAGGAAAAAGATAATAAAGAACTTGGGTGCTCACATGCCGGGACTCCAAATGAAGAAATGCAAATGCTACATACTGATCCTATCTGCGCCTTTGCTCCCTCATCTGTGAAATAACATTTGTTTACTCTAGTCAATAAGTAGTAAAAGTGTAGAAAAATAGACACCAGGAACAAACCACCTCGGCATCCTTAGCAATCCAAATTATGATTAAAACTATAGTTTTCTACAATATGTAAATAATTTGTGGAGTTTTGTTGGTTTCACAAAGGATAGCCAATGTAGTCATTATTAGTTGTAATTGTTAATTAGTAACTAAATAGATAGGATCTGACTAGTAGAAGTAGTCAAACCATAAATAAAACTTTATTTTAGGCTAAATCAGATAAATCCTTTTTCTTTTCTTCTTAACCACAAGCTTCTTAAGACTGAGTAACTGCTCCAGGCTATACTTATTAAGGGAAACTCAAATGTGGATTATTGGCTAAGTATTAAGAAGTATTGGACTTGTGGATTCAACTTTCTTCCCCGTGTTTCCTTGACTAAAGTCAACCTAGTACCCCATATTTTTCATTCTGCTTTACTTTGAATATATGAGTCCTTCTGTTGACTGCAGGAGTAACCAATAATGCTCACAAACTAATTCTGTCTTTCACGTTGCAGGACAGGTGGTCCCTCAGTATATTCCCACACATTCCAAATATTTTAAGTGTTCCACATCTGTTGTCTAAAGCATTTTTAGTTCCCTGCAAGAACAGTAGGAGATGAAAACAAGAAGTTATATATAACATAGCAACTGACCTTGTATGCCACACAAGCTCTCTGTCATTTCAACAAGATTATAAATTTCAAAAAAGAGCTCAATCTTAATTCGTTACACTATACAGCTATCTTGCAGAGAAGATGACTTGAGAATTAACTTATGACAGCTGTAATAGCCCAGACAATAAAACTGAATCTAGAGATGACTTCCTGCCCCCTGCAAGTATCTGCTGATCTACAGGAAATTTTTAAAAAATTAAAGAATTAATGTGATTCACACATTTTCTCACCGTACAAAACCCTCTATCTGGTTAAAAAAATTAATCAAAACATCTCCCATGTATGTATAAGCAGTCTTGGTGGGATTTTTGTAAGCGTTTAGCGTTGGCCTACAGCAGGTATGGAAACACTAAATGCGTTTTTTTTCCCCTACAAGAATGGATCTAATCAATGTACTTTAAAAACATACGGCTGCAAGTAATTCTTCTCACTAATGAAACAGAGCCACCGGTCAAGATTTGAGGCCAGGAAATGCAAAGCACTAATTGCATCTTAACTAGTAAGCTACTCCTAGAAGGCAGAAAATAACGGCCTGAGCTGTGCTTGGGAGAGGTGGCGAGGGTCGGCATTTCTGCTCTCGCTCACAGTGCTGCGAGATGGCAGCAGCTACCAGCAGCTGGGAGTCTGGTTTGCATCTCGGGCAGGAGCTGGCACGTCTCGCTGAACCAGCACTGCACCTCCACTGGGCACTGGCTTGTTATGGACTGTAACAGGAGACTGGCCCCTGCTGCACGGCCAATGTCATTTCCAACAAGGTAATGACATTCCTTCAACTGCTTTGCCAGCACAACCACACACGCCAGCTAGGAAAGCTAATGTCTCATCATATGAGATACTAGCAGTACAAACATGATCTCCAAGACTATGCAATAGAAAAAAGTGCACAGTCTTCTGTCGCTGCTGTTTTGTTTTATTTTTTCAATTAAAAAGAAACCTTCTAGTCTGAGCTACACTGAAATGTTATAGAGGGTCCCTGTGTGACAGACCCCAAGACCATGTCTCATGGCAAAGGATGCCACCGTGCAACCATGTTCAAATACTAGAACCCACAGTAGATGTCTTAGAACTTCCCATGGAGCAAGGACTGAAACTTAGAATTTAATCAAACTTGCCCCAATTAGTTCTGGAAGAGAGGCTGCCTTTGTCCTGCCCTAAACTAACGCTGACTGCAAGGCACAGTATCTCAACAGTGCATAATGGCACCATGATGCTGGATATGAATGAGGATATAGACACCTTCACCAAAACCACAACTGGATATATAGTAACAGGAACAGGCATATGAAGAAGAGGATTTCAGGGGTTTTTGTAAAAGCAAAAAACTCAGACTCACTCATCATAAACTCCACACAGGCTTTGACATCCTGTTACCACAGCAAGAACTGGAAAGACAAGATAAAGGAAAGAGGGACAGCCGTGCTGAGGCGCATCACTGGGTACCACAGCAGAAGCTGGAGAGATGAGAACTGTGGGAGTTCCACTTAACTTTTAAATCCTACCTTTCAAAAAACATTTCTGAAGCAGAGATGTTGGCATGCTTAACTCTGCAAAACAAGAGGATGCCAATGGCTGAAAGACCACTGAGAAGTTAGAATAAACTTGCATTCAAAAGCTGCTGTGTCCATGTAAACGAAAGATGATAACAAAGATTGCAGGAAGTACTATGTCACACCATCCTAGCCTGGAAACAAACAGTCCTGTTTGACACATAAAAATAGTACCATATGCCGTGTGAAAAAAGCAATAACCTGGTTTTTTACTTTCACCAAGGAAAGGCTATTTGGCTGATGACTATGCCAGTAGCACCCTGCAAGGACTGTTCCCTAAGTTGTGACATGTTTCTATCCTTTCTATACTACTGTTGCTCTGAACTTCTGAAGATTCACCAACAGAATCAGGGGTGACTTGCTAAGCTGCACACCCAGTGATATGAAGCATGTGGCTGTTTTCCAGTATAACCTAATTACCAGAAAGTAAAGCAACTTTAGTCATTGACCAATTAGGCAATTCCAGGCATTTCTACTTCATACCCCTAATCCATCCTCTCCAAAAAGCAGCACTGTGATTTCACTATTTGTCTTGGAATCAATGAAGCCAACTGACTTCTGCTTCTAGAAAGCAACATCATGGGCAAGTTCATTCAGCCTGATGTGACAAAAGAGACATACAGTGTGAAGACCATCTATTCCACCCAGCAAAAACAAGTAACTGCTGTTTTTCCATCTCTTCTGGAGCTGCCTATCCTACCTTAGGCATAAACTCCACTATTTGATTACATTACACTTTGAAACAATTCAGATTTCTTCACACTTAGGCTAGGAGTATGTAAAACAAATAACTTGAGCGCTGTGATGGAATACAATCCCTGGGGAACGCCACATGCGTTTCTCAAGCAGAACTCATACCATGGAGCCCTTGACTTTGAAAAGCAAATGAACAAGAACAGTAATTAAAACGCAAATGAACAAGAACAGTAATTAAAAAGTAGAATAATTATGAGATAAACTTTGTTACCAAGTAACAATATGATTAAAGGTAATATACTTGGCATACATAAGAAAGGACTAAATACGGACTAAGCAGTGTGTTAGTGTATGCGGTTAAACAACTTGACCTTCTTGTGAAGCCAACTTTGAATTTTGCCCTTACACAAGCTCTCATAAAAGCTCTACACTGGTAGAAAGTCTCTGTAACTGACAGAAGGCTACAGGTGGCCTAGGTGAATTGAACATGAGATTCAGAGCTAACCCACAATAGCACAGAGTCATCTCAAAGAGCCTTACATCCAAACTCATGCATGAAGTAAAATATTAACAAAAAGCTGGAGATCCAAATAATGTGGAAAGATTAATTTTCTCCATAAAACAGGGTTTGGGGAAGTGTAAAGATCTATTTATTATCTGCACATTTTCAAGACAGGAGAAAAGGACAAAAGCATATGTAGAATAACTCTTTGAGGATGCTGCGTGAAGAAATACAACCAGCCTGCCATCAAGGCACAGGAGACCTGGAAAGCACATGGTGACAGTGACACTGGATTTTCTTAGAAGAAAGCAGGCATTCTTTTCTGAAGGGCAGTGCTCACAACCATTTTATAGATGCTGGCTGTATGCAAGTTAGTGACAGTTTAGGTAGCCTAGTTTGGGATCACTCAGATATGACATGAGTGTGCCCTACATATTCATTTGCCATATACATTACATATTCAGTAATTCTAAACTGAACAAGATTCTTCATGTAATTATCATGCCATAATCATGATAAAAAGAGAACTGTTTAGAAAGTAGTAGTTAGGAAAGTGCCTCCTGGATACCATTGATCATCACAACACTCTATAAACTCCACCACTGTCAATGGGGGTGCACACGATGTGAGGCATCTTGCATGTTACTATCTACTTAGACAGGCAAAGCTTTCAGCCAGAAATAACTAATGTCTAGATATTTGGTACCTACTGGAGGCCAACCATTCTTGAAAGTCTTTTATGTTGGTTCTAACAAACGTGCCTTAGTTCTTCCAGCAAAGCAATTACTGGAAGAGTTTTACAATTGCTCAAACTAGATAACCAGACTAGACTGTTCTTTCCCTAACTTCTAACTTTTTTTTTTCAGTAAGGAAAACTAACCCTCAAAACAGTTTGTAAAAAATCCTAAATGAAAATGAATCATATGAAATTAAATAAGTGGTTCTGTAAATGAGTAATAGGATTTCCATAATTTATTTTGGAACAATATGCAGGTATAAATGTTGATCTTGCTAGTATCAACTTAGGTAAAATAAAGTTTATAGTATGTGGTCAGTTCAAAAATGAGCCTGTGTAACTATATCACCATGTACTTCTGAAGCCAGTCAACAATATCAAGCTACCTTGGAAACACAGCAGAATTTGATAAGATGTTCACCTTAAAGATATTCACCTTTCCAACTCAGTGAAACATGATTTGTTGTTAAAATGACAGCTCATAGACCGAAAGCCAGGAAATGAAAATGCTCTCTTGTACTTGCTCACTTTACAACAGGGAGGTACTTGGATTCAAAGCTTTGTTACTAACTGCAGACTTGTGTTACAGCTTTGTAATTTCCCCCTGTGGATAGGTACATGCAGTCAGCTGCTCCAGCAGGCAGTAGGATTTGCAGGAACGCCTTTGGTGGCAAATTTGGGCCTAGTTTTATATCCGTAGTTTCCAGCCTTTGCTGATGAACAGAAGCATATCAAGAGCTTGATGAACAGAAGCATATCAACAGCTTGCAGCCATGGCTAGCCTACATTCATGCCCACTGAATCAAAGGAACAGCTTGTATACTCTGCACTCCAACACTGACTATGCTGGCAATGTTTCCTAACCAGAGTCAGCTAAAAAAAAAAAAAATTAAAACCCCTGATTTTTAAAATCAGTCAATCTGCTAAAGAATAAAGGCTTTGTGAAAACCTGTGCATGCCAGTAAATCTTCTGACAGACACAGGCCATGCTGATACCTGCCAAGCAGATTTCCTGCTGAACCTTGCTGCTTTCCAGCCCACTCTCTGGCAGCCTGCCCAAAAGACTGCTTTGGACCAAGGACCTAGGACTTCCAAGGAAACACTCTAGGCAATGTAAGAGTAGGGGAGGGCATCCACATTCACATCTTTTTCAAAAAATGTGTTGCAACTCTGACTAGACACTTAAATACTTGTCTTTCCAATTAGAAGTATTTTCTGAAAATGCAGGAATTATTGCACAACAAGGAATATAATTTACCAGCCACTCCTGTTACAAAGAACAACAGTCTTAATCCTTTACTGGAAAGCAGATCAACTGCCTTTCAATTGCCCTTCCCTTTTCCCTCCCTTCACCCCACTACAAAATTGTCATTCTTACCTGGAGTTGTACTGTAATCTAGGTCATCTGGCCAGTCTCCTACTCTAACATCTGATCACTGCTGGCTGGGACAGTGCACAAACACTGTTCATACTATAACCAAACGACTTTCAAGAAGGAAGAGGCAATTTGCAAGACCAATTTACATTATCTAAGGTCAGACAGAAATTGGGGAACAGGGGTTCATCTCTGATAAATTATCAACCCTTACCTTAGCTTATATGCAGACATAACGTACCCCTAGAGTACCTCAGAAAGAGCTGGTAATTACTACTGGTGAACTGGTACCCACTTCCATGATACTTGACCCTAAATGTGGACATATTTTGTACATGATATATGGGGACAGCTCTGTAATTCAAAGGTTACAGTGGCAGAAACAGCATAAAGCTTGCGAAGAGGTGCCCAAATTCATAGGGATACTAATAAACTCTACCACTTTTCCTGGTATGTCCCTAGACAATGATAATATAATCCTTCTTTTAAAGGCAAGCACTGCCAAAGAAACACAAATTACTTGGCTGGGCTTGCATTATCAGGTTTTTGAATTTAGCCAAGACATGTTATATCCTATCTCTTGTAAGAAGTGCCACAGGAATTTCAATGAGTTCAAATGGTGAAAATAGCAGACTTATGCTTCATGTGAAAAACGGTGTTTCAGCAAAAAGAGTGCCTCTTTGTGTCACTCCCAGTGACTGTCTCAATGCTAATCTAGCAGAAAATAAGATGCTTACTGAACAATCAGCATTATTATTCTGTGCCCAACAAAAGCTTATCATGATCATTTCAGCCCAATCCTACTTCATTTACAAGACACAGCAAGATAAGAGCCAGAGGCAGCACAGTCATTTGTCAGTTAACACTCACAGGTGACTGTAGCAAGAACACATCCATGAAAAATTGAAATTAGTCATTCTCCATTGGCTTCTCTAGACTATCTCTTCAGATGCAGTGACTTATTTAAGCAATAACCATTGCACCTTTGGTGAAATTACAGAAGGTACAGAAACAGTTTTCAAACACCAGTAACATTTAATTGTATTAGTATGCTCTCCAAAGACATTCCTGTGGGGTTAAACCTACACTGATACAACATTTTTTGCTTTGAGTTTATTAGTGGCAGTCTCTTCACAGAATGGAGACTGGAACTGAAAGCCGTGGTCAGTGGCAGGAGGCTGCCATCAGTGCAACACACCCCAGCTTTAGTCTTCCCCTTAACAACAAACATAGAGCAGTAGTGCTGAGCTTGGCTAACACAGCTGTATGGTATCTTGTCAGTTCAAACAGAGACAGAAGAGTAAATAAGGCACTGTGAAGGAATTTGACAGACCATAAGTGTCTTGTCATATCCAAAGCAAAATGCATCTAGTATATGAATCAATTTGGAATATAAGGTTAAAAACTAATGTATGTAGGGGCTGCAAAAGAGCCAAATTGTTCTCATTCTAGCTATTATACTATCTGAGCTTTTCTTCCCTAGAGAAAAACATCTGTGGAAAAAAGAAAGCAAGCAAAGAGGCAGAGTGTTTCTAGCACTACCCTCGTGCTCTGAGGCCATTGTTTCATTGCTCACAACTTCAAGCTCACCACCTTCAGGAACAACCAAGGAGAAATGAACTCAGGCTCACTTACTGCACAGAACTCTGCAGTGAAATATATATGTAGAAACTTACTCATTCTCGTGTAAAACTGGGCACTTTCTGGGCCAAACACAGTAACATATCAAACGCAGAACACATCAAACTGTTAGTGCTAATATTTATATCAGTGTTGATAATTACTTCAAAATGGAAGAATTCACCTCCTTTCCATCCTAAATTTGGTGTTGGCTTCAAAACCATATACATAAATGAGATACATCAATGGAAAATATCAAGTCTTGTTTGCTCCCACAACATAGCACTGGTATTTCCATCAGTATTCTTGAATCTTAGTAATTATTTTCTAAAAACAATCAGCCAAAACCTATGTTTCTCTGCAAATGTGTTAATGTTTTACTGCTTAAAACATTAAGTTTTTTTCAAATCAATGTCTTTCACAGCTCCATCTTTAATCTCATCTGTAAGCAGATGAATATTTCAGATTTTATGTACTCTGACTCAAACTTTGAGAAAAAGAATGATGAACATAAAGCAAAGCTGACCATATCTGCTGGAACAGCACATGCATAAAGTTCCTTTACACTCTCTATAGCACACAATTCACTTCTTTTAATTGCTGTACTTGAGGCTGTAACTTAATACCTGCTTAGCAGCTCCACAGCTGTACTGTTTAGCAGCTTGGGGTAAGAAGTGAACCAAACTGTATTCAGCAACTCATATCTGCAGAAAAAGGCAGAAAAAGCACAGAATATATGTATATGCAGAACAATGCAGTAAACTCTGTCCCAAGGGTGACTTATTACATTGAGTACCTATCCTAAAAATCAGCAAAAACTTTGTTACAGCAAGACATTTACAACAATACAGAATGATTATTAGACATCTGCTATAACAGCCAGAAGCTTGGAGGGTTTAGGGGGTGGGTTAGGTTTGGTATTTCGGGGGGGGGGGGGAGTGGG